>UFQX01000590.1:62605-276939 GCA_900497675.1 Arapaima gigas | reverse complement strand
GGGGGGGGGGGGGGGGTCTGGATTGAGAGCAACAGGAGACCAAAGAGACGGGATGTTTAGGATCTCTGAGAAAATCTTAGTGTTGGTAAACTACAAGGATGCTGAATATAACAAAACTCCTGGTTAAACTTATCTTCTAAAAACTCTGAATGAAAGGCAGGTGTCAAAAGTTTTGGGAAGCACCAGATTGACTCCATGCCAGATCATTGCCAAACCAGTCCAGCCTGAGTTGGAACCAGTTAGTCATTTGTTTAATATTAGTACAGCATAATATTAAAGTATCATATTTGCTGCAGAAGCTCCATCCATCTCTTTCAGTTTGCCAAGTTTGATTCTGAGCTGCTTAGTGGTCCAAATTAATGTAGAAATCAAAATATGACATTTTTGGAGCATTTATCCAACAAGTAACTAGATGTAGGAGGAGAGGTAAAATGTTCATCCTGACAACATTAATTCTGTATTGGGGGGGGGGAAACTGTACTTGGGAACTGTGGGGTCTACCAATAGTTCTACCCAGGTACAAGAATACATTGTTGGCATAAAGAGAAATAAGATGGTCCTCTTCTGCTACTTTTATACCATGTGTGTCCTTATTCCTGCTGATAGCTTCTGCTAGAGACTCAGTAACAGGTGTGAACAGTAGAGGGGAGAGAGGCCAGCCTTGCCGGCTGTGGCATTCCACAGAAAAGCCATATGACAGAAAACCATTCGTATCAAACTTGTGCCACAGGGTTTGGATTTTATACCTCCATGAGGTTCATAAAGTTATTGTCCATGTTTCAAATTAAATAAGAGCCTTTTATTTATACATGATTTTTTTGCCCCACCACCCCCTTTTGCTGGGAACTGTTCCGCACTGTGAGCAACTTGTCTGTGATTATTCTTAATTCATATTATTCCTGTCAGAATCACTATTACTAGAGTTTAAATATTTTGTAAGTGAAGGAATAATTAAGTCCTGCTTATGGGTTTTATAATCTTTCACATGTTAAAAGCCACTGAACAAGCCACTTGAGGAAAGATTTTTTTTTTGTCACCAATGCGAAGGAGCCTTCGTGCACCAGGTTAATATTATGAGGGAAAGCCCACCAGAGAAGTGCATTTTATGAGCAGCTGGTTTCCTAAAAATCCCGAAAGGAGAGAAAAGAGCTGAATATGCTTTGCACCTGCTGCTTTGGCAGACTCCAGTCAGACTTTTACATTCTGTCATTATTTATAACTTGGCACTCTTAAGAGGGTCAGGTTGGAGGTTCAACTCCTTGTATTGAACACGCTGCACAGACGAGTGGGCATTAACCATTTGTATCATCTGTGCTAAGGAACTAGTTTCTCAGCAATTTACTTCATTTTTGGTGGTGGGGGGATTCTGTGTGCAATACAAGCCTTGTTCAGCATGATTTATCCAGAGAGGGTAGATAGGAACTAATAAGATATCTGGTTTTCTTCCACATCATGATGAGCTGTGCTATCCAGGGAGCAGATGTCCGTTTGGGACTCATTCTCTTCCCCACCTCTTATCAGTGTGGCCGTTTGGCTTGATATATATACACGTGTCATGAGCTTCAGTGAACGTTCACATCAAACTTCAGAAAGGGGGAAAAAAACTGTAATCTAAGTGACTTTGACTGTGTTGGTGCCAAACAGGGTGGTCTGAGTATTTTAGAAACTGCTGCTCTCCTGGGATTTTTACATACAACCATCTCCAGAGTTGACAGAAAATGGTGCAAAAAGCAACTGTTCGGTGAGCTGCAGTTCTGTAAGCGGAAGCGCCTAGTTGATGAGAGAGGTCACGCTGGATCGAATTGACAAAAAGGCTACAGTAACTGAAATAGCCATTTTTTTTACAACATTGGTGGGCAGAAAAGCATCTCTGAATGCACAGTATGTTGAATCTTGAGTTGGATGGGCTACAACAGCAGAAGACCACATCGGGTTCCACTCCTGTCAGCCAAGAAAAGGAAGCTGAGGCTACAGTGGACACTGGCTCACCGAAACTTAGCAGCTGAAGAATGGAAAAACGTTGGCTGGTCTGAAGAATCTCTTGATTTCTGCTGTGACGTGCAGATGGTAGGGTCAGAATTTGGCGTAAACCATTAGCTTGGAGGTATTTCACCTTTCTTATTGTAATATTGGATCATAGCTCCCTTTATTAGCCTCTCCCTGTTAATTTAGCATCGTGTCCAGGAAAACGCCTTCTCTGGAAGACATTTAGTTTGCTGACAAAGGAGAATACCAAAACGTGTTTCTATTTAGTCATTGTTTCCTAAGTGTGTGTGTGTGTGTGTGTGTGTGGTACAAATTAATCTCTAACATCTGACTGTCAAAGGCTCCAAGGCAAATAAATGACTCTTACATCCCTTGACTCGGTCTAGCAGGAGAATATTTTGACCCTCATGACCGCAGCATCATTTTGCTCAGATACTTTTCCATATTTAAAAAGAAAAACAAAATCCGAGCGTCATTTTGGACATTTTTTATGTCGTTGCTTTTGTGTTTTTGTCTGACAGGTGTTTTGAATGCTTTATGGAAAAAAAATCCCCATTTTTCTGTTCTTGTCTTCATAGTCCCGTTTGCTTCAAAGAAAATGATCTGGTTTAATAGTGTTTCTTTTTCAATTAAGTTTTTAGCTTTTCTGCTTTTTGAAATGAGCATTCCCATAAGTCACCTCACCAGTTTAGGTGGCAACCTAACAATAATTAATATGTATTTTCCAAACCCTGTTGGACACTGGACCCCAAGGAGCAAAGCAGTGCAAACATGGGTTGCAAAGAATGCTGGGAAATAAGTTCAGCTTAGAATACTCTGCTAAAAGTTTCCTCTATCAACCAACGTATTGGCTATAAAACAAATAAGATCAAAAGATGAATGCTGGTTGAAGGACGCACATTGAGACTGTGTAAGTCTTGATCCTCCTGTATCTAAAGTTTGGAAATGTTGGGTTAGGAGTGGCAGCAATGTTGACAATTGTCCATACACACTTAGATCTGGTTGCTACAGCACCAGATGGGCTGCTAAGGGGCCTCCGGGGGGGAGTTACCGCTTCCTGTGTAACTTTTCCAGAATTCATGTCTTATCCTTGGTTTGCCTTGATTATTTGAGCATCAGGTCTTTGGACACAGATGGGCCATTCCTGGGGCTAAGCCCTTTAATCCTGGATTCCGTAAACGTCTGTTGAAGTGGTGGCAACAGTAGACGTGGCGTCATGTTTTCACCTCATCTAACACGTGCCCGTTTTCCAATTTCACATTTCAGTTTTGCAGATGACGATAGAATATAAATCAGTTTCACCTTGAACAATGGTGTCAGCTAAAGAATAATAGTAGGGTATAATAGTAAAATTTTTATGGAAGATAGCCACCTTTGTTATGAGCGGTTGTCACCAGATATTCCGAATCCCAGTTTTTTGATTTGAAATAATCGTGAATTATACAGTTTTGTCAGTAATGCGTTGGTGAGTGTGGAACCAGAAGAATACCCCATATGTATCTATCCAGTCTTTCGAGGCTCATTTTCTTTAGGTGTCTCAGAAAGCTGAATTATTTTCAGTAAAAATCACATTTTGCGGAAATCCTGAAATATTTGAATTCATGTAACTGTAACAAATGGACCACAAGATAATGTTTGGAAAAACTTTTAAATAAAAGATTGTGTGAAATATACAAAAAAATAAAACTGTACATATGATAGAACACAATATACATGAGGAAACTATATACATGGATTTTTTTGTCTTTGAGATCCAGGTTTGGTAGTGAAACAGAAAATGGTCTTTGATCCCCAGAATACTCACAAAGGTCCTAGAACATTCAACACAGTGAAACAATAAATTACTTTCTCATAATAAGTGGAAACATTACCAAACACTTGAACATGCAGGTAAATAATACAGAAAGGTCAGAACAATCAATGCCTTCTGGAGTTTGTCACGGTTCCATTTGCCTCCATCTCAGCCCGTGGAAGTTATCCGTTGCCTTGCCAGCGGAGCCACAGACGGTTATCCAGGAAACGAAGGGAATCGCAACGAGTGTCAACAAAAGCCAAAGGCGTAACGTGGCATTGAATGCTTCATTGAAGTCAAATGTAAAACCCACACTTGGCCGAAGCTTAAGCACGACTGTGCACATACACTTGACACAAGAGTCTCCTGTGGTGCCTACATGGTGCCCTTGGTTTAGTGAGGGCACCAGTGAGTGGAGTTTTCCAGTTAATTTTTATCCATAAAACGTTGCCTTTAGCTGAAAGAAGTAGCTATTAAGTCCAGTTTAAAACAGAAGTTTAACTTGCTTGTGGAAACATTGTTATAAATTTGGGTCTTGTAAATCGGGGTATGGGTGTATACCTGCTTCAATGGTCATTTTCTGAAAATCATCAGCTAATAAAAAAACTATAATAATGCTAATAATGTTGAGCTAGTGAGGGAAGAAGGGATCAGAGCATGTATGTGTCCAAATACCATGAAAAAGAAGTTTGAAAACAGTACCGATGTGCTACAAAGACCTTCCAGCAATGGGATTTGTTGATCTTTGCTTTTTTTTGCATTGAAGCGAATTTTGTTTCCAACTGTTTTCCAGCAACGCAAATTATTTATTTGGCTACGGAATGGACTGCTGTTTCATGGAAGGAGACCAAACCAAATAATAGTGTCTAAATACGTCCCAGTTTCCTCCCAAATATAGAGTCTAATTCAATGTGTTTTTATAGAACCTCTTGATCAGGGAAAACTCATCCATCACCTGCCGGTGTTTAGTGTCCATCTGAGATACAGTAGTCACTTCCATGTCCACACAGACACTGTATAAGGTTTGTATTTGGCCAAAAGAAGTGAATCAGTCAGTTAGACAGGAGAATAATTACAAAACCAGAGACAAATGAAGTCTGTCTGCAGATGGACTTCAGGGAGCAAGAACCTCACATCCCAGTTGAAATAAAGTAGCTGTAGCACCTGACCTGACCTGTATGCTGAAGGGTTTTACCTGTGTGTGTAAGAGGGGTGTTTAACTTGAGAGTCCAACAGCGATCACATCTAAGAGGGATTTAAAGGGATTCACTAAATACCGAAAATCGTACCAGGTGGTACCAGTCCAGCTCTGGAATATATGAAAATCTCATTACAAAAGTTGTGTTAAGCAATGTTTACTTTTTCAAGAAGTACTTGTGTGGAATCGTTCCTAGCAAATCGTATAAATAGGTGTGAACCAGTGCAGTCTACAGCACGACAGTCATCATCATACAGTCAGTGTCTTCAGCTTGTGATCTCCAAAGGTTTCAGGTTCAAATCCCAGGAATGTGGCTGTTTTTACACATGTAAAGGGAAGCCTGTGCATATGTTCAACACTCTAAAATGAAATGGTGTAACCAGTTTTGCCTTGTTACTGTGGGTAAAATAACCAGCACATTTTAGTTGTAGAAATTGTCAGGTGGATCACTTTATTTGCTCACTAGATCCCAGTACGATCTGACCGCTTCGATCGCTGCCGTTTTTTGTTTGTCCTGTTGCTTATAATATTTAAATTGACCGTTTTATTTTAGTTTTTGTTCTCTTTTATGTCATTTAAATAATGACAACAGCAAAACTACTGTTTGCTGGATCATTATTTCAGAATATTTAGCAAGCCTTTTTTATGGCTCATGAGATAAAGAAGTGTCTTCAGTAAGCTTGCTTTCACAGGAGTTCAGTTAAATGCCGTATGTAATACTCTTTACCTGTTAAAAAAGTTGATAAATGTAAACATATAACTTAGTTATATCCTCGATCTCCACGAACTGCGTCTTTATTATGGAGTCACAATCTGAATCACCGGAAACACAGCCTCACATGGTTGGTAAGGCAACTGAGGGTCACCTATTTTACCTGAAACACAGAGATCTCTGTCACCATGTCACCAAAAAAAACAAAATTATTTTTGCTTTATAAATGCTAAAGCAGAAGTGTTAGATCTGGCCTTTGGCCAACTGAGGGAATAAGCTGTGATGGGGAACAAGATCTTTTGTTCTTATGTCTTTGTTGATCTGCTCTACTCTGATTTTCACTGTTGGCAAATGTGGAGATGTGTTTTGCAAGAGCAATGAGCTCATGGAGGTGCACTCAGGGGTTCCTTTCTCCTCACAGGTTATGCAGCCTCACCCTTAAGAAACTTGTTGTCCTGAAGGAGCTTGATAAAGACCTCAGTTCTGTGGTGATCGCCGTTAAAATCCAGGTAAGAAAAGAAAATGGCATCACATCAGCTGTGCATTTTGAATGATGTGCAGCAGTGTCAAGTGCCTGGTTGAATATAAAGCTTCCGAAAATGCACCTTTCACCTTTGAGTCATCTAGTAATATTATTTTTTCAACTTTCATTACGTCGACTTCAGTTTTTTATATAGTACTCATCTCAATCAGGTGACACAGAGCACTAAACAAATGTCCAAGTGATCTACAAAAGGAGGGAATGACACAACAAAGTTTATCTGCAGTCATGTCATACAGGGACTTAGCTGTCTAGATAAGCTAGCTGGCAAATGAGGAGAGGAAAACTAAAAACTCCCAACAACACAGAAGGGGAGGAAAAATAAACCTCTGAGTCCAAGGACCAGTTTCCGCCCACCCCTCTTGAGTGTTCTGTTGTGGTGGTTTGTATGGATTGGTTTAAAGTGTCTTATAGATGAGCTGAAGACTGAGGAGGACACCATCAGTGTCCAACCTTTGGCTACTGGTCTGCTTGGTATCGGGAAGGAGTCACAGGGTCCAAGCCACAGTGACCAGTAGGTACTGTTGCGCTAATATTGAGAGATGTTTTGGTTGAGTTATATCACTGTGTGAACAAGAATCAAAACGCGAAACGTAAGAAGTCTACATATACCTTGTAGCATGATGCTTTATCTCAGCTGACCTACTAAAGATGAAATAGTCTGGCTGTGCATAGTAATTTAGACAAAAATAGGATTATTAAAAAACAGTCAGAATGCTGACCTCTGGGGGTCCAAGTACCAGTGGCTGCCCACCCTTCCTGGGCATCAAAGTAGAAAAAGAGCCCGTAGTTACAGCTACGAAAGGAAAGACTATGAAGCTGTATATGACATTTCTGTAGTCACTAGAAGCTGAATAAATTGATGTCCAAGTACAAGTATGCTAAACAAAGCAATGCTTTTGGAGATATTCTTCATAGGTCAGCAGAAGAACAAAATGTTTTTCAAGGCCTTACTGATTTCTTGCTGTGTCTGCACCCTGTGTTTTCACGGTTCAGTTGGCATGAGCTCGGGCAAAGTTTTATGTACTCCTAATTCTTACAGGAACTATTGAGAGGTTGAGTTTCTATTAATACACAACTGTTGTGGAGCAATCGAGCAAAGAATAAAACAAACACCCTCTCGCCACCCTGGAGGAGCACGGCAGGGAACACAAAAATAACATTTTGTGGCATCCCTGATGAAATGTCCAAAATCTACTGTAACAGGACTCTTTTTTCAAAGCATTTTACCCAGTTCACCTGTGTTTATGCACTTTTACTGATCACCTGTACATTTCCCAGAACAAGTGTTGACCTGGACCAATCATGACCACTACATCTTATTTCCAAGACTCAAAATCTTTCGTTTAAGGCAGACTTCTGTGCCTTTGCCATCTGTTTCGGACTTGTCGGCTTGAAAGGCAAGAAACACCTGGAGCAGGGCTATGGCCGAGGTCCTGATTTTCTTTATCGAAACAAAGCCGGTATTGATTTACTTTCCATTTTTTAGAACTGAAAGATCACTGTGTTGTTTCTCAGCTGCAAGATGACAGAAGAGACAGAGAAAGCAAAGCAGTCCCATCTGTATATTCCTGCCGTCTAGTAAATTAACCAGGTTTCCGCTAGAACTGTTTGAAACTGGTGTTTTTTTTTTTTGTTTTTTTTTTTTTTTTTAACAGAGGCATTCCACAGAGCATTTCAGGGAAACGGCCGCAGAAAACGTAATAAACGGTTCTTTATTTAGGTGTCTATGTGGCAGCTGATGGCTTGCTGTTCTGGTTCGGCACTTATTAGCTTGCGGTTTAAAACCCTCAAATCATCTGCGGTTTCCCCCTTTAGGGACAAATTGCAGGCTTTCTGGGTTGCATTCAAAAGTTGCGTGTACTTGACAAAGTTTGATTTTGTTTTCTATCATTTTTGTTGGCATTGGAGGCCATTAAATGTATGTTTTGACTCGTGATTTAATTATAGATTTATGTCTCCACCAGCTTTATGGAGCACTGCTCCTTTCATCGCAATAGCTCATTAAAAGTTCCCCGTTGGCTTGTTAGTGACAGGTTGTAATTCCCCTAAAAGCAGCTCAGATGCAGGTATCACCAATGGTGACATGTGACACTTGTCTCATTGGAGGGTGTCTCTGCTCCTTGCCATAGCCACCATTGTAAACAGATCCATCTGAGCATCTCACGAGGCAGACAGACCTCAGAAACCCACTTAGCAACCAACGCTGCAAGTGTGGTACAGTCGTTCTTGGGGGCGCATTGAGCGTAATCTGATGGTGTAAAAGCTGCGAGCAGCTCTAAAAGGAAGATTTACAACAGACCACTGACCCTGCAATGTTGTTGCTTTGGTATAGCCAGAGATTTCTGCTACACCTAGACGCTGTGCCTTACCACCACGATTGTTTTTACTGGAAAATACTCTATACTGCAGTCACAGATATCTGCCGCCCACCTTTAGTAATAGTTGAATTTTGTGCTTAAGGATGGATTTTATAATAGGAGTCGAAGATAAAATTGGATCAAATAGAGCGGAATGGGCATGTTGTGAGGATGCCCCCCGGTTGACTCCTTCATGAGACATATCAGGCACATCCCACTGGGAGGAGAACGCAGGGCAGACCCAGTGCACACTGGTGATGTCTCTCTCGACCGGCCTAGGAATATTTGGGGATCCTGTGACTGGACAGATATGGCTAATGTGAGCAAACAGCAGAATAGCGGTGTTTTCCAGTAATATGTTTGTTTGTGATGTGTGGCATTTTTGCCTGCCGCAGATGCTCCTCTGCAACACTACAGATCACAAACCCCGGAGCTTCGTCAGCAACGGAGAAGCACCTAAGGATCTAACATTTCCTTTTGAATAAAAGTGCCCAGGAAATCTGTTTAGCTTAAACTCCAAATTTGACTGGTCCTAAAAAATAAACCACAGTAGTCACACAGCAGTGGTGTTTGTACATTAAATTTTGCATATATTAAATCAGCTAGAGAGAAAGCCCTTCTAAATAAACAATTTGACTCATTTGTAAATGAACCCAGAGGAAATTGGATCATGGATGCATTTAGTCCTTCATTGTTGTTAATGGATGAGAGGGTTTGGTCTATAAGTGCACTTAGTTTGGTCACTCATTTCTTGACGTAACTGCACTACCTCTGACACAGAGGATGACAAGTTTATTTGTTGAGTAAGATATTTAATGTGGGGTCTTCACTTCAAGATTCATGGACCTGGGTTTTATGCTTGTATGAGTTAGAATCCATGTATAATGTGTAGAGGTACAACAGGATTTCCCCCCAAGGGGGTTTTCAGTGCCAGTAGCAGAAGCTAATGCTCACAGGCAACACGATCTGTTCACTTTATTCATTTGGAGTTCAATTTTAGTTTATATCAAATTGCAATGTCAAAGTTATACTGGAACAACAATCTGTAAAACCTTTTGGGATTTTAAAGGTCTTTAAGAGCAGGAAACTTGTGTGAGAACTCGTGTGAATCCAGCAAGAGCGGCCAGGGGGTCTATAATGAAACCTCAAGCTCTAAAGTCACTTAACCACACTGTTTAAAGTGGCACTAAAATAAATGAGAAAAAGGAGTAATAATAACAGTTCTTATGAGGCATTTTTTTACATGACTTGTGTCATTGCCCATTAAATATTTTTAACAATTTTGTATTGGATTTTTGAGCAACAACAGCATACACTTACATGGAGCAGAGGATGAGGGTGAAAATGGTTATGATCTGTCATATACATGATCAGGTAGTTCAGACAAGTTCTATGTAAATATCCATACATTTCAGAATTCCTCTGAGTTGTCATCCAGATTAAATGTTAAGCATTTAATACTCATAAAAACTAACTCACCCATATGCTTACAGAGGGAACTTCAGGGATAGACCAAAACATTAAGATCCATTTTCTGACCAAGTTGTAAGAGTAGTCAGCCTGTGTTCCACAAGTTTATGAAAAAGAGAATTTGGAAAGTAAATGGGGAGAAATCAAAATTTTTGTGCAAGGTTTTTTTTAGCGTTTCAGTAATCTTGCACCTCATTGCATTCCAAAAATAAATGTTTTGAAATACCAGAGATGGCTTCACACTGAAAACACAGCTGTGATGTTCTTGGAAACATGAAGCCTATGAAGATGTTTTGAAATAAGATAGATTTTGTGAATGAGCTTAATGGTTTGATCCTAAATGTGTAGGGAGATGTAGGCAGGGAAAAGTTTGGCTCATATTGATGACCATTCATGTCAAAGTTGTATTCCCATGTCTCCCTCAGAGCATTGTTAGAAATGGTGACCAGAGAGAAAATGGAATTAAATTCAATAATTAAGCCCCTGGAATTATTTATGCCAATGAGTTGTTTCTGTACTTCACTTAAGTCTGTACTGGGAAGCCAAATTTAGTTCCTAGGTCTTCAAAGCTTAGCGTTGTTTGATCTGAAAACAGCCCTTTTGAGAGTTGGTGAAATCTTGTGCCAAAGGATTCATTAGACTAATGTTACCCATCTTAAATCTTTCCAAAACTGCAAATTAAGAAACGAGATTCAACCCTATAAAATGCCATTTTCTACATCTACAGAAATAATAAGAGCAAATTCTTGCCTTCTAAAGGAGAAGTTTATACAGTTTAAAGCACAACAAAACAAGATTGATCAGGTTTACTCATTTTGGAAGGTATCGCCAACTTGTGTATCAAATTTTTGTTTACAATTTTAACATTAGGAGATGTTGTCATTATTCAGCAGACTAATAGGTCAGTAGGAGGTACATAGTAAAGGACTGTTGTCTTGCTTTTCATTTATGATCATGGAAGCTGAGGGATGCAGCTATCTTTAAGCTTGGTGTTAATTGTTTCCATTAATACTGGACATCATTCAGGCCAGATTTTGTTGGATTCCACAAGAAGGTTATCTTACCCGGCTGCATTTCCAAAAGGAATTGATTGGATAATCCAGGATCTCCTGAGGAAAAAAATCCAACGTACTGGAAGTTATGTGGCCATTTTCTAAGATGGGCAGATAATTTTTGTCTTCCCTCCTGAGACCCATAACTTTTGGAGGTTGTTGTTGTTGTTGTTGTTGTTAGTTTTTTTTATAATCTGGCTTCACTTTTCACTGGCTCTGATATCTCCCTCTTATTCTCTCTCTCTACTTCTATTTCTCTCTTTCTCTGTGTGTTTCTATCTATCGTTTGCTTTTTTCTGTTTTCTCTTGCATTAGGTTATGTGTTCTAGTTTGAGTCCTCTCCATCTGTCAACATAACAGATTGTGTCAATGTCATAAAACTGAGTTTCCAGTTAAAATTATTGCTAATCGAACCCTTATAATTAGCAACAGGGCGACTTTAAGGAAAATGGAAAGTCTGTCAGTTTAATTCTATTAGTATTATTTCTTGTAGTTTTAACAACTAAGGAGAATTTTGCAGTTGTGGCCTCTATTTAGACTTTCATCTCTACATAAATGACCCAAATGATGAATTCTCTTTGGCCAGAGTGGTTGTCGTCAGTGATTCAAATTCTTGAATTTCCTCCAGGGTTCCAAGCGGATCCTGCGATCCAACGAGTACATCCTCCCACCCAGTGGACTAATGGAAACAGATCTGGAGCTTACCTTCTCGCTGCAGGTAAACAGGGCTGTAACCAAAGACCCACAGGGGTTAATTGTTTTCTCAATACCAAAATGTTCCACCAACAGACTGCTGGGAGCCAGATGCTGTAGTGAGTGAGAGACCTGAACTTTAATGTCAACAGACATGCGTGATCTGAATTTTCTGAACTGCTGCCAAATACCGCTGTCACTTGGAAATGTCCAGTTTTAGATCAAAGGAGAGAGCTGATAAATAAATGAGCCTATATGTGCAGCTAGCTAAAGCAATGCTAATCTCCCTCTTTTGCCTTTTTCTTATATAGTATCCACATTTTCTCAAGAGGGATGCTAACAGGCTGCAGATAATGCTCCAGAGGAGGAAGAGGTATAAGAACCGCACCATTCTGGGCTATAAGACACTGGCAGTGGGTGTCATTAACATGGCAGAGGTATGTTTAAAAAAAAAAAAAAAACCTTAAGATGAATTTACCTGTACTTCCCTCCATACCGTGTAAGCATCACAAGTCATACTTTTCAGCCCCAGCCTTGAAGCTGCTGAATATTAAACAAAGTCCAGGTCCAGGATATGAATGTGTATCCTCCCTGAATTCAAAAATAATACAATAATAATAAACGATAAAACACAAATACACCTGAAGTCACAGTTTTGAATTTTTAACTAAATTGATTTTAATTTTTTTAATTGAATTTTATGCTTGATGTTTGTGGCAACATAAAATATGGCCGACCCATATTGTCACATGTTTTTTAAAAACGCCCAGGCCAGCACTGCACGATTACACTGCTTTCTGTTGGGAAAAATTTTGAGTGGGTTTCTTGAACCACTTGTTGGGTGGCATTTTCCCATAATCAAGCATGGTTTGTTTACAAATGAAGGGAGCTGGTCTCCGCCATCGCTGTAGAGAGTGCCTTTTGTAATGGAGATGAATCATGTTCACAGAACAAACACACATGAAAAATTTTTAAAAAAGAAAAAAAACTGCAATTACAGACCATCTGGACAAGGTTTCATAAGAAATTTTTTAAAACGAGTTTGCAGGGCCCCTGCTGACTGGACACTTTCCTGTGACACAGAAGGCTGGCAGAGGACTTTAATGATGCCTTGTGGGAAGGGGTCATAGGTGGCAGCATTTTGGGTATCTTCTGTATACCGTTTGTTATTTATTAAAAATTTTTTTTCCAAGAGGACGGGTGAATTTTCTTGTCGGGGAGTGTGAGGCCGGAGTGTCTTCAGAGCAGACTGGAAGTTTAGTTGCCTTATTTCAGCAAAAGCCGTACATTAAGGTCTGTGTGTGTGTTGACAGTGTTTTGAGAATCTGCCTTTAAATGTGCTTTATAAGAAATTCAAAATATTTTTATATATAACACTGTACTCAACAGGCTGACGCCGACCATTGAATAAAGGTGCAAGGCATGAACAGCAGGAAGGGAATATTTTATATAAAAAAGACAGTTTGTACATACTGTTAACTGTCTAGTTAGCTGTCTAGGTAAGCCACTTGGAGAGGTAAACAAAAAAACTGCCAACAGCAGAGAAGGGGAGAAAATTAAACTTCCAGAGCTCCGTGTACTAGTGCCTGCCCACCCCTCCTGGGCTTTCTGTTGGGCTGGTGTGTGTGGATAGGTCAACTGTGTCCAGCATGAAAGATCTGAAGACTGTGACCTGTCCAGGGGGCAGCATGGGGGGGTGATGTTTCAGGGCATATGAAAGATTATTATTACTATTATTATTATTATTATTTTCTGAAAACACCTATTCATAACCCCTCTCTGCTGAACTATTCATGAAGTATCATAAGCATTTAAAGAAATCAAGTAAATCACACAATCTAAACTAAATCACTACATCAGTTTTTATTGTGTTTAAGGAGGATTCAGTGCGTCTTGTCATTTTGCTTTTTATCTTAGGCTTTCTTTTGTCTTTTTGCATTTAAAAAGTTGTTTAGTTCAGGGCTCATTAACACACTGCCAAAAACTGAGCCACACCCCAAAGGTGATTTGTTTTGTTTTGGATGAAGCTCAGCATTGCCAAGTCACATAATTTGAATAAAAATTTTTCATAGGGGTTTTTCATAAGACTTGACAGCTCGTCACTCAAATATTAGGGTATTTTCATGTAACTCTGAATTCTTACAAATGGAGCTTTTCTTATGCAAAGGGAACTTACTTACAGTACTTTGTTTTATTAAAGAAGAAGCATATTGTTCACCTGCTTTGCAAGTTGAAACACACAGTAGTGAAATACCTGCGATATAAGTAAAACAGTTACTGAATGGGAAAAGAAACATTGTATTGAGTAAGCATGTTGATTCAGAGCAGCAGAGGATGAAACTAAAACAATTAAAAGGACATGGGTGGAAATAGTGTAAAAACTTTGAAAAGGTGCCATGACACAATTATTAGCACCCTTTGAAAACAATTCAAATCCAATAAGAAGAATTAAATTTTCATTACAGTGAAATCAGGCTCACATGTGATAAATTGCTAGAGTTCTCATGACATGAATTAACCAGTGGTTAATCACTGGGTGATGGCTTTAATGCTTAAAAAAGGTCATTTTCATTTCCTGTTCCTTTTTGACAATGGTGAACACAATAGAGCTGTCTGAGACCATCAGAAAAACTATTATCACCAAATATAAAAGTTCAAAAGGGTACAAGTTTGTTTTTTTTTCTTGTACAGGATCCCAGTATATGAAAGCTGAGAAACTTATTATGAGATTGTACCAATATGAAAATGAGACAGAGAGAGGAGGGGATAAACCAGATTGAGTTCAAGGCCTCCAGACTATGCTAAATTGAAACGTTTATAATTAGTGTTCTTTGAGCTGATGTGGATGAAAGCTTGGCACAGTGGGTAACACTTCTGTCACAGCACCTGGGCTACCTCAATGTAGGTTCCACTTTGGCTTAGTCAGTGTGCAGTTTACATATTCTCTCTGTATTTGTGTTGGTTCCCTCCACGTGGTCTGGATTTCTCCAGACAAGTTTCAGGTGGATTTGTAATTTTAAACTGCCCGTACTGTGTGACTTCAAGCAAATGAGAGAGAGAGAGAGAGAGAGAGAGAGAGTGTGTGTGTGTGTGTGTGTTGTGATATGACTGGTCCTGACTTTCTTAGCACCCTGTGCTTCCAGAATATGCTCCAGACCACCATGACACTGACTTGGACAAGCTGTTACTGATAACTGAGTGAGTGATGTCCCGTATTTGGTAATCTTGGGATCTTGAGTGAAAGCCACAATTTAAGCATTGATGGCAAATCACGAAAGGTTCAAATTCTTATCTTATTCTTATCAAGACAAAAAAAAAATCTAAATAACATTTCCCTCTCCAATGAAAGCACCGATCTGAAATAGTTTGCAGCTTTCAGAAATGTGACTACATTACACACATTTGTTAAGTATTGTTTATAAACTTTTTTAGTTATTATGGCTCCCTTTTCTAATACCAGTCAAAAGTTTAGACACACCTACTCACGGAAAGATTTTTGTTTATTTTTACTATTTTCTACATTTGACAATAATAATGAAGACATCAAAACTATGAAATAATACATATGGAATTTTCCAGGAACAAAAAAAAGTTAAACATATCAAATCTATCTCATATTTTAGTTTCTTAAACACAGTGACTCTTTGTCTTGATCACATTGTACACTCTTGGCATTCTCTCAACCAGCTTCATAAGGTAGCCTGTTTCAGCAGCCTTAAAGGAATAGTGTGCCACTTGGCTGCTTTTTCTTCACTCTCTGGTCCATCTCATCCCAGGTGTCTCTTTTTAGGGTTTAGTGTGGGTGACTGTAGAAGCCTGGTCATCTGATGCAGCACTCCATCACTATCCTCCTTTGTCAAACAGCTCTTACTCAGCATGGAGGTGTGCACTGGATCATATTCCCATTGAAAAACAAATGACAGACCTACTAAATGCATACCAGATGGGATGATGTGATGCTGCAGAATGCTGTGGTAGCTACATTGGTTAAGTCTGCTTTCAGTTCTGCTTAACTGGTTGCGAAGCACCCCCACACCATCACACTACCTCCCCCATGGTTCACAGTGGGCATCACACATGCGGACATCATCCGTTCACCCTCTCTGTGTTTTTACTTCTCTGCAGGAAGCAAAAATCTCAAATATGGACTCATCAGGCCAAAGGACAGATTTCCCCTGGTCTAGCATCCACTGCCTGTGTTTCTTGGCCCAAGCGTCGTCTTTTTGTCTCCTTCAGTAGGGATTTCTTTGCAACAGCAGCTCTACCAAAAAGGCCTGATTCATGCAGTGTCCTCTGAAGAGCTCATATTGAGATGTACTTCCTGCTTAAATTCCATGAAGCATTTATTTTCACTCTGATCTGAATTAATTAATAGGAGATTTCTGAAGCTGCTGACTCTGCAGCAACTGTTTTTCCTGTACTGGTGAAACCCACTTTCATCACAGTGCTTGATGGTTTTTGCAACCGTGGTTAAAGAAACTTTAAGTTCTTAAAATATTCTTGACAGGCTAACTTTCGTTTTATGAGGTAATGATGGACTATCATTTCTGTTTGTCAAGTTGAGCTGTCCTTCCTTCTTTTTGCACAAATGCAGGCAGAAAAAATGGCCTTCTACCAAATAGGGCAATTGATACCCACCCTACCTTGTCACAACACAACTGATTTACTCAAATGCAGTAATGAGATTAGAAATACCACAAATTACCTTTTTAAAAAGGACGTGTGACCTGGCTGGCCAAGCAGTGAGGTGAATGTGAGGTTAATGTAGATCCACAACAGGCTTATTTCTCTTCAGTAGTGTTCAGTGCTCTATTTCCAGGTGCAAGAATCCAAACAATATGTATGTACACATTCTGCTAGGGAACATCAGTCTTAACACTGCTGTTGCTTCTTTCTCCTTGTTCCACTCTGAAATGATCAACTTTAGACAATAGGCTCCACCCTAAACCATTCCATTCACAATTTAAATGAACAAACAGTTGTTTCACACATTTTACAAACCGTATGTTTCAGTTCCTTTAACTGAAATCAAACACTATTAATTTCCCTGCCTTTTCAATTGGACTCGCCCCATTAGTATTGAATGACACAACTACAACTCCCACAATTCATCTCTTGCTACTTGACCCCCCCGCTTCCATTTTATTTGAGGTGAGGCAAGTGTTTGTTTGCTCCTGTAAACAGCATTTCTACAAACATTCACAGTGATAGTGTACATACTTTGCAATACATGGAATTTTGCACAAGTGTGGAGTGATTCCTCAGTCACAGGATGACATAATGTTTGGGATTCAGCATTTCCCAACCCTAAATTTGACTTAAGTTCTAAATGAAAACTACTTGTTTGGGAGAAGTGTTACAATTTTTTAAGTTAATTTTTTTTTAAACAAAATTGTACGCAAGCATCAACGTCAGTCTTTCAAGATTATATTTGTCTTAAAGATTGTAAAGTGCATTCAATCAGACGTGTCCAAACTTTTGACTGGTGTTTTGTATTAGCAGTACAAGTGCATTAACAGCTAGGTTGCTTGAAGAAATGTTTGCTGTAGCATTTCTTTGCAAAATAGGTGAGACTAAATTACAGGCTGGCTCATTCGGTTCCACATGTACGTCTAGGTGATGCAGCACCCAACTGATGGAGGCCAGATCTTGGGTCTCCACAGCAACGTGAAGGAGGCACCGGTGCGCGCAGCAGAGGTCAGTGTCCACTCGCTGTCCAGCCAGCCAATCGACCACGAGGACAGCAGTGTACAGATGGGGCCCAAGACCAAGGCCTCAGGTATGGAGTCTTTTGTTTGATTTGTTGTCTGCAGAACCCTGAGATGCACATGTGGTCAAAATGTTTGAATTCACTGGGCTCATAACAACATGCGTTCTTAAGCCCTGTAATGTAACTCATTATTGAGAAAGAGTTTCTGGCAAAGCAGGGGAGCCTAGGCAGCCTGATTCCTCTCTAATAGTTCAATCAGCGTAAAGTAGGGGTTTATGTCTTGCCACATGCCCCCCATTCCCCACTGCCATCACAAAAATGCTCAGTTAGACATAATAGATGAGCTCCAGGCCAGTAGTCATTCGGGTTAATGGGAGATGTCCATCTGGAGGCTGGAATATCATTGCAGCTAGAAAGAGTCCCTCACAACCAAGTTGGAACAGATTCCTTAGGTCATACATTTTGCTGTAAGGGATGAAAATATCTTTGTGGAAGCAATCTGCCATCCAAAGTGGAAAAACAGACCTGTGATAACTGCTGCTACGTAAAATCTCGCCAGTAATCTTTTTACTTCTGCGGTCACATCTAGTGTGAAATAATGTTCTTGGTATCAGCCTGCAATTCACTGCAGTCAGATTGTACATCTGACCACTGTGCGTAGGGTGGTTTGTCTTTTCAAGTTAGGAGATTCGTCTTCAGCATAAATTAAGGTAGTGTCTGTCTGTCAGCGATTTACAGGCTGCTTTTTTATCTAACCATAGTCGTCATTGATTTTATCCTTTCATCCCACTAGTCAGCCTTTTCTTTCAAGATGGTGTTCAGCCATAGAAACTAATTCCCCCTTTTCAGAGAGACGTTTTCAAGAGAAGGTGTCAGTCTGTGGTCACATTTAGCTCAAGAATCAGGAACATCCTTGAAAGTGTGGGAATAGCGATGTGACTCACGCCTCTGTATTGGCTTCTTTCTGACAGACCGATCTCCAGACATTGACAACTACTCTGAGGATGAGGACGACAGTTATTCCTCAGAACAAGAGGCCAGTGATGATGCAGTTCACTGCCAGGTAAGAGCCAGTAGTCCAGCAGCAGCCCCTTCTCATAACTCCCAAAAAGAAACATGTTCACACATAAAAACCCAGTTCAGCCACATTACTCCTACCCCTTTCAAGATTCTTCATCAGTGCTAATAAATTCCCTTTTCTTCTTCTTCCCCCCTTTTTTTAACATTTTTCCTGAAACAGTATCAGTTGTACATCGCAGAACAGCCTTCGTTCTGAATTTTTTAAAGCTTCTTAACGCATGACTAATATCAAGTGTTACGTCGATCAATTAACAAGAGCTGCATTTTAATGCTTGGGCGCAAATCTATTGCTGATGGGATTTGGAACCAAGCACGAGGCTCATGCATCAGTACCAGTTAGCAGTGTGTAGCGACAGTGTTGAACATCTCATTCCCTCACATGGGGGTCTATCAAGAACTATGTACACTCATTCCTTGTTTAAAGGGGTTAATCCCTTCTGTGAAATCACCTCATGACATGAATTCCTGTTGTGAAGGGATCTGGTTATCGTTGTTTTGTCATGGGGAGAAATGCCACCTAAAATTAGCCAAAATTAAGGTACGACAGCACCAATTTATGTCATAATATTTGTAACACAAATACTATTTCTACATTTTGTTTTAAGGTTCTATTTTGTTTTAGGCATTCAATATCAGCAATCACTTGTCCAATACATGGTTGTGATGGTTGGGTGTCTACATCACAGGCTGTTAAACACCCTGGCTGTCTGAAGTGCCTGTTCCACATGACAGGTGACAACATCATACAGGCTCAGGCGAGAGAGGCTAGTGATTTAAGCCATGCAGATGAACTCAAACCCATGCAATAGGGCCACTTCTTTTCATAATTTAACTACCTTTTTCCCAGCTAATAATAAATGGAAGTGGCTTTGAATCAAAGACAACTTTTATCCGCCACTGGCATGGTTTCCATGGCGAGGGAGAGACAGAAGTTGTTTCCTGCTACTTTTTCCCATGTGTGTTGTTGTTGTTGTACGAGGGGTGCAAACACGCAGACACCACACATTGGAGAGCTGAACTTAAACCCCATACAGCTAGAAAAGCCTAGGAGCTGGGAACCACTGGCTTAAGCCGCTGTGGCACTTTCTATGGCAAATAATGAAGTCCCTTAATATTCATTTCTGTGTTTCTTTGCCTGCAAGTTTAAACTCCCTTGTCGTGGCCACTTTAGGTTTGACTTGTCTGCTAAATAGTACTGAGTGACTGCATGATTCTTTCTTGTGTTGTCTTCTGAGAGTTATTGCTTTTTATTGTGTGCAAAGTTAGACTTTTGCCAAGACATTGAAAACCCAACCTCATGTAGGAGATGAGACAATCTTCACTTTTCCTGTATGCGATTATGCGTTCAAAATACCAACAAGCAATCTTCCCAGGTTACTTAAGGCAAAAATAACTCCCTCTTGCCTTTGAAAACCTGCCATTCTGTAATGAGTAAACATTGTATGTGTGTAAAGTGTGACATATGTAGAAGAATGTGCGAGTGACTCCTTCAGTGTTTCCCTCTAGGACCTCTATGACGAAGATGATGAGGTTAGAAAGCCAAAGAAGTCCCGGAGGAAAATGATCAGGACCACCTCCATTACACGGGTACAAGCGAAGCCCTTCGTGGTGCCTGTCAATAATAGGAAGCCAACACAAAGGCAGATACAGTGGATTGCAAAAATGTTCAAACCCCTTTAACGTTACCAACATTGCCTAGATTATTTATTGTATCACTGACAGCTTAGTGTTAGAGCAGATGATTTCACAATGAAAAATACTGATTTGAAAAATATGTGTATATTTTTTTAATCTAGGCGATGTTGACAACTTTCAAGATGTTTGAATACTTTTGCAATAATCTTAGAACCGACAAGAACATTCAGAATAAGCACAGGTCTTAGGTTGTATTGCGAAGTTAAAGTAAATCAAGCAAATAAAGCAAATCCTGACATTGTGTGCCTGAAACTCTTCATCAGCTAAAGGAAGCCTTTAGTGTCGTAATGCCAATTAGTCATTTGTCACACTGTTTAACTTATTCAAAAGTGCAAACCACACCAAAGAGATATAGACGTAGGCTTACAAGTGTCTAAATACAGTAAGGTTGTTTGATAGCTCTATTTTGATAGCGCACATTCCTAAATACTGAGCTATGTACCATTAACTTCAAAGCTGTTGAGGTCTTGCTGCATTGTAAAAATCAGTGCAGTGACCCCCCCCTTATATGGTCTCAGCCTAAGCTGAGTAACGGCAGCATTCGGGGGAAGAGTACAGTCATCCCTCAATTTATGATCACTGGGTCTACAAAAACTCGCTGTAGCAGACGGCCTCATTTTATGCAGCCATTTCAGTATATTAATGTTTCCCTTGCAAAAACGAACGGCTGAATTGAATTTATCACACAAATCGCATAACCATTTTTCTCAAGGATGGCTTATTCAAGTGCCGCAAAGCACAGACACAAACCCTTAAGTTGTACGCCGAACACCCACAAATGCACAGGAGACACAGTGCAACAAATGCCATCCTGGGGTTGGCAGCCAAATATTACAAATACACAAATATAATAACATATAATAACCCACTCCAGTTGTTATATCATAAATAACATAAACAACACACCAAAACACTTATTCAACATAAGTAAAACAGCACGTAGTTTGTAGCAAAGGTTGATGGGAATGGCAGGGTGAAGGACGCTTCTCAGATCACGTGCATAGTTCTTCAACCATTTTAAGAAGTAACAGGAGATGCACTAGTTGTGTTTGTGTTTCAGAGGTTTTGTGAATAGATGTGTCGTGGTGCTCTAGTAAACATGCTGTATAAACGTAAAGTTTGAGTTCTCACCACCCGAGTCCTTTGTTTTTAAAACGGTTAGAACCCTTAAATGTAAATCCCATTAAAAATAATGAGATTTATTTTTTACAAATTTCTGGCTTACAAATGGCTTTTGAAGAACCTTTGAAGAACACATGACCCATAGTTTGAGGTATTGCTGAACATCATCCAGCACTATGCTTGTTTAAAACCTGTCAATTTGCTCTGCTATATCCCCTGGTGTTACACTCACGTTTGCTACATGCCTGTGCATTTTGATTTCCGACTGACCTGGTTATCTGCTCATGCTGACAGCAGGCATCTTTAGGGGTGAGTCGAGTTCAAGCTTTTAATCCAGGTGAACGGAAAGTGACTTTCGTCAGGCAGTTCTGTGGCATAAGACTTTTGATATAGTCACTATTGGCTGCTTGAGAGAAGGATGTACAAATACCGCACAACCTGACTGCACTTTAGTGTTCATCCTGAGGGACCACAGTTCTTTTCATAAATGCTTTGAAATATATGACTGATCAATCATAGCAAATCGAAACTCCTGGGTATGAGGGGGGTGTGTGGTACGGCGTATCATTCAGGTGAAAATGGCAAAGTTCAACTTAGCAGTCTGAACTCATACTGACTTCCTTTCTCAACAGCAACCCAACTTCAAGCAGAAGTTTGTGGCCTTACTGAAGAGGTTTAAGGTCACGGACGAGGTGAGTGCACATTTCTTTGTGGCTGTTGTATTTTGAGCTGTTTGCTGAACATTAAACATTAGATTCACTTAGAGTTTAATGAGGAAGGTGGGCATTCTTTGGCTTGCTGATGAAATCTATTATAAGGAGAGGCTGAGTCTTAAGGAGTGCTGAGGACCTGTGTCAAACAGTGCATAACTTTGCAATCCAAAGATTCCCCTGGTGAAAGCAGTTTACTGTGAGAACCCAGTGGTCCAAACCCTGACTGGTAGCAGATATGCTACTTGCCTGTTAATAAGCAGTCACAACCTATGACTTGGACCTTCTTGACCTCTGTAGTAGAGCAATCAAGCAGTTTGAACAGTTTTTTTTGTTATACATTTACTTAACTGGTTTTGTAAGATAAAGTCCATACAAAGGTGCAACGTTTAAAATTAGCTGAGTATTTTATGCTGTTTTTCATTTCTACTGTTTATTGGTGTGGATGAGGGCAGTACGTAATAGATAGTAAATTGTAACGTGCTAAAAAACAAGTATAAATTGAAACTTTGACGTTGCACCTTTGATTTCCTAAGGCAAGGTGTGCAATCGCACTGTAGTCATGCACACTCATCGGCTGCTTTGTTAAGAATGCCATTCTAATACTGGGCAGGACCCCCCCTTTGATCTCAGAACAGCCTGAATTCCTCATGGGATGGATTCAACAAGGTGCTGGAAACATTCCTTAGAGATTTTGGTCCATATTGACATCACGTAATTGCTGCAGATTTCAGCTGCACATTCATACTGCCAATCTGCCGTTCTGGAACATCCCAAAGGTGCTCTGTTGGATTCAGATCTTTTGTGCTAATGTGTGCCAAGAAAACATTGCCCACACCATTCCACCACCAGCCTCAACCGTTGGCACAAGGCAGGTTGGGTCGATGGCTTCATGCTGTTTATGCCAAATTCTGACCCTACCATCTGCGTGTCGCAGCAGATTCATCAGACCAGGCAACATTTTTCCAATCTTCAACTGTCCAGTTTCAGTGAGCCAGTGTCCACTGTAGCCTCTGTGTCCTTTTCTTATCCAAGTCTTTTCTTTCCATGCACAAAATCACTCATGTCATCATACTATATTGTAGTGAAAGAAAAGCCTTACTCCGCCAAGTTTGCAGTCAACTGAAGTCAGAAGTGTGAAAATTTTCAGTCAAAAAGTTTGTCCACACGGTGTGTCCATTTTGTGCATTTTCTAAGCCTATCATAATGTTCACTGTCCCCATCTGTGCTCCTTTACATCTTATAACTGTGCTCTATGTCCTATATTGTACGTACTGTATTGTACATAGTGGGAAATGTAGTTTTTATTGATTGCCAGAGAATAGACTTCAATCTCTGTTGCCATCGACTGATTTCTCAAAACCTCATCATTGCACTGTTTCTAATGTATGTAAGACAGGATGAAAAAGGCAAACAAAATCACAGCAGCTAACATCGAAATAGACTCATGCTGTGAGGTTTATATTTTGCCCTGCTGGGTGTGGCTGACCTGAGTTCTTCTGCCCACATTTATAAATTGACACAGTACTGTGTGTGGATTTGTCAGGTTAATCTCTTAGCAGCAAGAGTACCTCCAGCCGGCCATTCTGGACTTGTCCCTGAGCCCATGTGGGTGTTACCCTGGGAATATAATTGCATTAGGCCAAGAACGATGGAGAGTATTACCAGGTCACCAGCCTCAGCCTCTCGGAGAGCTTCAGTGTAGGCTCACAGTGAGGAGTCCATATCTCAGTCAGCCCAAACACTGCTCGGCTGCCCCAGCAGGGTTGCTGTAATGCTACAGTATGTAGGGCAGCAGGTCGCATAATGACAGCTTGGTCTTATAACAAAAACATCTTGCTCTGGAACTTGAAGCAGGGTACTTCATTGCATTGCTTCTGTAGATAAAAAGATGAATTGAATGTCCTGCTCTAGACTTATAGGTCACTTTGAGTAAATACCTACAGTGAACCCTTGTTTATGTTGTTGCAGAGGCAATGGAGAGCAGACGTTTTCTTATCTGCTCGTAAGTTTTGTTTTGGCTATTTGTCCTACACATGAGATTGTATGTTGGAGCATATGTATCAACCAAAAATTCTCATTCTGTTACAGTTCTCTGTGACCACTTTCAGTGCCTGTGCACCAGGTGGGGTGCCTGAGGAGTCACTGGGGGGGTTTCCTGGAAGTTGGCACAGTGGGGAGCCATGCCGCCTCAGAGTCAGGATAGTGGGATTGGACATGGGTTTGATCCCTGTTCAGTCTGTGTGGAGTTTGCACGTGTCCTCTGTTTGCAAGAGTTTCCTCTGGTGCGGTCTGCTGTGTCTTGCATTTCAGGTGAATCAGTGACTCTGAATTGTGCTGTTCTATAGATACCGTCTGATTGTAGGCAGCTGTGAAATATCTAGTACTGTAAGTCACCTTGGATGAAGCTGCCCACTAAATACAGCAACCCCTCGTTTTGTGAACTCTCTTTATCCGAATTTTTGCTGTAAGAGCTATTGAAAAGTAATACCTAGATATGAGTAGTGAAACTTTTGCTAGAATGAATTTTTATCTGAATAAATGACTCCACCAGCTATAGCTTACCCATAATAAAATATCAAAATATGAGTAAAATTCAAATATTTTGTTATTTGAGGAGGGGGCAGGATTTTCGGTTGTGCGTGTTGAACAAGAAAACTTTAAAAGAAATTTTAAAGCGTGCAAACGCAGTGATGTCACAAATTCTGGAACGTGATATTTGTAGCAAACCGGGGCGGGCGGGTTACTTTGACGCACAACTTTATTCTGTTTATTCAACATCACATAACACTGAAGTGGGGCTGCGAACCGCGCGCATGCGCCCTCTCACCTCCCGGCTGTGACGCAGTGACTAGTGTGAAATGTACTGTACTGTACAAACTGCATCGTGGTATAAACCTGCACATTCATGACAGCATTAAGTGTTTTCTAAAGAGGTAACTGGTGTTTACGGTGTTTATCATGCTGAAGTCATGGGTTCATAGTTATGTAGGTGTTTCCCAATGGGCTGGGAGCACATTATTCATTTTTTCCCCGTTTAAAATAAGGGGAAATGGGCACTGGAAAAATTGAGCCTCTGACGCGTTTTCAAGGATTCGTTAAATTCGTATAGCGGGGGATTACTGTACTGCGGAGTCGTCATTGTCTGTTGCTCTGGAGAAAGGTGTCTGCGAAATGAATAAAATTTGACTGTTAGTCAACACTCTCCGTCTCTGGCGGGCGGATTGTGACAGCTCAGCATTCTGCTGGAGGGCTAAGACTTCCAAACACGTCATCAGTTGATTTAATCAAGGACGGTTTATTTCAATTTATTGCAGTGAATAAACCACATCCAGACCAACAGGGGGGCTGCTTTTCATGTTCCCCACTTGGAAAAGGGCAAAGCGTTTACCTTTATTGTGGTTTCTCTTCCTTTTTTCAGTTCCCTCAAAAACCCTGAATGACGTCTAACGTTTAGTGGTTTGACATTGTAAAGACTAATGAAACCTGGTGGCAGTTAGAAGAGACCCATTTGCTGCACTTCAGGAAATCAAATGTAAACAATTTGTGCTTTTCAGTGTATAGAAGAGATTAGATTAAGATGCTTTTGTGTTTTTTTTTTTTTTGTAGAAAGAACTAAGTTATCTTTTGGATTGTTTAACTGGATCAGAAAAAGATGTTTTTGTGATCTTTTCTTCCAGAAAAAAACTACAACTAAGATTGTTTTACCTTGTTCCGTCAAGGTTGCTATGGTTTTGTGAAAAACAGTTGGTGTTATTTGAAAAAAGTGGAAAGTTTTGTTTCTCCAGAGAGTCAAGCGAGTTCTATTTACCTGTCTAAATTTTGGTTTAATCAGCTAACCTATGAAATGTTTAATGAATCTTAAATCTCTTTTTCAAAAATGTCTTAATATCTCATTCCACTTCATAGTGTTTAACAACAAATGCTGTTTTTCTGAAGTGCAAAATGTGGTGACAGGATACGGATACGACAACATTTGCTTCAAACCACCCAGAGGTAGATGTCATACTGTGTACGAAGATATTCCACAGATGGTTGACATATGTCGGAGTGCCAGTTCGACTACATGGGAAACCTGCCACATTAAAGATAATAAATCATTGTACCTCAAGACGCTTTTCAGTCTGGTGAAACACAAGCCAAGGTGCCCAGTTACTCAAGTCTGTCACACTAAGCAAAAAGGAAGGTTTTTCTTAATAGGATTGACACGCTTTCATTTGCAGGTCTATATTTTCCAAATTCTGTGGTAAGCAATGGAGAGCATGGGTTCTCTACAGCTGCCATTTCCTATGTGATTTAGTCTCATTCCTTTCTCATTTTGCTCAACCCTCTGGATATAATCCAAGCTGGATGTGGTGCATCAGACTTGCACAATGGCAAGGAGAAAGGGAGCAGTCAGGTGATGGTCATCTCATGGTCTCTCACACCGCCCAGTCTAAAGAGATCAGACGTGACGTTTATTTTTCATGTCTGATTTGCCATCTGAAGGCCTAAGAATTATGAAATAATAAATCATTTACCTGTGGGTTTATTACAAACTGGACTTCCAAAAGCAAGAAGACTAATGCCACTTTGTGGACTCACGTGTACATTACATTCATGACCATAACTGCATAAGAGTTAGGATATTTTTCCTATGTATATTTCTTTGTTAGTTTATCTTTTTCATAAACTATAATTTGTATTAACATACAGACAAAACACACCTATCCAAAAGTGTTCTTCTAAATGTGCCTTGAAAAGTTACTATCTGGGTACGAAAAAAGCTATACCAATTATTTATTTGCAGAAGAAAATTGAATTTGTTCCTTCGAGGGCTGACTCGAGTCCTCCCAAAACGCGCACAGTTATTCATAGCATTATTCTAAGCTTCATAAAGAACAGTCTTCTTATTAAACTCTTGGTTCCTGTCAGTTTTTATAAGGCTTTAATGTTACATGATGGAAGCGGTGGGTATGGTGTTCTCCTGGCAGGCTGAATACACGTGTTTTTCTCTTGAAAGAATAGTCAGATGGTAGCAAATTAAAACAGCATGTGGGTTAAGCAATCCCTGATGTAGTAGATAAAATAAAACTGCTTAGTTTTTGTATTAAAAAAACTGAGCTAAGTGGCTAACAGCAGGATTAGCTTACTGTAGGCAAGTTTAATTATGGTAAGTGGAAGCCTGCTTTAACGTTTTAAGCATATTCTTTACCATCACACTGTGCAACTTGAGTGTAAATATGTGTATAATGTACTATGTTCGAGTGTGTTCTGATGACCTCTTTAAAAAAATTTCTGGTGCCTTCAACCCTGACTAATAGCCAACTTCATTTTCTTTATTCTAGGTGTTTCATCCTTATTATTATGCTGTTATTACAGCTATTTTAATTTGAGCAGCTACTGGAGACTAAAAAAAATAACTGCCTGCAACTGATGTTTTGCCAGTTTTTTGTGAAATGCTGTTTTTCCTATGCATATATGTATTTACATGCATTTTAATGCCTAGAAGGAAGCCACATGTGTTGAGTTCTTCCTACATGTCTTGTTGTATTCAATTGACAGGTCTTGGATTCAGACCCAGTGGACCAGAACCAGGAGGTGGAGGAGGATCTGGACCTGCTGTATGACAGCCTGGAAGTATACAACCAGAGTGACAGCGGGCCAGAGATGGAGGACAATGAGAGTGTGTTGAGCACCCCCAAACCCAAACTCAGGTATGGTTTTCATAACACCCTTATAGGAAAATGCTTAACAGTCTGTAATGTGTCTGTTATCCATCCTGTAAATAAGCAACCTCTAAGCTGTTACATACTACCAAAAACATTACTGCACAGAGAAAAGAAGAATAAAATAACTGCATGCTGAAATTTTTCCTAAATCTAAATTTGTTTAGATTCATTGATGAGCTATTTCTGAATTTCTGTTAACATCGAACAAAGAAACACAGTAATACCTTCTATGGTGCTGCTTTGGAATAGCACTTTTAGTTTAGGCCACTGAATCGCTTATCACAATAATTTAAAACTTCTTAAAAACGTTAAAAAAATTTTCTAAACAATTTTTGTCCTTTTATATTTGTTGCCTGTAAAACAGGCTACTTGCACTAATATTATTCAAACCTATGAATAATCAGTTTTGTGATATGACACACGTACACAGTTCTTAAGCTCCATTTATGCAATATATACTGTTGAAATGACTGGTTGTATGTTTCTTTAAATGCTTCATTTTTCAAGAATGCATCTGGAGCACTAATCACGGTATTACTGTGTTTGTCATCAATAATACTGACATACCCACTGGTCAGGAATCAGTCTTACTTCCAAGGATGCACAAATTGGCTTGGCTGCCAGCTTTCAGCGCTTGGTTGCTCGTGTTTTGTCAACGGATGGGCTGTTGAATTGATCCTGGGCTAAAGGTTCTCATATATATATCTCTCCCAAGATATGCAGAAGCACACAGTGATTTGTCATTTCTTTTTCTGTTTTTGCACTGATTTATTGGTACTTACATAGGCATCTTTCATTAGTCATATATACACATTTTTTCCACTGAATCATACATTCATTCATTGATCAGTTTGCTCTTGTTCTTTTTAATGTACTCGCTTAACTGCTCAACAGTTGAGCCAGTGGTTCATCCACTTGTCCTTGCTGCCTGACCCCAGCAGACTGGAATTCTCTTTCCAGGCCATTTTTTGAAGGGATGTCCCACTCCAGCTCACAAACAGAGATCGGAAGCCTGCATAGCCAGAAGAGCCAGCCGAGAGAAGCCAGTGGTCCAGTTGAGTGTCTCTTACCCCTACCCTCAGCCCACAGACTCCCCACACCTGCACAAACAACAGAGAACCATTTAATTAAATGTTACCACTCTGTCACTGGGTTTCACCGCAAAAAGAGATTGACTGTGCAAGTGGGAGGCATAGTGATGCTTTTGTCTCTCTGAAAGGCTATGACGGCATCACAGCACCCGCTCAAAACCAGTGTCAGACCAGCTTCCCAGACACGTGGCCAGCAGGGACATATCTCTGCCTCCACAGCCAGCTCTGTTGTGCCATTGTATTTTTAGGTTTTGACATCCCAATGTTGTCATCAAATTGATCAGAGTTGCATCCAGTGACCCCCTTGAATGCATATTTGTAAGGTTCGGGGGTAAGTAGGTTGTGCTTTTCAAAACAATCTCTCCCTTGTATGAACAGACAGAATACTTGCATACCTATGCTGAGGATTTATCATTACCGACTGCTGCAACGCAATAATGATACCACGGCAGCATAATCATTTTAAAGAATATTCAGGAATTCACCTGTTTCCATACAGCTGAACTGAATAAAAAACGGTTATAAAACAGAAGGACATTAAAATGTCCGTTATTTCCAGAAGTTATTTGCATGTCTGAGTTATGTGAGGAAAAGCAACGCAAGCATTTCTATTTAGAAACATTATTTCAGCTGAATTCATTTCCTTGGGCCTGTTTAGAACCTTTAGGAATTAATTGTATTGCATGTTCAGAATTAACATTTGTCACGGTTGTTTCTATTACACAGTACCAAATTTTCCAATAAGTAAAAGGCAAGAACTCATACAAATACAGCAGTAAGAAATTACTTGCTTGCATATGTAATACAGTTCACCCTCACATGACTGGTCTAATACGGGGGAGTCGTGTCATTGATCGGTCATTCCAACATATTGTATGGAATCGTATACCTGGATGGGTCACCACACACACCCAGTCACACTCACATACACAAACTACAAGCAATTTAGAGGGACCAGTTTCCCTGACTCACAGCAAAAAACCCCCTTTTATATGTGTTACCCCACAGAGTCGGAACCTCCTGTCTCCTGAGATGTGTAAAGCAATGGGATCCAGACACCAAAATGATGCTGCAGCAGAAACCATTCCAGGGGTGAGCATGTTTTTAGGCAGAACGTGGTATTTATGCTCATCTCTTATCTCTTCTTCCCCCATTGCTCTGTCCCACAACCCACAAATCCTCGCTATGTTCTTTATTCCAAATAAATGAATTGATTTATGTTTTTGTTACAGTTGAGCTCTTTGATTTAAAAAGGTCACAAAAAACAAGCAAAAAAGGCATTTACTGTTATACCAGAAAATGCATTATGCATGATCTAATCATCCTTCGGGGCAGAACGGACAGGAACTGGAGGCAGATTGATGCAGTCAGCAGAGTGCAGCCCGCACGTGTCCCCCAGCCTTCGCTGCAAGCCAAGAAGAAAAGTTCTCTTAGTTGAGTAACATGGAGAAGCTTTAGAGGTTCCTTTGTTAATAATTGCCTTCTGGGTTCCATTGCCAAGCACCAAACTCACCACAAGTTCTCCTTCATCACACCTGAGTCAGCTGCTTTTTACACCTGTGCATGACAGTGAATTTGTACAACTGTAAAGCTTCATGCACCTCTGCAATTTTTAATTTATTCAGTAGTGACAGCATGTAGGATGAATTGATAACAACGATAAAATTTTAGTGAGGTGAAGGATACCGTAATTTTCTGTGTGAGTTGTTTTGGATAGATTTATCTTGTTAATCAGTATTTATTATAAAAAGCAAAAAAAATGCAGTCTGTCCTCAATTTTCCCAAGCTCAATTTTACAGAGTTCAGATTTTATGGGCAAAAATATTGTAGAAAAAAGAAAAATAATGAATACTGGAAGAAAAAAATAATTTTTAAGCATAATAAATCATTTGAAACTCAATAATGCAAAAAATAATGAAGTGAACTGCCAGCTAGTCCCCTTGTAGTGGCGTTCTGATCACGCCGTGTCACAGAGTTCTTGTTATTCGTTCCTTTTTGCCTGTGATTCACTGTACTGTATGTACGTATGTATGTATGCATAGATGTTTTTCAGATGTTTTCAGTATAATTCATTTTTATAGCACACTTCTCACACAGTGAATCAGCACTGAACAGCAGATTATGATAACAGAACAGATAACAGGTATATAGTGAAGCTCTAGATAGAGGTTAAATGTTAATGAGAGCAACTATACAGGGTATAAAGCAACCTTACAGGGTATAAATAGATGTTTCGATTACAGTACTGGCTGCATTTCCCTTTAATAGGTAAATTACATTTTCATTACTAATTACATTAGGTTATAAAAGAGCATCATACAGTGCTGCAGTAAAAAATACAGTATTACATTTAAATTATGCTTTTGATTTGCCTGACTTTTGCAATATCCTGATATCGCCTCCGTATATAGTCCAGAAAATTGAAGATAAGCTGTAAAACCTTTTTTCACTACAGGAGACTGAGAACGAGGAAGGTGGAATGGGGACTGGGGACACCAGCTGCGGCTTAGAATCCATTACTGACAAGGCGAGCTCCGTGGGCAAGCTCTGCAAGACGGAGTCACAGACCCATATGTCTCCCAGGTATCTACAGACCAACCAGTGCCACAAATCATGTCATATCTAAGTCTCATTAACTGTCTTTCAACACAAGCAAAAAATTGATATAGTTTCAGTGATTGTAGTTCCAGCATATATTTTCACTGTAGGATTTAGTAGGTTTGTTTCTATCTGCACTGTTTTTTTTCTGTTAATCTTTCCAGCAAAGTGGAGAACAAGATGCAGCGGCGGCCACGGAGCACCTCCATGAAGGATCGTCAGAACTCCAAAGCCCAAAGTGACCGGACAAGCAGCATTGACAGTGAAACATCCCCAGACTCCCGGCTCACAACTCAGGTAGGTTTGAGGAAGAGGAGAGAAAGAGCAAGAAGAGTCAAAGTATGAGAAAATTGAATTTTCCCTTTTTTTAACCCTAAAAACATTAGAGGCATACAATAATTTATATTAATAAAAGAAAGTAAAATATAAGCCACCTTCACTGAAAACACTGATCATTTTACCCAAAAAGGAGTTCTCTTGTTACGTGGTAGGAATTAAAAACCAGCTGAACAGTGAGGGAGAAAAACACACAGATTTAGCCACTGAACAGACAGCAGCCAGAATACTTTTAAAACACATTTAATATTTGCACAGGGAAATAATGTTCTTCATTGGCATATTTTTTATTCTTCCTTGGAGGACAACTGGAATTACACTTAGAAGATGGTGTTTCTATTATGTACTTTAGAGTTACTTGCTGAACTGACTTCTGCAGTTCCTGTTAACAAAGCTTTTTAAGCAAAGTTCAAATTGCACAGAATGCTGGGCTATGATGATATGAAACTTGCTTCTCCAACCCCTGTGCATCTACCATTTCTCTTATGACCCCAGATTCCTAGAAAGTCAGTGTATGACCAGCTGAACCAGATCCTGATCTCAGATGAGCAGCTTCCAGAGAGCATCATCCTTGTGAACACCACAGACTGGCAAGGCCAGGTATGAACAGTTTCTCCTTTGGAAGAGAGCAGGGATATTGATGGTGGGGTGGGAAGTGTCAGACCTGCTGTGAGTGCAGTGCAGTGAGCCTCAGCAGACCATGACAGCTGGAACTTTTAGGCTCTTCTTCCTTTCCATCCAATTTCATCTTCACCCCAGCTGTTTGCCATCACACTAAACCACTGCCATCTTTCACAGCCTTTTTCTGACAATAACGGTTTACGTTAAGGTGTTAAGTTGGAGCACTGATCTTTGAATTCATTTATCCGTAGTGGTGAGACCCTGATGAGATTCATGAGCCATGAGGCCCTCACACTGCCCAGGGATTATAACATGTCTGACTGAATCTTATCTATCCCCAGTCTTGTCACTGCAAAGGCCTTGATTCACCACAATGACTTCCATAACAATGATGGGTTTTAATCCACTGCATATATACAGCGTTGCCTCCTGGCACGAGGGCATGTCTGCTGGGGGTTCCTCAGTGTATTCTGTCCAATCCCCAAGAATCTTCTCAAGACTAGTCAGCACTTCTTCACCTTTGCTTTTCCCTGTCTGGGCACGATCACACATGCCTCTCCTTACCCGCCAAGCGGTTTGTCAGAAGAACCTTTAGGCCACCTGACAATCTTTCTCTACTGCCTCTCCAAAATCCCATGCCCTGAGCTTTCACACTTCCAACACTTTCTTTCTCTGTAGCTCTCTTGGCTTGCTGTTACAGATCCAGAGCTACCTCCAAAAGCAATGTCCAGTTCTCCATCTTCAGCTTAAGAGCTTTCCTCCTACATTTGTGTTCATCAACAGGTCCTATGGTTGCCACTGTCTGCAGACATATATGCTGCCATGTAGCATGAGGATAGAGGGGCTCAAACTTCCCTTTAGTGTTGTACAGGTACCTCTGGACTGACAAACTGGAATGGTAGTCCCTATATTTAAGAAAAACACCTGAAGAGTGTGATCACACTCCTCAGCTTCCCTTGTGGAGCATATGCCAGGGTACTAAAAAGGAAATTCTCTACAATAATTGAGTGTCATATTCAATAGTTCCAAAGGGGATTTTGTCCTGGTTATGGAACAGTGGACTGCCCATTTGACGTACAGCATTCAGTTGTCCTCTTCTTCCCCTTGCCATCAACACTTGTTCCTCATGTAGTCCACACCCAGGGATCCTTACCTACCCTTTACTATCCTATAGTCAAAATTTTGACTATAACACCCAAAGGTCTTAATTTAGCCCAAACCTAACAGTACTCACCCAGATTTTCTTGAAAGCGTCAACTTGCTTAGCCATGTCTCTTTCACTGATTACTCATCGCAGTACCTGGCAGAGATCCTCCATGAGCAGAGCCAGCCGATCGTGTCCACCTGTTCTGCAGCTGATGTGCAAGCTGCCTTCAACACCATCGTCATACGGATCCAGAGATTGTGAGTCCTGCACTATGTGGTCCTTTCCCTACAGTCTACTGACTAGAGAATAACTTCTTTTTTATTTCACTGTTACCATCTTAAACACACCTAAAACAAAGAATGTATTTTAGACCTTCCACTTCATCAGAGTTTTTCAGTTCAGGTGCAGACACCATTCTCCCTGCACATTTTTGTTCAGTCTCAGTCCTAACACACCCGTTTTATCTATTCATGGGTAATTTTGTCAGTAGTGATATTATACACATCGAAACTTGTATCTGAACTGCTTTTCTTTCAATACATCACTTTTATTACTCTTTACTGTCTGTATTTTTTCAATGCAAAGCTGGCTTCCTTATTTAATAGTTTCCCTCAAGCTCTTGTGTTCTTTGAGTGTGCCCAACTGAATTTTTTTTTTTAAACACAGAAACGATGCACAATCCCTCAAAAAGACAAATCTTACTCTTGAAATAAACTGATCTGAGAAGTACACATTTCAGTTTCTAATTTACACATTGCCATCATCTGTGCTGCTTCAGTTTCACTGCTCCAGTTTGAACTTGTTCCTGAGAGGCCAACCCGTCTCCGTGAAATACATTTTTTTTTCTCCACAGCTGCAACTGCAATGCTCAGATGCCCCCCACCATCAAGGTAGCTGTGGCAGGGGACCAGAGCTACCTCAGCACCATTCTAAGGTTCTTTGTGGAGCAGCTTGCTAACAAGACGCCTGACTGGCTAACCTACATTCGCTTCCTAGTCATTCCCATTGGTAGGACTTGGAGATCAACTTTCGTTGCAGAACAGTCTCTTTACAAGTTTTCGTGACAATGTTTTAATTCAAAGCTGTGTAAAAATTGAGGTTTTTCTTCGTGTTAACAAGCACCGTGCTAAAAGTTGATCGGAAGATCCGAGAGATGAGTCTTCAATTGGTCAACTTTTAATTACAGAATAAACTGATTACGTGGTTAAGCACAAAAGATTAACCTACTTTTGTTCATCAAGAAACTTAATTATTGATCGGAAATAAAGTTTGACAGTCTTTTCGTTGCATACTTGGTGAGCTTGTGATAAAAATATTCTCTGTAAATGTATTAACTGGTCAGGTTCTCATCCCCTGGCAAAGTACGTGGCATCCTTCGACAGCAGGTTCAACAATATCTTTATGGATGCTGGCTGGAGGGAGACGTTCAGTCGGACGGAGCCCCCAGTCTCAGGTGAGGACCAGCTGTATGGTGCTGTGTTGTAATATGAGGATTATCTGTAATACTCTAAAATGCTATTTGTTTTTAGATAGCAATCTATCTTGCTGTCCAACTCAGTAATAATAGCAACAAAGCACATTCAATGCTCATACACAATTCAGTCGCTGCAGCAGGTACAGCCTGATCTCATTGAAGCCACCAGACTGCAATGGTTATTGAATTACCACATGGTCAAGGGCCATCAGCTCCAAATGACGTCTGCTTCACTGTCCAGAGCAGAACATCTGTGCTCTGGGTTCTTCTGTAGCCCAGTTAAAAACTTATGTGGGCATTTATAGGACCCTTTTCCTCTTTTCAGGGGGTGAATCGCACAAATATGGTTTTGTGGCATTTTTCCCAGAAAAACTGGGATGTACTATTACATTGTGTGTGGCATTTTGACTCATGGTTGGAACTGGGATTTTTACCATTCCCTACCAGACATCAACCCTCTTCATTTACCCATTCTAGGATTGGCAATGATGGACCAGTGGCTAACTAGTCTCTCACTCTCTCTCTCTCACACACACACACACACACACACACACACACACACACACACTCTCTCTCTTTTTTAATTTTCTCACATTCTTTTAATGTAATGTAAGATAAAGAGTTTGCATCTGTAATGTAATGTACAGTAATGTTAGAATATCACAAGCTAAATGTTAGGGTACTGTGTATTTGAAGATAACAACTAGTGTCTGATACCGTAAAAGGAGTTAGATCATCCATATCAAAATCCCTTCTCAGATGCAGAGTTGGAATGGTCTGGAGACTATCCCAGAAGCACAGTGTGTGAGGCAGCAAATTCATGGAATGAGATGTTGGTCCATCAGAGGGCAAATACTCACACACTCATTCAGTCACATCCACACACTACAGGCAATTTACAGTGACCAATTTAACTATAATACTCAGGGAAAAAAAAACCCACAGAAACATAGGGAGAAAATACAAACCCTTAATTCAGTAGGCTGAGCAGGATTCAAACCCACATCTCTGCACAGTTCATTTGCTATGCTGCTGTCTCTGGTTGCAGACAACATTGATGTGGCAGAACGAGTGACCCAGTACCTGGTTGGGGCCAACGTATCCCATCAGTTCCCGATCTCAGAGGCCATGCTCACCTATAAGCAAAAGAGGTAAGTCAGTCACCTGTGTTTACGCATGTATGAGCACCTGCACAAGAGTGAACATTGGCCAGGATGTGAAGAAATTGCTGATTTAGACAGACATGTCTCTTGAAAATTCTGCCTTATCTTACTGCTCTGTTTTTAAAATCCAAATAAACTTCCTTATTCCTCCAGTTAGTATGTTGTTATTTTTTATTTGTCTTATTATCTTGTTCTTCTGTTTCAGCTTTCTTTTATACTAGATCCTGTGTCTCATTCCACTTCTGTTTATGAGTTTAACCTGTGACTTCTTTAGATATTCATTTTAAGTGGATTAAGACTTTTAATTAAGTTGTTCATATTTAATGCTTTATATGTTAATTTTTATAAGTAATGACATAGTTGTTCCCTCGAACAGTTGATGATCTTTGACCTGTCTGCTCTAAAGTTTAGTGGGAAGCAGTTTTTTGGTTGTATTTGTTAGTCAGCTTCTTTTCATGAAATGCACAGTTCTTATTTTGCAAGTTTGGTTTACATTTGCTAAATATGAACAAGGATTGTGGACATCAAGTGTAACACTTTTGCACAATGATATTTCCCCCCCTTTTTTGTGCCATCAAGGAAGAGAAGTTTATATTTTGATTTTTACATCAGGTATCTAAGCGCTGTTTTTGGTTTTACCTCCTTTACTCTCTCCTCCCAGTTTTCCCTGTTTATCTAGCCTCTCGTCATCATGATCAGTGCTCACTGCAACTTCACTCATATCCACATCAGTCTTGTCCTTCCTTCTCTAGTTTTTGGCATGATTTAATGTTAACCACCCCCCTTCCCTAGCCTGTTTGTATTTTTTTGTTTCACCTTGTGTGAAAATGCATAATTAATGTCTAATAAAAAATATTTTGCCTGTTTTGCATCGAATGGCACCAGCGGTCCAGCATGTTCAATGATAAAGATGCACTTCCCTGATTGTGTTTTTTTTACATTATGTTGCTTGACTAATCACTTGAATGAAAGCATCATTGGATTTGACCTTGGGATGACCTTGTGTGAATACTGGTAACTTTCATAGCACTTTCAAGGAAAGGTGGTGAAAGGTTGTTTTCCTGTTGAACTCTTGCATACCTGTTGTACAACTGGAAGACATCTAATGATATCTAATGAAGCCTGACATGTTTAACCTGTACAGTTTTCATCCATTTGTCATCATCATCTCTGTGGTAGTCTTGCCACTGTGAATGAAAATGGGCAAGGGACTGTCAGCCTTGTGGTCTGTATTCCCTGAATTTCTATCCCAACTTTGAACAACAGGCTCATTCAGTTCCAAAAATCCAGGCTGTAGTTGGGTTGACACGAGCATTTCAAGTTAGACATCAGTAGCTAGTTGAGTTTCTGTCTTCCAGTATCCTGAAATGATGACTTGCAGCCTCCAGCGTTCATGGGAGGCAGCTTGTTAGTGACATAGAGGAGAATTGGTACAACTCTAGAGGTAGAACTTTGCACAGGCTTTATTCAACTGAAAACAGTTTGTGTAATAAGTGCTGCTTGGTCCCTAATAGTATAAATATGAAAACTCACAGAAGGCTAGTGAAAACTCTGGTTCTTTGGATGAACAGGGTACTGTAACAGGATTGGGTTTAGGTTAGGTTTATGCAATGGTCTCCAAGCCTGAGAACACTCAAATGTCACTATCCCTCTATGCCTTAACTGCTTCCAGATTGTAAGGGACTATATTCAGAATTAAACTTGAAGGTCCACAAACCATATGAAACGGCCTCATCACAGCTTATTTCCCACATCTCATCTGCAATGATGGACATTCAATGTGTACCCCCTTCTTCCCCAGCATTTTTCAGGTCATCATACATGACTGAAAGCAAACAATCGCTTTCACACCAACCTCACAACCACCAGTCTAAAAAAGTTTTGATCCCTCTGCTTCACGTGGACAAAGAACTGACATTTTCTTCTCTCTCTATAGCCCCGATGAAGATTCCTGCCAGAAATTTGTGCCATTTGTTGGGGTAAGGCTGTGTGTTTATCTGTTCTCTTTCCTGCTATGGCAAAACAGTTGCACGGTCTATGATGGTGGTCAGTTAGCCATGAATAGGTTGTAAATCTTTCTTCAAAAGAAAGCCAAGACCAACTAGGGAAGCGGGCCTATACGGCTCTACCTGGTCTCACCTGTAAACAATGCAAGTTGGATCTAAGGAGCTCTGAATTGCTGGGAAAAGCATATGTGCTAGTTTGTCCATCCCAAAGATATAGTGCTGTATACAACAACCCAGGTTCTTTATCTTCTTCGTTCTTTGCAGGTTGTGAAAGTGGGAATTGTTGAACACAGTCTTTCCACCTCAGGTAGGCTCTCTCAGCTCCTCTTCAGTAAAAGGTTGACCATTTTGACTGGATTACTGAAAGTAATTTTGATGTTTAGTCTCATCTTACAAGGAATTATGTGCATAATCCCAGGATATGATTATTTCTATATATAGTACAAAGGACCTCTGTAATTCTTATTATCTGCATCTGAATACAGTATATTCTGACTCTGGGAACTTCTGAAATTTGTGCTGCTTCCCTGTCATCTTCTGGACTCAGGTTTCTGCCAATAGGACATCAGATTGATTAACTTTAACAAGTAATGATTAAGTTTTATCCTTTTTATTGTAACTGATATTGAAGGATATTTGAATGATACCATGTCTCATCATTTACTGATGTGCTACTCAAATAAAGTATAAACTTGAATTCAGGTTCCAAACTGTCTGAAAATGTACTATATCAAATGCTTTAAGACCGTTCCAGTGAGATACAAGCTTTTTTTTATTCACATTTTGATTTTTTTTATTATGGATAAGCTTTGGATAAAAATTTGTTTTAGCAAAAGTTTCCATTTGGACACTGATATAAAGGTATTCGTTTTCAAGATCTGTTATAGCAAAAATTCAGATACATAGAGTTCAAATACCGAGGGAGTGCTGTGTTTTAGTGGTTAGTAAATCTAACTGAGGAGGATTCTCATCAGATGAAGTTTTAAAATGTCCCTAATGGCAGCTTGCAGGGTCCTAAGAATTAGGTCATGAGCATTCAATCATGTACTGAACAGGAGCTTGTTAGTCAGTAAAAACTATCAGAGATGCTTTAGGCTTTGCTTTTGTGCAGCAATTATGTGGTATTTTGAGCTGTTTGCTGAAGACTGAGTCTTCAGATTTTCAAATTCATCATCCACCAGAACTGAGAGAAAGAAAATCCTTAATTAGTTCAGTTAGACAAAGCATTCATTGAATTAATAAGTAAGATCTACAGGAGAATAGAACCACTTCTTGTAGTTCTTCTAGAGTTACAACCGCGTGCTGTCTGGTTGTTGCTTATCTGCATAACCCTGCGTCTGACCCATCCTACACCTTCTCTCTTTCACCAGTGGATTCTGATGACGCAGTAGTCGGAAGTCTCAACACGCTGGTTTCCACGGTCCCCCAGACAGGGACACCGCATGGGAAAGACATGACATGTACCCCACCCTCCTCCCCATCTGTCTCTGCCACACTCTCTGGAGCTGGGTATGCCTACCCCTGTCAACCAGCCTTCCGTTCCTACCACGCACCATTCAAATGACTCCTCTGAACTTTTACCACAGTGGGTCCATATAAATGTCCGATGAGTTGTTTAATCCGAAACGTTGTTTAAAAAAAAAAAAAAAAAAAAAGATCTTTTCTACCAGCAGCCTTCAGGCTCTGTGAGTCTTCATGCTGCAAGGTTGCAACCGCTTAATAACTACATAACATGACTTAACGGTGACTTTACCTGTTACACCTTGCACCACCTCACTTCATACTACATTCTGCAATGTATTATAAAGATTGCTTATTCATTTAGTCACTCACTCACCATAATAATTTATTCACCAAGTATTTATCTCTCTTTTTGTCTTTGTATGTATGTATGTATGTATGTATGTATGTATGTATATGTCTTGTTTGTATGTATGATAAATGACATTATGTTCTGCTACCAAGTGAGTTTCCCTCTGGGATTAATGAAGTTTCATTTATTTAATCATTTATTTATTCATATGCATATTTTTGCATTGACCAGTTCTCCAGGCTCTGGTGGTGAGGTCATGGGCCTCCAGGTGGACTACTGGACGTGGCAGGGTCAAGAAAAGAAACGTGAGGGAGAGAAGCGAGACATGGGCATCAAGAACACACTGAAGAGTAATTTCCGTTCGCTGCAAGTCAGCCGCATCCCCAGTGGGAGTGAACTCACACCCCCACCTTGCATGTCCATGACTGTGGTCATGAAGGAGAAGAACAAAAAAGGTGAGCCTTTCTCCTGCAAAGAAAGGCTCAACTGCAGTAAATTATCTACGTTCTTACTGCTGATGCACCAAATGTTATTCCGTGGCTTGGGAACACTTTAATTCAGTCCAGCTAACAGTTTTACCCATTTGGATATTTTACAGGTATCTTTCTGAAAGGTACTATAGCAGAGATGAGTTAAACCTTTCTTTCAGTCAGTGTCCTTCAGTTCCCTGCTAAGCAGAACGAAGACTGCAAAAAGCAAACAACTCTTCCATTAATATTTATAACAATCTGGAAAAGGAATACTAAATCGAAAAACAATACATCAAATAATAAAGCAAATGGAAAATAATCAGCATATCAGTAAACAAAAGATAAATCTGATCTTTTTTTGCTTTTTTCTATGAGTACTTCACTTTTCTTTATTAGCACTTTTACATGCATGTTACTGCTTTACTTCTTCACACATTGTTTTTCATATTCCCACCTTGCAACTTTAGCTTTTTCTTTGCTTTTCATTGTGTTATCAATTATCAGTAAGTGGAAGCAACAATTTCCTTGGTTAATAAATGCATGTTTTTTTTAAAAATTTCTTTAGACAATAGCCAAAATTTGGACCTACTACTGTGGTCATTTCATTAATCATTAACTGAACATTTTGATCCGCTCCATTGCGGTCAATATTACTGAGACACACCAGCAATCTATAGCCTGTTAGCAGTAACTGCCTTCGCGCTGGGTGGGGATGAAGATACCTTCATAGCGGCTGCTGCCTTGCAAGACTGCGTTGACTACTGAAACATTCAGTTAGCAATAACTCTGCCTCTTTTGAAGGAAATATATGTAATAAGTGCTGGTCACTCACTTTGCCCATGTGGCGCTTACATGTTGTCCACTTGTCTGCGTCACTTTCCACCCACAGGCCAAAAATGTGTGTTTCAGATTAACTGGTCACTGTAAACCTTTTGATGTCCCTGAGGTGCACGTTTTTGGGACCCTAAGCTGCCCCAAAATAATAATTCTGAGGTCTGAAAGTGGGATCAATGTTGAATTACAAACTTTGTCATTTTTATTTAATTTTAGATTTTGTTTTTGTTTCCATTTCACACACAATCTTCTATAACCTAAAACTGATAACAAATGAATGGATTGAGAAATAATGTTCTGACATTGTCTTCTGGTATTTAAAAATTTTATGTAATGCATTATTCTTATTACCGAAAGCAATGACTGAAGACAGTAAAAATAAAAAGCAAAAACTTAAAACATAAAACACAGCTACAAACACTGTAATTCAACACTTACCCCACATTCAAACCTTATAATTACCGTTTTTTGGGGTATTTGAGGGTAAATAAACCTATAGTGTGCATGCATGTGTGTATGAGAGAGAGAGCGAGAGAGAGTGAGTCTTCACCCTGTAATAGAACGACATCCCATCCAGGGTATAGATTCATAGCCTGGTGCCCAGTGATACTGGGACAAGCTCCAGACCACCATGACCTTGACCAGGATAAAATGGTTAATGATGGATATTATTATTCAAACTGTCCCTCACCTCACTGCCTGCAATTCTTTGGGGACATACAGTGTGATGCACTGATACCCTTAACTGTGTAGTTTATATCTCTTAGTAAATGTTAGTCCTCTGAAGATCCTCAGATTAATTTTTGCTTCCATTTGGAGCCTTTAAATACTACCTAACACTGGTGTAAAAAAAAAAAAAAAAAAGTGCTTATGCTGTATGATTCTTGCCCAACAGTCATCTTTCTCAGCAAGAAACCCAAGGAGAAGGAGCTGGACTCCAAAAGCCAAGTGATTGATGGGATCAGCAGGTTAATCTGTACGGCCAAACACCAGCACACTATGCTCAAAGGTGAGAGTTCTGCCAGAGTTCTGCTAATTGTGTGTTTCCTACTCAGTTGTTTCCATTTTACTCCTCTTGCTGACATCTGCGTGCCACTCTCCATGTGTAGTATCCATCGATGGTGTGGAATGGAATGACGTCAAGTTTTTCCAACTGGCTGCCCAATGGCCAACCCACGTCAAGTACTTCCCTGTAGGGATCTTTGGTTATTCGAAGCCTGCATGACATCTGCCATCTTTGCTACCCTTTCTCCTGTGCTGGTCTTTTTAGAAAGAGATATGGGAAAATGTCAGCCAAGCAAAGCGATAACTGATTTCCTGTGGAAATTTTAGAGTCTGAAACCCAATGTTCTTAACACTTTTTTTTAATGTCGTAGTTGTATTATTGTTGTTTTTTTTTTTTTTTTTAATCCCAGCAGATGGAACAGTGAACCTTTTTGTAACAATTTTACTGCTGGTGATATCTATTCTGAGGATGGAGAAGAAAAGGAGATCATGGTCATGTTGTCGTATGACAAACACTGTGTTTGCACTTTGTCATTATGTTTTTATTATTTTTTTGAAATTCAATATGGATAGCTGTTATATAACCAAGTGTAATGTACTGCTACAGAGGGTGGTGTTACAGGGTTTCAGCAGCAGCATTTTAGATACTCAGAACCAGTCACTTTTATTACTCATACAGGTAGTAACTGTTTTTAATGATTGTTAGTCATCATTTTTGCGTATTGTGTTTGCACGACTGAGAAATTCAAATGGTGTGACACTTTTAAAGCAGATGAAAGCAATGGTACTAGTGACTGAAACGGTCAAAGTGGTTGAAGTAATATTACACTCTTGAAGTGATGGCTGAATGTGGATTTAGCCACTTGGGCAGAATGGAGGACTAAGACAGCGTGTTTTCTTATTGTAGAACTAGGTGCAAAACTAAAGAAGTGGGTACATTAAAGCAAATCCCAGACGAGGATGTAAGACAGGTAGACAATGGAAACAAAAGCACCGGGCCATTAAAAAGCAACCATCCATGAACCATCCATCCATTTCCTGTCATCAGACCAACTGCCTTATATCAGGACCTTGATTGTCCTGGAATGATCAGCAGTCAGTTTTTATTAACCAAGAGAATTGGCACGAGGCGATTCCAGCTGTATATCAAGTTCGGCCGTGGTTCCGTGTGCCACTAATCCTCAGTAGTAAACGTCCGTGGCCATCTGTTTTGTGTTATTTGTACCATATTGCATTTTCAAGGAAGCTATTGCTGTTGGAATGGTTGCTTTTAATACAGTGCATTTTGAAAGTCCATCGCACACTATATTACTTCAGTCAGGTAATAGTTTGTTGCTCAAAGCAAACTCTTGATGTAACCCCTCAACACATTAAGAGGCTCTAGTTAACAGTCTGTGCATTGATTTTCAACACCCAAAACATTATTCAATAATTACTACTTCTGGTTTTATCCAAGATGAAGAAGCTGAGATGTTAGACAGTGCCCACTACCTGATGGATGGGATGTTGTGCTTTGTGTGCTCATATGACTTGCTAGCCTTCTTCACCTATTAATAAGCAAATTCACCTTTGACTTTTACAGTGCACTGTATATGAGAAGCAAAAAAAAAAAATTACAACTGTCTTCTTGTTGATTGTGGTTAGGAGGAGAAGACATACATTTGAGCAGCAACGATGCAATATGATAACCTTATGGGAATTTTTTTTTGACAGTGTTGTAAAATAGCAAGGGATTGTTTGACTGTTTAGGGTCTCTTTCACTCCAGAGACTGTATGCAGCAGAAGACAAAACAATTCCTCCGTTGGTGGACTCATAATGCTCTTTTCTTGGTGTGACCCACTCCTAGCTCAGCTCTTTTCTTGCAGCTCAGAGCCCTGTTTGGCGGTCAGCCAGGTCATGCTACACGTATGCATGCACGTATGCTTTCTAACTGCCAGTCCCCTGTTTCTTATGTGTGGTGGTCTCATCTTTGAACCACTCAAATGAGTTAACTTCCGTTTTAGCCATTTACTTCTGGAGTTTTCCCATTACAGAATATTACATCTGTCATCATAAATGACACGGTTCTATAGGAGAGGAGTTGAATGACTAAGACAACAACGTTTTAAAATGACTTAGTGTTTTTTGGCCTAAAGAGATTAAAGAGTGAGCTTCATAATTTATCAAACTGGGTCTCCTCAAGGCCTAGTTTGGGCACCTCAGATTTAGACATTAGATCAAGATTCTCAAACGTTCTGTGACTTGTTGCCATTGTAGGAAAATAGAATGCATCTAAAATGTATTTATTAATTTGGATATTTCATATGGACCTTCACGTGTTCGTCTATATCTTCTTAGTAGAGTCATCCCCTGATTTGCAAACAGTCATTGTACAAGAACATGTTTAGTTTTGTTTAGTGCAGCCATTTTGATTTATGAACATTTCCCCTGGAATAACAAATGGCCGTCATGAATCACATAGACTTTTCCTTTTTTTTTTTTTCTTTTTTTTAGAATTTGGATGGACATTTCAAAACAAAGTGTATAGCATTACCAACTGTCCTAACACGACAGTTATAATCTCTGAATCATCCTTTCCATCTTTTTTATAACTGCTACTGTCAATATTCGAAACCATCATGCAACAATGAAAATAATCCATAAAATCCAAATTAAAACCAACAAATACAAACTCAGCATAACAGATAAGGCAATAAAAACATATTAAAAGGCTCAAAGTTGAAATGTTCAGGATACTCACCTGGCAACTCTACCACAGAAGATGTTCCCAGGTTGGTGCCATATCATCTGGACAGATGATGTCTGTATAGTGTCTTCTTAACTGGCAACTTTCCAAACAGGCAGCACCAGTTCAAGTCCTGCAGATGGTGGTTGAGCCCCTTTTGGTCTTCCGCCCATATGATTGTGTCCCCGAGTGCAATTTCCAGATCCCTGATGATCTGGCAACTCTACAAGTTAGTCCCGATGGACCAAATCAGCCATCATCCGTTTCAGGCACTTGTTGAGAAATTTTACGAAGAGCTTTTCGTCTAGGCAAAGTATTGCGAGGGGCCTCCAGTTGGTAAGATCAACTTTGTTGCCTTTCTAATCCAACAGAGAGAGGGCCCTGTCCTCATGCTTCTAGTAAACATTCTTCAGCTAAGCACCTCAAACTGGCTTTTATTTGTGTGGTCCTATTATGATCAAAAAATCCCCCGTTGTTGTGGAAGACACAAATTCTGTGGAGCTCCTCCTCAAGCTGAGCGATCCCCTGGTGACACAAAGCCTCACGAACACAATAATTAACAATGAGGGCTTTGGCCTTCACCTTGACCCCCTCCCACCGCTCAGCTAACCTAAAAATCCACATGATGGTCAAGGCCGCAATCGCCATTGTGGACCCAACCCATCACAATGGCTGCTGGAAGCTGGAGTTAGTCCAGGAGAAGGAGTGTAGATGTGTTTTACAAAAAGGTTTTTTTTTTTTTTTTGTGGCAGGAATCTGGATTTTTACATTAAGTGGTGGGAGGGTTCAAGCTCGACTGTCTAATTGGGTAGAAAACTATAAAAAAAGGCAATGCTTTAAAGGTGTGATCACACATATGGGGCTGAAAAGGTTTCCAGTTTTCTTTTTCACAGCTTTTAACTTCTTGTTTTTTTTTTTTTTTCAGGATTGAACTTTTTTGTCAGTTCTAGTAGTCTATAAATTAGCAAATGTGACACCGATATATTATGTCTTTTTCTTGGCATAGAAATATGTATTAATAGATATGAAAAAGTAATTTCTCCTTTCTAACTTTAATCCATGTAATTAAGGAGGAAATTAAGAGTCAGCAGATTGAATGCAGTCGGGCCTGATTTGGGTCAAGCTTGTCCTCCATAATTTTCAACTATTTATACCCTCACCAGCAAAAGTAATGTTGGCATAACTGATTCATAGAGTCAGGTCCTATCAACTTAAAGGAAATTCCTGAAAACTTCTCTAGAAACATTGAAGTCTAAAGTCTGGACAGGGTTCCACAGCCATCACGGCCATGGTGATAAAATGGATGGAGAAGGTTTGGAACAGTGGGGAATCTACCCAGAAGTAACTGCCCTGTCAAAATCTCTCTATAAGACATAAAGTAATTAATAAGCTAAAAAAAAAAACCAAAACAACATTCAGGGAATTGAAGGCATCTCTCACCTCAGCAGAGGTCAGTATTTATGATGGGTGAAGAGAGAAAACACTGCTCACTAAAAGTAATATGAACATTTAACAAATTGCAGTTTTCTACAAAGAACCTGCATGTCCCTAAAACACTTTTGGAAACGTGTTCTGTCGACTGATAAAACAATTTTCTTTGACTGGCCCATTAGATCTATAAAACCAAGTAATGTATTTCAGAGCAAGAAACTGCAGCAGCATGATGGTCTGGGGATGTTTTGCTGTCACAAGGCCCGTGTGACTTGCTATCACTGAAGAAACCATGGAATTGTCTTTGTATCACAAAATTCTAAAGTCTAGGTGAAGTTGGTCATTCGGCAAGAAAATGATCCCAAACAGACGCAAGTCCCCTTCAGAATGACTGAAAGAACAGCGTTAAAGTTAAACTATGAACCAAGTCAAAGTCTTGATAGGAATCGAACTAAGATGCTGTGGCAGGACCTTGAAAGAGCAGTTTGTGCTCAAAAAGCTGAAAATGTTGAGCTAAACTGGTCACAGGGAGGGTTTAGCTTCAGTCACTGCAACCAAAAGTAGTGCAGCTAGTCGCTGTTTCACACCTATTATTGCACATTTCATCATCTTGCACCCCAAGAGACGAAGAAACGACAGTGGTGCCACTTTTTCCCTCTCTGGCTCCATTCGTATATTAATGGAACTGACAAAAAGACCTCACGAAATGCCAAAAGGCGGCACAAAACGGAGAAAATTGGCAATATTTTTTTTCACAGCACTATAAATTCTAACTGGTGTTAAATAATTTAGTACCACTTTTAGTTTTGATGAGAAATTAGCGTTGGTGTTTTGCTGGGTATCCAATTGTGTCGCGTTGGAAAGGGGGAAAAAAATGGAGTTCAGCAAGCCCATCCAAACCATAGTTGCTTAAATCCAGGTAAAAACAATGTTTTGGGGATGGAAATAACAAAAATATCACGTCAGGAGCTTTATTTTGCAGCTACTTGTACTGGTAGTTTAAATGTTCAGTTCAGTATCAGTGTTGAAGCTGGGCTGACAGTAGTTGCCCTGATTTACTCTGAGTCCAGTAGGAGACAGGTCTCTTCCTATGGCCTTTTAGCACTTTGTTAGCTGATTGGTAGCAGGGCCTTTAATTTTGGCATTTGGGGAGTCGAAGTATAAACCAAATATATGTCGAATTCAGCATAAACATCGAAGTCGACCATTTTTGTAAATAAATATTTTTATTAGTAGTTTTTCTCAAGTACCGTAGTAGAATTTTGTAACTCAGACCTGGGGACTGTACGGTCAGTATTTGACGGTCAGCTGAGTCTGGGTCAGGAGTGGGTTGGGGAGGGGGGGGTGAAAAAACAGTGAGAAAAAGCAAATTGTTGTGGAATCAAAACTATTACAGTCATTTGTCTCAATAAAACACTGCTTTCATTTGTGAAATTGAACAGAATAAAATTTGCATTTACATTATACTTAGGCTTATCAGTTTTTCACAGGGTAAGAAAGGTTAAGATTATTGTTTATATACTACAAACTTTGTTGTTTTCTGATCAAAACTCAAGTATTTACATCAGAAATTTATCTTTTTACCATTAGGGCTGTTATTCCTTAATAAACACGGTTTTTTAATGTAAAACAGGGAAAAGTTATACCTAAATGTGAGTACAGTGTGGTTTGCAGTGTGTTCAGTTAAAAGCTGTGGTTGTAAAGAAATGCTCAGCTGGAACAAGAACCAACATACCCACCATCTCAAGAGCATGAGAGTGCCCGTGTACACAGTGTCAAGCTTTGTCTAAATTCAGCCGTGGATTTTCTTTAAAAAAAAAAAAAACTGTCAGTTCTCAATATACTTTCCATATAATTAATTACAGAATAAATGTTCAATCAAGATTTATGTTACAAAAGAAAAAAGGGCTTGTTCCAGTCCAAAAATGCTGGGATCAGTGTTGGATTAACAGACTATTTTCTGTAACAGAGATATAAAAGCTTGTGTAAATTAATGAAAAGAAGTGGTGTGGGGGAAAAAAGGTAAAACAAATATTACAATACCAAATGATAATGGGTAGAAACATTTCACGCTGGGTTAGAAAAATCTGGGTTACTCTTTGCTCAGAATTTTTAACTGCTAGAGCAAATTTATCAAAGAAAAAAATAGTTGAGTATATCAAAATGAATCTGTACTTCTTCAGTACCATGTAGCCAGGCCCTCTGTACCTGGCAAAAAAAAAGTTCCACTTGGAGAGTCTTTAAAGTAGGTCCATATGGTGTATTCAGTGCCATTCTTCAGCTAACTTTAGAAATTAGAGACTTCAAAATGGTGGTTATACCATTGGTGGTACAGTTGGAGCTACAGGTTGGAAGGAAAACCTTTCTTCACCAAGGGCCTAGTTCACTACCTGGCTGCCCTGTGCAGCAGCCAGCGGAAAAGATGCTTTCCGAGTACGTCTGTCGGACTCGCTCACAAACGGCATTTTCTTACCTTTGTTAAGAAAGCAAAGGCATCAATGAGAGTCACAACGAACGTGAAGCAGCATTTTCTCTACTGTCTGCGACAGCCGTCTGCCTCGGCCACAGGGCACAACACGTGTTCGTAGTTTTTTCTAATGCATGTAATGTGTTGCTTTAGTGGTGACTTTCTGGAGAAACCCTTTACAACTTTTCCATTGGATGGGCTGTTTTCTGATAATGTACCACAGACTGTTTCATTTGAGTGTAAAACTGGAGATCATTTTCATCCTGGTTGCACTGTGATTTCTGCAGGATATTGATTTCAATGAAAAGAGCTTGAGCACTGATGTTCTGGTGTGATTTCTGTCAATTCTGTTGTTGACCTTGGAGATTCATCTCCCAAATATTAACAAATAGTAAGATTTTATGGACATAATTGTGGTTTCTCATGCATTTTTGTGAGGTTTCTTTCTTAATAGGCTGGTGTTGAATTTTGAAATTCAGTTTCAGTTCTGTGTGGAAAAAGGTTTGAGTGTTTTAAAGAAAGTGGAATGTTTGAAAGAGACTGAGAACTTAAAAGTGCAAATAAGCAAAAATCTGTTTCTCTTTGCATGTGTTTGTATTTGCTGGCTCTGTTCAGAATGTTTGTGTTGGAAGTTTCACTATTTAACCTCTTTTCTTTGCGAGTGCTTGTGTGAGTTTGAGCAGTTTGTGTTTGAACCCTGAAATGGTAACTTTTGCTGTGTTTTATCATCACATGATAACCCTTTTGGGAGCTGTAACAATGCTGCAGGCATCATTAAGGACATTGTTTTTAAAAAGCACAACAAATATGAAATCCATTCTTGTAAATACTTTTTTGCAAACTTTTATTTGTTTATGAGGTTTAAGCCATACAGAAAGCAGCTTAAAATATGTACAGCAGTTATTGCAGAAATTGTATTTTGGATTCAGTTTTATAAGTTTTTTTTTANCACAACAAATATGAAATCCATTCTTGTAAATACTTTTTTGCAAACTTTTATTTGTTTATGAGGTTTAAGCCATACAAAAAGCAGCTTAAAATATGTACAGCAGTTATTGCAGAAATTGTATTTTGGATTCAGTTTTATAAGTTTTTTTTTTATTTTATTTTTTTTTAAATTTAATAACCAATATCCCCAACTAGAAACATCCCCAAACACTGTGAATATTTGAGTTTTTTTCCTTCCACTGACATCTGGATTTTTATGCCGTATGACATGCTATATAATGCCGGGATTATATTGTCAGTCTACAGCTTTGAAAGATGTTTTATTTTCCTCTGTGGTACGCACTTTTTATAGCACTACAGAACAATTTTAACAAGAAAATCCCTTTAAAACTTGATTATTGAGTCTAAGGGATGATTATTTTATACAAAGACACTACCGGTGAAAATAGCAGAGACAGACTTTTGTAATGGAGAAATCACTGCACTGCCATTGTGACTTGCTGCCAGTCTTCTGTAACAGCAGCTTTACAAAGCAAACTGGGTTGGGTTCAGTTCAGTGTTTGAGAGCAGGCAGCAGTTTCCCAAGACTTTACCACTATTTTCAGTTCACTGTTCATTTGAACAATGACAATCTTAACACTTCAACTGTATTTGGGAAACTGGCCTATAATGAGTTTGTCTTTCTAAGAGGGATACCATGTACTCTTGTTCTGTGTGTCAATTCTCAAGAACTGCTGCAACTGTTTTCACCCAGGTTGCATTGTTTACGTTTGTTGTGTTGATGAAATGGCTCTTCTTTTCTCAACATTTCACACTTCTCTGTTGTGACCAGGACTGCATTTAGGCTCTTGTTGATATTTCCCATCACACTGGTTGTGTTTTAAAAGCACTAAGCTGAAATCTAAGAAGACAACCCAGAACATTTTTGTTAAAGCCGGATTGTTGCCACGTCTGCTTCTAACAATGTTAGACAGTGGTCGCGTTTGCACAGACCGTATTTTAAATTTGTTTTTTTACATCTACCACTAAAGGTCACATAGATTAACCTTTGCATGTTATGATGATTGTAAATATGTATTGTAATTTTATATTGTTTTTTTCTTTCCATGCTGTCACCAGCAGCAGTGTTTATTAAAATATTTTTCATCTTCCCTTTGTATTGTTCATTGTTTGCTGTAAACCAATATTTATTTGAAAACTGATGTACAGTCTTCATCTGCTTTACAAAGGTAATTCATTCATGGAAAAACCCTTTGCAAATGGTATTTTTGTAAATCAAAGATGTAATTGCCATTAGTTTTAAGGATAAAATGTCTATGCTTTCTTGAGCCCTGATATTGATGCTCATTTATGCCAAACCATCACCATATCCTTGTTAAATGTACACAGTTATTTCAGGACATTACTTGCCATAATACAGCACAACAAGGTGTCTATCCATCCATTATTGTTATCCACTTTATCCTGGTCACATTTGTGGTGTTCCAGAACCTACCGCAGAATCACTGGGTAGAATCACCATTGCAGGGTGGACACACACACACACACACACACACACACACACACACACACACACACACAGAGAGAGAGAGAGAGAGTCACCAATTAATCTGAAACACATGTCTTTGGACGGTGGTAGGAAATCTATGCAGACACAAGGACAATGTGAACTCCACACAGACTCAGCTGGATTAAGTTATTAAAAAAATAAAGTTTGGTGGTTATATTTTATTTTTTCCTTTCCACTTGACTATGATTGGCACTTGTGGCATCTGCCTGTTCTACAGCACTAACCATAGCTATTAAGCACGAACACTTTAAGGTCAGAAAATGTGGTGATTATATAATGTGTTATTACTTTTCACCTTTCCACCACTACACCTTTTTGACCGGGGCACCGCTGGGTAACTCAGCTAGTTTATGTGTAAACCCACCTACACAGAGAAGAAGGAAAAACTCCTGTAGGCACCAGAGACACATCTGTGCACCTACCGGCAGAGCTGGATAAGCAACTCGTGATAACAGATGCCTGGGAGAACTGGGGTTTAACCATTTTTTTCCTCCAGAATAGACACACCAAGACATGAGTGTCAGGCCAACTGTCCAGCACTACAGTTATAATCTCTCTATTCACCATCATCAATATTTAAAAACCCTTTATTCGAAGCAATACAGTAAAGAATATAGTCATGCAATAAAATCTATTTTTAAAAACCTACAAATGCTACCTGATGGAAGCTTAATACAGTTAAAAACCATACAGGCCAAGAAGAACCTAGATAAAATTCTCAAGTGCAGAGATGTAACTTTATGCACAAACACTGGATTTTTTCAAGCCATGAAGTTCTCAGTAACATATGGATGCAAAAGTTGGATAGTGAAGAAACAGGAGAGGAGGAAAATTAAATATGCCCCACAAAACAAACTCATTGGTATTAGAAGAGATTGAACCTAAGCTCTCCCTGGAAACTGACATGCCAAGGCTTCGGGTTTCATATTTCAGACACCTCATGCTGAGAGAAAAAGGATTGGAGAAGGACGTGATGCTTAGCAATGTTGAAAGTCGACACGAAAGAGGAAGACCTGAAATGCGTGGATTCAATAACTGCAGCTATGGATTCCATTTGATCAGAAATTGGCCATCTGGACTGAACACAATTCAGGGGTTCATCAGTTTACATCAGCTGGATGGCAATTAACAACAAAAGTAACCTCAAACCTCAAAAGTAATTTCAAATTTAAATTAAAAACCGGTTCTTCTTTTGATAATAACTATTTTACATTTTAAAATGTTCTTCAAATTGTGTGGGAAAATTTGCTGCTGGTAATGTAATTTTCTTCTGCTAACGGCAGTTTGCGGCTATTCAACCCTCCGACCAGTAGGTGGCAGTGTCCGTGTGACCCGTTTTTCATCACCTTGGTAGTTCCGCCGCAGAAGAAGAAGGTAAAGCGGAAACCTTAAACGTGTGTATCATGGCTACTTCCATTATGAGGTTCAAAGTGCCCCTTCAGCGTCTGATGTGCCATAGTGTTCAGGTAATTTGATGAAAATGCTTTTTAAATGTTAATTGCGGTCTGTTACCTATAGCCAGCTGCAGTTGGTTCAGTTAAATTTTGCTGCATATACTGTATGTGAACTACATTCAATGCTTACATGTTTGGGTTGCCTGAAATCTGAGACATTTCTATACATTGCTGGGTAACAGTGTGAAATCGATCACCTGTTTCTGTATGATTTGTGTGAATAATGGCTGTGACATCTTTACTGTAACCTCTTGCAGCGTGAAGTGGCCTTGCTGAACCCGGCTGTTCAGTGTCACCTGCCTTTGGTAATCCCTCTCCGGACTAAGAAGCGCTATTTCATTCCAAAGACTGATGATGCGAAAAAGCACACCATCGATCTTGAGGCACTTTCCCGGGCCGCTGGGGTAGTTACTCAGCAGGAATACATGGAGAGAGCCATCAACATTTCTTGTACTGGTAGGTTGGGGTTGCAGAAGTACAAACAAAACAAGGACAAATGCAGCTTCACTTCTGTAGTTCTGCAATTTTTGACTGTAATTTTGCCACTTTTTTTTGCTTATACTGATTTCACTAACTTGGTCACCTGACAGCAGCCAGAGGTGGAATGGTAAAACACAAATAAATTATATGTAACCAAACTTTATTACCGTTAAATGGGTTGCAAGTACTGCTTGACATTATTACCCTTAAGCTTGTGACAAGCTTAGTACAAAAATATGCTTAGTGCTGTAATCTCCTGCACATCAATGGGCAAACTGCCCTGTTGCCCATTGTCACCACAGAACTGCCACGTGGTACACATCAGTGTGTGTCTGTGTGTAAAAAAAATATATATATATATATATATATAGATATAAATAGATAGATATTTATAATAGATATAAATTGTTAGATTTCTGTAGTGTCTATAATTTATGTGGTACAGTGTTGATGTTTTCATACTCTTACTTCCTGTTCCATTTCAAGCGGGAATCTTTGACCCTTACGTTCCACCTGAGGGTGATGCTCGGCTCTCAAAGCTGTCCAAAGAAGGAATAAAGCAGCGCACAGAGCAGCTTAGACAGAGCGCTGCTTCCCAGTTAGCGCAAGTATTTCTTTTCTCTTTATTCAGAATGTTCTGTTTTGTTCCATGCATCACATTTTGTCCCTTGTTTCTTTGATGTTTTTCATTGCATTACCTGCTCAGATCCCTTTCCCTGTTGTACCAGTGATGCTTTTCATACCTTTGTTGCAAAAAAAGGAAAGCAAGGTTAGACAATGATGAGTGCAGAAATAAGAAACAATCAACCAAACTCCAAGTAACCGAGGCTGCAGAGATCCTTTATTTTTCATGTGCATGGGTGAGCCTCCTGGAGAGACTCTCACCGAACAAGGTTACAACATGGATTTTATAGTATTGCTCACGCAAACAACTTCTATACGTGGTCATTAGTTCCGTTTTCTTCTCAACAACAATGAGCATAGTTTCCCTACTAGAGCATTCTGTTTGTTTTCTTCTGCCGTCCTTGGTACCGTATCTAATCTTTCTGCAAAGGCCAGGTTACATGAGGACACAGTTCTGTAACTTTTACTATTGCCATACAGTTTGTTCCTTATACTACTTCAAGTTTTGCATACATTTGTTTCACTCGCTATATTCTACAGTTAACACATCTTAACTTTGACAAGCAGGTTACATAGGTTTTGTATATTACTCTAGCAACTATATAGCTGCCTCCCCCTGCACACCAAAGCCTTCTTGCTCCACTCAGCCACACAATCTCACACCTGCATGCACCGTATCTGCACGCCTCCCAGCACTCACATGCCTCCCCAAGCAGGTTCACACAGACCTATAAGTGCCCCACTCCCTGTGAGAGAAATTTTTCTCCCACGAGACATTAAGAAATAAAAATAAAAACTTCAGTCAGCAATAGTTAGTTTTTCTGAACAGCTTTTTTGTGCACCTGCGTATCACAGGATACAGAAATTCACTTGTCTGTATTTCAACAATTTACACAACTCCTCCCAATATAAGGTGCCTGTCCTTTTTTTTTTATCCAGATAATTTCAGTGTGCACCAAGTCCAGGGTGGAGAATGAATATATAGTTATATACCTCCATTGCTGATGGTTATAAATACATTATTTACCTATGCTGCTCTCAATGTTTTTTGTTGAATTGCTTTGGAAACACAAGTAAAATAAAACAAAGCACAATGAATCTGTAATAAAGCATGATGAATCTGAATCTCTGTTGTTCATTGTTCTTGGCGTTTAATGGGATTTAAGCTGTTTTACTGCTGTCTTCTCTACATCTTCCTATTTGTCCCCAGTACTTTCTAAATTGTTTCTTTAAAAAATGCTGGTTGGGTTACATTTTTTTCCCTTTCCTTTCATTGCAGGATGCGGAAGATACGAGAGCATGACCCAAAGTTCAACACCAAGGAGTTTCCAAGTAGAGCAATGGAGATCTTTGTAGAGGCCCACAATTCTCTTGCACAGTAAGGAGTTATGCAGTACATATCCACTCTTAATGTAATTATGGGACATAGACTGAATTAAACTAGTTTTAAATTAAACTAGTTTTAGAATTATACAAATTGTTGCTATGATTTCATTTTCATACATCCAGCTTACAGGATTTGATATTAGATTTGTTGAATATGATAAGGCAAATTGATGAGTCTTAAACTTTGAAGGCTGAGACAGAAAGGGCGTTTACACAAAAATTAAAAAAATTCTTAATGGTATATAAGTGTAATAATAGAAACTAGAAGCGAACTGGACTTTAGCAACCAACTTGTTCATAGCTGGTGGTGATCCATGAAATGTTAAAGATATTGCAGCAAGAAGAATTTGTGGGGTTTATTATCGATGGAAAGCATGAGAGAGAAATTGGCAGATGTGTTGAAAAGTTTAAAGAAATTTTGGAACCTAGAACTGGAAAATGACGAAAAATGAAAAATGACGTTATGTCATATTGTGACAGACTCTGCCTTATATGCAGATGGTGCAAGACATTTGTCACATTTTAAAAATGCATTCATATTTTTCATTCATTTATTGATCTTTGAGCATGAATAAAAACTAAAAAAAAAAACAACAAAAACTGTGGTTCACATTGTTTTCCGTGAGATGGAATTGAGGATAGTTTGCAACTATAAATATATGTTTCTGTTTCTCATTTGTATCTTCCCTTTTGTTTTAGGTTTAACAAGGAAAAACTGCACAAGCTGGTGACTGAGAGATGCTATCCTGTATGTAAATAAGTTGTATATTTTGCTCATTCTGACATTTTCAAAACTGCTCTATACAAGTTTGTTTTAGGAGCCCTCTTAATTTTAATTGAACTGTCACTTGAATAAGTAATTTGATTAATTTCTGAGGCACAAATATTCAGTTTCTGTCCACATTTATACTTGAAATACTAATTCAGTTTAGTACAACTGAAAAGTTCTAATTGTTTCTGTTGAGTCAGTTACAGGTTTTAAATTATGGAATTCACTGAATGTATTATGCAGTCTAGGCACTTCAAGAGCAGAAATTCAGAACTGATCTTCTGATTCACTATATACATTACTGATCAGAGAGCAGAGGGGTCAAGGTCCTTTGGTGCAAAGGATTGTTTTGACCTGGGCAAAGGGGGTTCAGCATAACTCCAAAAAGGGCAATAGCCAAGGGAGGTCAGTTGCAATCTGATCACCCGTTCATGACTGTTCTTCAACTGGGTTCACCTGATGCCTATGCAGACACCTTTTGTCCAGCCCATCACTGCTGTGTGCTGACAATTTTCACACCCAAAACGCCAAACTCCTTGACTAGATGGATATCAGTCTTTTTCTATGTCTAACTGTCAACTGACACAGGTCCATTGTGCACCTAAAATTCTGTATTAGGTTAAAAAAAAAAAAAAAAAGCATTTAGTTTGTCAACTTTTCGGATTCTTAAAGAAAACCTCTGGGAGGAAGGTCAGATGTTTAATGTTGCTGAAAAGACTTTGTCTACATTTCAAATTGGCTGAGGTCTGAAGTTTTGTTCTTGTTTGTTGATACAGGATATGGTGAGGGGTAACCGCTACAAGACAATACACTGGAAGTTTGTGGAGTCTCTTGAGTCTCCGCGTGTTGTGCACGCTCGCTGTCCAGACATGGTTAGCAAAGGAAACCTTTATGGACAAGTGACGTTACGTATACATTACAAACAGGTAAGAGATTAAGTGGAATAAATAGTTTCTGTATTTGTAACTATGCCATGGTGTCATGATACTTATTTTCAATACTGAACTGTGAAAAAACATCTATTTCAGTTTTTTGTTTGTGGTGTGATCAAGACATTAAAGATGGTATTTTAACTTTTATTTGAGTGTAGGAAAAAATCTTGAGAGGGAAAGAAATATTTATTTGTTCAAAACACATGATGTCAGTAATTTTTACATTTTATTTCATTAAGGTTAGAGGCTTTTTGTGGCATTGACTAGCACTTCTGTTTCACAATTTCTCAGTTCTGTATGTAATTGCCAAAAAAAAAAACACACACATCACTTCATCGTTCACTCAATACCCTGACTTTGTAGATTGTGGCCGTCTACGATCGATTTGGAAGACTGATGCTGGGTGATGAAAATGAGCCACGGGATGTTCTGGAGTATGTCGTTTTTGAAAGGCACCTGAAAAACCCCTACGGTTGTTGGCGACTGCATGGCAAGATCATCCCTGATTGGGCTCCACCCAAGGATCCAATAATGAAGGTGAAAAATCTTTTTGAAGGCTCAGATTACACTTGAATTTTTTTTCCCAAATGCGTAGTTTAGAGGTGACAAGTTCTATGGACCTTTCGTTTTCATAGCTGTGCAATTTTAATAATGTATATGTGAATGTGAACTGTGCTCACTGGATCTTTCTTGTGCTTTTTTTTTTTTTTTAGACCGTCATGATTCCTGGCCCACAACTAAAGCCCTGGGAAGAGTTTAAGAGTCATAACAATGAAGTGTCCAAATCTGAGGGAGTGTAGCAGTGGTAGTTTGTCAAAGTGGTTTGTTAGCTTTATGTCTGGTTATTTCAATAAATTCAACTTTTAAGAATGAACATTCATTCATTTATTCATCCACCACTGTCATTGCAGGGTTGTGATGATCCTGAGATTGTACCAGAAACACAGGCTCTAAGGCAGGATACACCCTGGACAGGGCATCTGTCTTTTAGGTAACAATCGCACACATATTCATACATACACATACTGCAAGTCATTTAGGTTTACCAGTTCATCTGGCACGTTTTTTGGAGTGTGGCAGGAAACTGATCCCTGTCAAAAACGAAAACATGCCCGCTCCACAGAGTGAATCGGATTCCAAACACAGCAAGCTTAGAGCATATAAACACTTTTTTTCCATTTGGGAACTTTAACTTGAAAGGAGCCTCGCAGTGTTTAGAAAGGAATAAATTGTAATAATAAAATTATAAAAAATCTGAAAAAGTCAAAAAGTGATTTTTTTCATTCATTTCATTTAGATAGATTTTGGGGCTGGGCTGCAGCCCAGGAATGTAAAAGAAGAAGAAATGTACAAATATAATTGTCTGTATTCTTATGAGGGATGTATGCAGGTGATATTGTCTTAGGAAATATTCTTTCCATGGTAGGAGACCGGGTTTCTAAATGCGTGTCTTCCACTAAAAATATTGGGACAATTTTTGGTAACGGTCTGGCTTCTATAATATGAATGATCTTCATGGTAACTGGAGAAAAGCTTTACTTTTTTTACAAAAAATTAAAATTAACCACACGAATTCAGAGCACTTCAGAGATCAGCCTGGTGATCTTAAATCACTTCCACATTGTCATTAAAATGCTAAATTTGAATATAAGTAACTTGATAGTTTTCTTGACCACATACATTTTTCTAAAAAAAATTGCCAGTAGTTAGATGGGCAGCTTTATTTTATCTTAAATAATTTTAACAGTACATCATCTATTCCAGGAACAGGCTCAAAGGCTGGGCTGTTTTTTTACGTAGGTATCTATCACAGGAAGTCCAAAGTACACATTTCATAACGCATAACTATCTCAGTCGGGTCCTTCTCTTACCCAGTCCGTACCTGTGGTGAGTTCATTAATATTTTAATTTGAAATTGGTTAAATGTATTTAATCTGTATGTGGGGCACAGGTTGCAGAATGGTTAGAGCTGCTGCGTTGCAGTCAAAAGACTTAAATATGAATCCTACCTCTGGCTGTAGTAAAATTGAAGTGAAACAGGTGCAGCTGTATTAATGGATAAATCACTGTAAGTAACTTAACACTGTAACTTACTTTAAAGTGTCAGATAAATTATTGTAAATGATCCAACTTATTAGAATTCATTCATACAAGCCCTGAAGCTAAACGTCCCTGACCAGGGGAAACCCTGAGGATATTACATGTGTGCATTAATAACTGCTGCAGTGTCTGTTTAAGATTATTGTACAAAATTAATATTAACATTCAAACTTTTTTAGACACACTGTATTTGTAAACAGTTTGCACTGATTTAAGCATTGCGTTTACAAGGGAGGAGCAATCATTTTCAGAAGTACAAAAAGTCAAACTAAAATTATACAAAAAAACTGAATTTTAACAACTTTCTGGAAGGTTTTATCATACGTCATCAAAATCCAATATTTTGTGATATTTGCTGTGCTTTATGTTCGTATCACCAGTTCTTGTAAGTGATAAACAGGATAAATTATCTTCTAAGTCAAAGGTCTTCAGGAAACCACTATAAATTGTCCCATAAAAATGCATTTTATACCTGTCTTCATTCTCTAAAGAACAGTGTGTTACAGTGGAACATGTATCAGATTTTTTAGAATTTCTTTGAAATGTTTAAGATATTTGACTTAAAATCTTTTCCCCACTTAGTAAAGCTGGCTGTTTCTGAATTTTATGTAGCATATTATGAAATTCTATTGGATATTTTTACTTTAATAGCTGCTAATTTTTTGCATTTACAAATCATTTTATTAATCAGGTGCATTAACATTCCAATAAACAATTAAATAACTGCATTATTAATACTAAGAAGACAGATCAGTTCATTAAAGGGAAGACAAATGCTATTCTTAGGGCTACAACTTAAACAGTAAATGCATATACATTTGAAACATACTGGCATCTTCCAGGTTCAGGGGAGCGACCAGGCGGGGAGACGTGTGGGAGGGCTTAGAGTGCTTTTTATTCCCTTTCACGCAGGAAACAAATGACACAAGAATGTAATAACAACAAAAGATACCCAGAAAGAGCAACTAGAGCACATTTTAGGCACACTAAGTAGAACCTGGTATCAAAGTAGAATCATCATCATCTTCTGCTGCTGTTGCGCCTGGCTCCTTATTCCATTTCCAGATTAGCAGCTGCAATTCAATGCAATCATGTGGACCTGCCACAACATTCTTCACATTTCATAATAATCCCTTTACATAAAATTTGAACATGTTTGTCACCACAAGCATGCATGGGAACTCAGCTTAAGTCCACCTGTCTGCTCTTAGGTCAGGGAAAACAGTTGTCAGGCAGGTATGTGCTTCCCATAGACACCGAGGACTTAAATGGAGATGCCATGGAAACTATGTGTTTGTCGACTGTCACTAGGCATATATATTAGGGTTGTTATGGTCTCCAGGTGTGGGTTGTGTAAAATGTTGCGTGTGCGAGATGCTGAACTGTACTGAACGTAATGAACTGTGAGGACACTGACAATAAATTGGGAGTGTGCAAAATGAAGAGCCATGATCTGTTCCCCCGTGTGTCACGGAGCTATTTGCACATAATTACATATCTGTTGGTTATGATAAAAAGTACTGTAGACTTTATAATGATGCTAATCTGCTGTAAGATAAAATGTTGCTGAAATTGCACAGATACATATCTATACGCTGTATTGTAATGTCCCCAGGGGAAGCTGTTGTGCAGCTCTGCAGCAGCCTTCCCAGCATGCATCCTACAGTATTTAATGGAATACCATTATAATTACCATTAAAGTGGTTGCTCTACCTGCTGCCAGTTTTGGGTCCCTCCTTCATCACAATCCTTGCTTCCCATCACCCCTCCCTCTCATTGATCTTTTCCAGCCTAGAAAACAAAAACAGTCTGACGTGTGTGTTTTGTGTGTAGATGCTCACATATAGCAAACTGCTGGCTCCTGTCTTTTCCAGCTTGAAGTCTGTTGCAGGTAATTTGAGGAGCAGGACCTTAAACTGGTTGCATTTAATACATGAGGTACATGTCTATGCCACATACATGAACCCCGTCAAGGTTAAACATGAAGATGCTGCAAAGAGCAATATGTACGCCATCCATAGCGACGTGCAGACAGTAATAGCAAATTATATTCTTATTTGTTTGTCTTCATACTGACAAATTAACTGGGAACTGCCTGAGTGGCACATATGACAATAAGGTGCTGGTATGTTAAGTGTGTGTGTGTGTGTGTGTGTGTGTGAGTGTGTGAGTGAGACAACCTCATTGGCCTTCCTAAAACAGAAAAACACATAAAACATGCCACTACACTTTTTTTACCCTTAAAATGGTTGAATTTAATACACGAGGTGCACGTCTTACCTAAGGTCGATCACACAATAATGAGTGTATTTCTGTGTGAAAAAGTTTGTCAGAATTGTAGTTGTGCCATTTGGTGAGCGTTGCATACATACTGTGTGTGGTGTCAGTCCTTGTTCCTTTTGGCAGTCTTATTTCATACACAGAATGTTGAAATTTCAAGATGCTAAGTCGCCTTTTTGGACTTTAATGAACTTCACTCAAAAACCTCACTTAGGGTGAGAAGTACCTGTGTGCCAGATTTCATGTCTGTAAGTTGAAAAACAAAGCCGTGCATAAAAAAGCAGACAAACAAACAGAGGTTGTGCTCTATATATAGAGACTTTCTAATATGTTTATAATAAATGAGTTATCTGAGTCACTGACGTCTCATAGAGGGTGTAGTTTCATAGTTTAGCTTCCAGTGATTCTGGGATAGGCTCTGGACCGCCATGATCCTGATCAGATGGATGAATGGATGGATGGTGATACGGCGATATTATTTATTTAGGATCTGTTTTTATGATTTATTATGTTTGGAATAGCGATAATTTTTACCTTTATATCATCAGTTTTTTTTTTAAAAAGCATTAGTAGGCATTACAACATATAACAAGGGAATTAATAGTAAGGAACCTCGCTCATTGTTCAAACTGAAAGACTCGTTCTGTAACCATAACGACAGGGCAGCTTCCGGTACTCTGACCGGCTGCCTGGCTGGGCTGTTTCCCAAAGTACCGGTAGTGACGTCAGTATGTGCGCGCCGCCTGGGGTAGTCGTTTCTCGTTGTGGTTTCTTGTTTGCCGGTTGTACGATAAAACATTTTTTTAAATGTGTGTAAGTTGTTGTATGTTTATTTTATTTTATTTTATTTTAATTGCTAGCATGACAACTGTTTTGATGTGATACATGCATTTCGTGTGCTGATATTGTACACGTAAGAGCGAGCGCGGTGTGTTAAACGGGAGCAGCAGCCTGACGGGGATAGTTTTCACTCCGCTTTTAAAAACTGACAGACACTGTGAGTAAAACTGCTTTTCGGTGTCTTATATGCGTGTAGGAGCAGTTTAGATGTCGCTTGTAAGAAGTGGACTTTTTTTTAACAACTAGAAATTCTTGTTTTGCAGGGCTTTAAGGGACCTATAAGGCATATTTGCAGAAATCTTTTCAAATAACCCCATGGAGTGCGAGACGGTTTGTCGTAAATTTGTTCAGAAACATACATTTCGTTCTGTTTAGATCTGTCTAGTAGAAACCGTAATAGAAACAGCAATTGTATGACAAGTGCACACGATTTGTGCGCAAGTGGAAAAGTTTATACAGAATTTCCCCTCTTTACGGGGCTTAACATCAACCTCCACTGTCCCAGTTTCAGAATCTTAATGGCAAACTTTTCACAAGGTGACTTGCAGAAAAATGGTAAAATTCATTCCAGTTGGACATGTAGAAAGTGCTAACAGTGTGCCATTTGTGAGTCAGTAAAATTTGAACATTTGCGAAAGGTTTGAACGGGGGTTTTGCAAGGGACCACATTCTACACATCAAAATAGTACAGCTAAGGTGCCGTGCAGTACGTATCTATGCTAAAAGTGATTTTTCCAAACTATTTGAGGGGATAAGTAATGAAAATAGTCAGATTTGACTGTCCACTGAAGTGAAAAGTTTTGATTTATTGGAATGTCTAACTGAGTTACGCGGTGCTGTCAGTCAGAAAGTTGTAGTGGTGAAAAGGTATAAAGTAGTAACATGTTGTGTAAATACCAAACTGTTTTACTATTGAAGTGGTTGTATGTTTTACATGAAGTATTGTTAGTGCTGTCAGACTGCAGGTGCTACAGAGAGTGGCGTGTGTGCCGGTTGTAATAAGAATGTCTAATGTATGTATGAGTGGAAAGGAATATAAAAAATATATATATATATATATATATATTGCTAAATTGTATTACCCTTACATCACTAATAGTGTGCAGCACTGTGCATTTTGAAAACCCGCTGGTGTCTTTACACCTGCTGTGCATGTGATATTGCTGCTCCAGGTCCTCCAGTCCTTGTCAAAGACTGAATTTAAAATTTTCAGAATAGTAAGTAGCCTTGTTGGAGTTTAATGAAATTGACTGTACAGAAACCTCAATTAAGGTGAGAAGTACCCGTGTGCCGAATCTCAAGTCTGTTGCTTAAAAAACAAATCTGTGCATAAAGAACAAACAGAGACAGAGCTTTATAGATAGTTTACATAAATAATACATTATTTCTATGCAGAATGATGCTTTTTATGGTAAACTGCCAGGTGTGTTAGTGGGAAATTGAAAATGGTCAATGCCAAAAATGTCCAATTTGGTGATTATGATTCTGTTTATAAAGTGTTTTTGGGAGGTTCTACCTGTATTGTAATGCGCGAGTTGACAGAACAACAGGTGGATGGCAGTCAGTCGGTTTTCAGTATGATGAAATATTTTGCTTCCGTTGTGGTCAACATCAGATTTTTCTTTGTGTGTGTGTTTTTTTTAAAGATTCCATTCATGTCAGTTCCCTTTTGTATATACCCCGGCGTCACTTGGTCTATGCTAAATTGATCGTGATCATTTTAATATATTTTGATATGTAATAGTGGTTTGAAAAATAATGTTGGTAAAAGTAACTAAAATTTGCCAGTGGCAAACGGTGTGTTGAAATGCATTACAGCTGTAACATTTTATGCTTTGGGTTCTTTTAGTTTTCTTGTGTTTTCCCACGGTGCTACCTCTGTGTATAAATAAAAAGGATGCCTCTGCTGAAAGCGGTCGCCAGGGATCAGATATGGAATTTTTCTAATTAATTTATTCCCCCGTCCTTTGAAACACACTCTGTATGACGGTGTTCCCTGAACAGGGCGCAGGGCCGTTGAAGGACACAAGCATAAATGTTGTTGGATGAAGGACTACAGGGGCTTCAAGTCATCTGAGCCGTATGTCTTGGGAAAGTGAGAGGGAGCTCGCACAGACACAGAGAGAACCTGCTCATTCCTCACAGAGAGCTCGGGTGGAATCTGATCTGAAAAACCTGGAGCTGTAAGTGGAAAATGCTACTTGATGTGCTGCTCATTGAATCGGCATATTATATAAATTAATTGAGTAATGAATTGGAATTCTGCCTTCTAAAAGGCTGCATCCCAGATAACAAAAGCAGAACAACATGCAGCAGTACTCACTAGTAGGTTATTTCAACAAATGTTGTTTAATTACCGTAAAACACATTCTTACAGTAATAACCAAATGTTTGTTTTAAAAGGGTTGGCTTGATGTCAGCAATTTAAAAACATAAGTGCACATAAAGCATCGATTTTACAATCACCAAAATTTTTTTAAATGGTGTAAATTACTTGGTGGCTGACTTGGTTGCTGATGCCATTTCTTTTTAATATCTTGCAATTTATTTTATTTAATGTGGGATCAATTAAGTTGCTTGATATGTTGCACATTTCAACTGTGGATGAAAGTATTGCGCAAAAATATTATTGGACAGAGTCTTAGAAATATTGGCCAAGAGTCTATCCAAGAAGCATTGATCAAGTAGGCAGTAACAAAACACCTGTTGCTGAAGTAAAATGAAATGTTTTTGTCAAATGTCACTTTGTTATGAGGGCTGAGTGTATTTTTCATACTACAGTGTTTTAATTCTTCTGTGTTTGAATGTATTCTACTTAACATTTCTTTTAACTTGGGTACGTGGTGTATTAAGTGAGCGTGCAGATAAAAGTGTAATCCTTATCTATATCATATTCTTTGTTACTTTTCTTTAGGGATTTTTTTCCCCAAACTTTCTGCAGATGCTGACTCCAGATTATTAAATGGCTGAATTATTCGAAGAACTCTGTCACACAGACAGGTTGGACCCCTTTCCAATCTGGCAGAATAACACAATCAGTTCCTGTTTCAACAAACTGATCCTTAATTCTTTGCCCCATGGTCTTCTTGCTATTACCAGCGCATGTTATCTGAGTACATCAAGGTAGGTGTGAAACAGCCCCCCCCCCCCCGTTTAATCTAAGAAAACAGACTGCTGTCGGATTGTTTTNCCCCCCCCCCCCCCCCCCCGTTTAATCTAAGAAAACAGACTGCTGTCGGATTGTTTTTGAATTGGGCGTTTTTTAAGAATTAAGGATTGTTTTTCTCATTTGATTTCTATGCAGATGCAGCCACCTCACTCCTACTACCGCGTATGGCTGGGGCGTCAGGATAGTTGTGGCGTTTTTGATGGCACTACTGTTTGTGCTGGATGTTGTCATAGTGGGTCTCCTACCTCTACCAGTAATGTACCTTGACATTCTAGCAGATGGATGTGCCGTTGTTGGTTGGTCTGTGCACTTTGGGTCACTGGTGGTTTTGCAGAAATCAATTTATAGCACTACCAGGGGTCCTGCTCTGTTGCTGATTCTTGCCATCATGCCAGTTTTTACGTTGACTGTTACCATGATTTCCTACTGCCAGAACAGTACCTGTTTGGATCTTTCCCAGCCCTTTAGTGCAATGCGACTGATTCTGTTAGCCATCCAGCTATTCCTGCTCCTCGTATATTTTCTGGCATTTGTTAACCCCTGTGAGGTAGAACGTGCTGAGTCTGCCTCAATAAGCGACTCAGACCAGACCCCCCTAATTCATGAACACGTTCAGTTCGGCCAGGATGGGCAAATTGCTGGAGATGATGGCTCCAGCTGGCCATCCAGGATCTTTTACCTGTGGTTAAACCCTCTTATGAAACGTGGTCAAAACATGGAGTTGCAAAGACCATCAGATGTCGGCTTGCTACCTTATCGTCTTCAGACGAGGGTTATCTGCCAGAATTTTGACCTCTGTTGCGCAAAGTCTCAGCACGAGAGGGTTGTGCTTGAGGATGAGCCTGAACAAAGAAGAGGAGGCCCCTGCAAAGATGAAGTGCTCCAAGCGAACTCTGAAATTCGACTTCTACATGTGCTCCACAAGGCTTTTGGGCTAAAGTACTATTTGCTAGGGCTGGTGAAGTTGTTAGGAAACATGTTGGGTTTTGCAGGACCACTGCTCCTCAGCAGCCTTGTGGCCTTCATGGAAGATAGCCAAGCACCAGTTAGCCAAGGACTGTGGTGCTCTCTGGGTCTGTTCACGAGTACTTTCCTATCTGCAATCCTCCGTAATATTTTCACCTTCGAAGTGTCCAAAGTTTCACTTTGTGCCCGTGCTGCCGTAATCGCTACAATTTACCGCAAGTCGTTGCGGGTGAGCAGCACTACGCTGGCTCAGTTTAACTTGGGTGAAGTTGTCAACTTCATGAGTACAGATACTGACCGGTTAATTAATTTCCTCAACAATTTCCATGATGTTTGGAATCTACCCATCCAATTTGCAGTCACTCTATACCTCTTCTACGTGGAGGTGGGTGTGGCCTTCTTGGGTGGATTGGGTTTTGCCCTTCTGCTGGTGCCACTTAATAAGGTCATTGCCACCCGCATCATGAAGAACAACAAGTACATGCTGCAGAGCAAAGACAGCCGTGTTAAGGTATGTGTTCGTCTGTTTTAATTGTTGTAGTGATTTTTTTTTTTTTTTTAAACACACAAAAATTAGCAATTAATTTATAACCTCAGAGGTATTCAAATAATTATACTTTAGAAACCTGGAACTTTTTCAGTAAGCTATGCACTTCCATAAAATTATCGTTTTATTATAAGTGAAGAACAATCGTTTCACATCAGCTGCTGCTACCGTTGGCTTCCGGCTCCTTCAGGACCCATAATTATTCCTTTTGTTTTAGGATAATTTATTTTTTTATTTGTACATAATCTGTAAGTGTAGATGCACTGTTGTTAATATATGAATGAACTTGGAACTCACTTTGTCTTATGCTTTTTAATATATTATTTAGCTCATGACAGAAATGCTGTTTGGGATGAGAGTGATCAAGTTCTACACCTGGGAGCATCACTTCTTACAGAAAATTGGCGAATGCCGCAAACAGGAGTTGTCTCACCTGAAAACCATCAAATACCTTGATGCTGTGTGTGTCTACATCTGGGCAGCGCTGCCTGTCCTAATTTCCATTACCACCTTTGTCATGTATGTGCTGTTGGGCCATGAACTTACTGCTGCCAAGGTAATTTCTGTATTTCAGTTTTAAAAATGTTTCTTGGACGTCCAGTTGAGCATTGTAGAATGGTTTTTAACTGAATGAAAAGTTGGTAATTTGTGTGAAAAAGCAGTACCCACTGACTTTGACATTCACAATGTAGATTTTACTGAAATTGCTACAGTTGGTGCATTTGTGACGATGCACTGAATCAGTCATAATGTTATGATTTTTGTAGGAAAAAATGTGTCTGATTCTTCTAGGTTTTCACAACCCTGGCATTAGTGGGTATGCTCATCTTGCCCCTTAACAACTTCCCCTGGATCTTGAACAGCACCATTGAGGCAAAAGTCTCAATAGATCGTATACAGAGCTTTCTACGGCTTCCAGACCAGGACATGGATATGTACTACAACTGTGGTATTATTATTATTATTGTTGTTGATTTGGTTTTTTGTGTTGTTGTTGGTGGTGGTTGTCATACACACTTATTTATAGCTCCTTTATTACAGTAAGGAATATAAAAATCACTCACAGGAGTGTATAGGCTAGCAGCGGCAGCAGGTATGGTAGTGGCTGGAGTGATCTTGTTATCAGAAAGACACGGGATGAAACCCTTGATCCCTCTATAACACACAAACGTCACTATGAAGAAAGGCATCATCTAAGTAAATAACTGCAAAGTCATTAAAGAGGAAGGGGAGTGAATGTTAAGAGTTGTAAAAATATAACTAGGTATCGGGGAATTTTTTTTTCTTTAACCAGAAGGTTGTTTCTCCTTACACACTTCTAGTAGCATTATTGCCCATAAGAACAGTTTTAGTATTTCTACATAATATGTATACATAACTAGAGAAAACTGTAAATTATTAATGAATTTAGTATTTTGGCCTGATTTAGGATTTTCAATAAGTATCTTAAACAACTTATTTCAAAAACTAAAATAGTGAAATGTAAACTGTTTTCAGCAAATTAAAAGTTGGATCTCAGCTGTTGTTGCACAACTTGTATGAAGATTTAAAAATACATGTTAGTGTTGAAATGGCTTTGCCATCTTTATTTAGCTAGAAAGAGGATTTGAGGAAGTCAAACTTTGTGCTGATAATATAAATTATGTGAGAAAGAAAAATGACTAATTTAAAAACAGACAGTTACTAGGAAACCGGCTATTTTCAAATACATTTTTAGGTGACTTTTTTTCAAGTTGACTTATAATGTTAATTTTTTTTTTTACAAAGTTATTCACAATTATTTATCCATTTATGCAAGTGAGTATTTTTATTTAAGCTTTTCTTGTCCTACAAGGTCCTACAGTTCTGTTTGCAATCCAGTGGTTTTAACCACTATCCCATCTGCTGCCCACATGTTCATTTTAAATTGCTGGTCAGGTCAGTGTTAAATGGCTCGGAATTAGGACTCATCATGCTTATATCTGTAGCGCTGCGTTTGTTTACGTTTAGCTAAAATGCAGAAAATCTCTTAACCAAGCATACATTTTCTGTGTCATACCTTCTGTGTGATCATTGTTTTTTTTGTTTTTTTTTTTTTTTTAATGGTTGCTTTCCTTTTTCAAAAGTATCACCTGAAGATCCACTCACCGCTGTCCAGATGAAGAATTGCACCTTCTCCTGGAAGGATGCGGATTGCGCTAATCTTACTCCGAGTGAGACGTTATCCCCAGAAGGCGGTTTTCTGCTCAAGAATATCAACTTTACTGTGAAAGAGGTGTGTAGCGGTTTGCTCTGTTTCCGCACCTCTCACATCCCATGAAATAAATACTTTTATTGAAGACCTATATAAAATGATTACATGTAATAATTGTAAATTGAACTCAGAAATTTTGCTAAACATCTGGGTAGTTGCGTTTCCTCTCAGGTCTTCTTCAGATACCACAAGAAACATGTTACAAAGACCTCAGGGGATCCTCACTGCTACATATCAAATAATCCAGAGCAAGGGCTTATGACTGCTTGATTTATTCTCTTTCACACCCAGAAAATGGGAAAAAATGATGCACTCAGGCTTCTTTCATATGCATCTTATACTGACAAGAAGATCTGATCAAATGTAATGTGAAAAATCTGCACAGATAAAATTAGAGGGCAGTTACTTTACACAGCACAGGTTTACAGGTTGATTCATGCGACATTGAACGACGCCATTTGGTTGTCTTTGACCTGCACCTTATCCAGTGCAGAGAGAAATTGGGCTACTTGGACTTGATGGTACAGTTTCTGCCTCACGTCCAGTGTAAGGAGTAGAGCAGCTAGAGGTTGAGCAGCAAATCGAAAAGAACGGACAAGATTAAGAGGTGTGTATGAGTAGCCCACGAGTTTCGTTTATTGTTTTAAATGTTTAAATAGCATTGGAACGATGGATGTCGTGTAACATGTCAGCAGCGGCCTTTTGCTTCTGTTTCATACGGGTCGTGTTCTGAAAGGCTTCTATGCTGAAACAGTGTGTTTGAAAAGTTTAAGTAGATTATGGTTTTATACACACTAGTCATGTTAAGTGCTGACTGAAATGCAAATTGTGATTTTCAGTTTAATACTTAAAAGGGCCTATTTAATGAAACATCCACTTCATACGCTGAAGTATTTTGCTGATGATGGTGTTATAGAATAACACCAGCACTCAGAGTACACAAACAAACAAACCCACCCAAAGACCTACAAACACATACTGCTGTACAAGGGTCAGTAATGCTCCTGTAACACGCCACGATGGTTACAGTGGCAGCAGTATTCATAAATATCTCCTTATTCATCAAGCTTGCAAATTTCTATTGAATCGTATTATTTTATCTGACAGAATTGGTGATATTATTATTCAATTTAAGTAATATATAGGATATTTAGAAATCTAAACCTATTGCTCATTATTTCTGGCTTGTGTAACTCAACTCTTGTTTTAGAAGTATGTCAGTAGTGTTTGATTAATGGGCGGTCTGCTTGGTGTTTAACAGGGTTCTCTTGTTGCTGTCGTAGGAAAAGTGGGCTGTGGAAAAAGCTCACTATTGGCTGCTATCGCTGGAGAGCTGATCCGGTAATATTTTAACCTTTTAGATCCTAAAACTGATGGTTTGAATGCATCTGTCTGTGTGAGGTTTACATGTTCTCCCCAAGTTCATGAGAGTGAATGTGTGTGCGCGTGTGTTTGTGAGAGTTCTCTGTTGTGCTGATGTCCCAAAATACCTTCTTCAAAGAGAAATCACTGCACTATTTGCTGCCCCTTAATTATATGCAATAAGCTATGCTGGGTTCTCCACACACCCTGAAATTTGTCCAGCACTTTTTTCCAGAGTGCCTTGCAGTGATTTACCCATTTATGTTGCTGTTAAGTGGCATCAAGTCGGCATCAGCTTATGGCGTCTCTGCAGATAGTTGCTGTGAATGTGTCTCCAGCCACATGACTGATCTTTGACATCCATAGCTGGAGTTACCGGATCAGTAATAAAGTTGGATGAATTTACTGGGTTATTTTTTTATTCTGTAATGTGTCTAATTTATACCGTAAAAGCCCTATCTAAATGATGAAACTGATCGTTTTATTTTTTATGAAGCACTCGCATATGCATATTAATGCATATTAATTCAATAAGAGGCTGAGAAGAGCATTTAAGAGAGGTTCGGTGTTCTGTTAAATGCACTTGAGTTGAAACCTGAAAGAAAGACTAATCAGCTGGATCTACTAGGGGGGTAGAGAGGACCTGAGCTCAGTCTTGAGGGTGGCAAGGACTGCAGTGCCATGGATTGAGTTGGCAATGTATTGCTCTTTGAATCTGCCCAGTATTCTGTATGACAAGATTTAACATTTATTTGGTCAAAAGTTAAAATTACAAAAGCGGTAAAATGCTCCCGTTCTCTCTTCAGGTGCGGTGGAATGGTGTACGTCCAGGGAAGGATGCGTGGGTTTGCCGTGGCTGTGCAGGAGCCTTGGATACAGCACGGTTCCGTCCAAGACAACATCCTATTTGGCAAGGAGTATAATAGCCACTTGTACCAGTGTGTGATAGAGGCGTGCGCTCTTACCGAAGACCTCGGTGTGAGTTACCTTTCCATGAGCCAATTGATGATGATGCCACGTGTCTTTTGTCAGTCTTTGTGATGCTACATTGAGGGACTTTGTGATGTGCTATGACTGCAGAAATACAAAGTGATTTATGTCATTGTATGTCATGTCAGGAATATACTGTGCTACTCTTTCATTAGCTCTACCACATACTTCAGAAGCAGAGATACAGTATTTATGGGTTTACGGTTTACACAGGTGGAAAACGTATATGTGGCAGCATTTTATTGTCTGTCTTGCCTGTTTTCATTTAATGAATTTAGTTTAATAGTATTTTCTGGGTTGGGTTTCTTTATTAGATATTGCCAAATGGGGACAGGACAGAGGTTGGGGCGAATGGAGTGACGCTCAGTGGGGGACAGAAGGCTCGACTTGCCTTGGCTAGAGCTGTCTACATGGTAAGTAGCTCAGCTGTCCCCTGTTACATGCCCCCCCGTCCCATTTACACCCTCTGGATAAGACATTTCTTTTTTGTACCAAAATTTTTTTTTTTTTTTTTTTAATGTATATAAAAACTTATATACAAAATGCAACCACTTTACAGGGGGTTATTATAATGTGTTATTTTTTTTAACTTTCCACTTTCAACACTAGGGAAACTTTATGGTTTTATTTATTTAATTCCCCCCCTCTTTCTGAATTGCTGTTTAGGAGAAAGACATCTACCTCCTCGATGATCCCCTTGCTGCTGTGGATGCTGATGTGGCAAAACATCTCCTGGAAAAATGCATAATGGGAATCCTCAAGAACAAGACTAGAATAATTTGCACACATCGTATAGAATTTCTTGACAAAGCCGACGTAGTGTTTCTTATGGATAACGGCAAGGTTGTCAAAATAGGTACAATTTTTTTTTTGTTTTTCCTTTTTTCTTTTAGTAATTTTATATAGCAAAGTACCGACAGTGGGTTGAGTAAGGAGTAGTGAAAGCCTGCAAGGTGGCTGGGGTCTGGGGGAGTTGGAAAGGCAAAACTTATGAACACCACATATTCATCCAGACATTTTTATCAACCACTTTATCCCGATTCGATTACTCGACTGTTCTGCAAAGCAAAGATTAAACTGTTAGTTAATGAGGTATTTATTAGACGACAGCGTGTAGTGAAAAGGCTCAACTGTTGAAGCACAGGTCCAAACAGGCTCTGTCATCACGTCATCGTCGGCTCCTGAAATCGCGGTATCGGTACCGTGGACAAGGTGTAAATGCGGTGTATTGCAGTGGTCGTGTTCCTGTTATCTTTCAGTAAAATCTTCAGGAAAAAACAGTCAAATTTGATTGAAATGCAATTTCTCCACAGGGAGTCCCAAGAATATTCTTCCTGAGGTGGAATCAGTACCTAAGAACAAACGTAGAAAAGACAACAGGAATGAGAGAGGTACCTTTTGAAGCGGTCGTCATATTTATTTTGATTGTAACAGTTGTAATAATGGGAAAAACTTTAATATTGAATAAGTAAATAAAATTATTTCAGTCTTTCACTCAATTTATTTGGCTGTTTGTCACTTTTATCTCAGGTTTTTAATTAAATATAACTGTGTTTTAGTTGTTTTTTTTTTTTTAAACTCTCTTCCTGGTCTCGAACTGTATTCTTCTTAAAGTGCCCATTTCTTTGTCTTTTAGATGGTGTGACGAGAGACTTGGAGCAGAAGCAAGAGGAAGATGATTCGTGTGAGCAGCCATCTTTGATACAGGGCATGATGGGAGAAGAGCAGAAGCAGACGGGCGTTGTGACCTGGAAAGTCTACCACGCGTACTGGCTGGCAGTTGGAGGCCTCCTAGCATTTTCTATACTTTTCTTTTTGTTCCTCATGCAAGGTATCAGTTTCTACTGTTAAAGTGTTCTGCTGCTCTTAAAAACAGCAGCAGCTTGTCTGGCGGTTTCTGGTTTGGATTCCACCTCCTTACAATAAATTCTCCACTAAAAACTACCAAGCTGTTTAAACGGTCAATCAAAGAAGTTGTAAGATAATATTGAAATTAACACGTCGGCTAAATAAATAAATGCAAAAATGGGGTGTCAGCTAGGAAATGATAGAGAAGAAACTTTTTAACATTTAAAATTATTTTTCTCTGCAGCATCCAAGAACGTGTCAGACTGGTGGCTGGCTCACTGGATCTCCAACATTAAGAACAACCACAACAACTTCACTAACAACGTGCGATTGTTAAACAGTTTCTCGCCAAGCATGCAAGTTATGCAAGGAATGATGTAAGTTGAACTGAGCCACTTTTTTCCTCTTGTCAAGAGTAAAACCAGCCGAGTTACTCAGCGCCGCCCCGGGTAGAAACCATAGAGGTGGAAAAGTAAATAACAACAACACGTTATATGTAACCGAAAATGTGTTACCCATAAAGGGGTTCTGTTCCCCTCCGCCCCTCAGGTCCTCCGTTCCTGTTCCACAAATACTTAACCTGCCCCTCCCAGTAATATGAGGTTTCCTATGATGTGACAGTACCTCACAACGTGCTTTGCATGAGCAGAATACACACTCACACTTTCACTCACAACCGACTGTCATGCAGTATGAAACCTGCCAAGTTTCACTTTCATGGGTTATTCCTGTAGCGTGAAGTTGGACTTTAAATGTCACGTGCCAGCTGGGGGTGTCGGCCACCTAGGAACTCTATCAAACGTGAAACTGAGCTGGCATTTAGCTGGCGGCGTTTAATTTGTTTTAATTTAATCTGCGTAGACATAGATCTGCATAGTTTGTAATGTAAAAGAGTATTTGACAAATACTGGAAATGGATACTCTGTTCTGTCCACAGGTTGTCGTATAACGTGGACGGTGAAGGTGACAACGCGACCGGACAGTTGCAGTTCTATTTAACTGTGTACGTCTCTATCGCTGCCGCCAACTCGGTGTTTACCGTCATCCGGGCGTTTCTCTTCGCTTACGGAGCCATTTGTGCGGCTACGGTCATTCACAACCGACTGCTGAACAGAGTGCTCAAGGTACAGAAGTTTATATTTTTAGCAGCTTGTTTGACATGCAAGTATTTCTCCAGTCTTTGGTTCTTTTATTATACGACGAATGAGAAGTTAGTTAATGTCGTACCGCACGCTTAACTGTTTGCTACAGCACGGCAGAGACTTCTAGGAACTCTGTATGCTTTTAAAGGGATGCCCACCCTGCCTTAAAGAAAGTATTACAACCGCAGTCATTCAGAATGGAAAACTCCGCCTTAGTGAGGATTTACCAGGATGTTCAAGTCAACACCTAAGACCTGTATTTGCATCAGATGGTGATAATTGGATGTATTATTGTTTCAAACCTGCCTGAGACAATCTGTTAAAATCAGTAGAATTTCTAAGAATAGTTGATTTGCCAAACTCATCCATAGGCTGTTTGACTGATCGTCTTACTAGAACAAAACCTTCTGAGGGCAGGTGGATTAATGAGGAATGAAGTTGGTGTGCATTTGTCACCTTCATCTGCTGCTGTGTAACTAGCTTCTCCGCTATTTAGGTTCTCCCTACTTTCTAACTTCAGCATTGGAATATCTAATAACTAGGAAGACAACTGAACCAGCAGCAGATCAGCTTGTCTTGTTTGAGCATCTGACCTCACTGACCCTCTTATCTCAAATTTTAAAATGCACCACCTACGCTGCTGTTTATACTTTGTGCTACGGCACGTGTGCCATGTATGTTTATTTTACAGACACTTTCACTCTTTTTACCTCCTCCCACCGAGTGCAGAAAACTGGACAGCCTTGTCTTTTTTACTTGGTTAAGTTCTAACGTGCTGTTGCAGCGTTCTCATGTCACGCTGCTGCGTTTAATTATATTTGTTATATTCGCTGCAGATTCTTGCTTGCGCGTTTACTGAGCCGTAGAGTTTATTGCCGTAAGGACTCGGTGACGGTGGCAGCGATTACTGCTCACGCCGCGGCCTTTTCGCTGTCTTGATAAAAGCGAATGGATGTGCAGGAGGTGTGAAAGTACTCCACTTGGGCTTCTCGAGCAAAGCAGCGGTGGCAGCCGGCTTTGAGAGCCCAGGACGCTGCCTGTTGGTAAACGTGTTGAACGTGAAGTTTTGCTACGGAACCCCGAAGCGTTGGAGAAGGGATCTGCGTGTAACCGGACTGTTTGAATCTTTCCTTCCTTTTTCTGCCCAGGCCACCGTCACCTTCTTTGACTGCACCCCACTGGGTCAGATCATCAACCGCTTCTCTTCAGACCTGTACAGCGTGGACGACATGCTGCCTTTCATCCTCAATATCCTGCTTGCTAACATATTTGGTCTCCTGGGAATGTTGGTCATGATGAGCTATGGAATTCCATGGATCCTGCTGCTCCTGCTGCCCCTGGGGCTGCTGTACTACAAAGTTCAGCACTTCTATCGTCACACCTCCCGCGAACTGAAACGCCTTTACACCATAACCCTGTCTCCCATCTACACTCACTTCTCCGAGACCCTCACAGGACTGTGCACCATCCGAGCGAGCGGCAGCAGCCCCAGGTCAGAACCCGGCCGGTCTTGCCCGTTCTGTCAGAGTTACGCCGTGAACCGAGCATTTTCACGCTGGTTTTCTTCCAGGTTTGAGGAGGAGAACGAAAGCCGTGTGGAAAGGAACCAGCGCTGTCTGTTTGCCAGCAATGCGGCTATGCAGTGGTTGGACATTCGGCTGCAAATGATAGGCGTGTTGGTGGTAACAGGCCTCAGCGCGTTGGCCATAGCCCAACACCACACCAAGTCCATCAACACAGGTAACAGCTGCTGGGGTGACCTGGGAAAACAGCTTGTTTAAGATAAACATAAGAAAACTCCTCTCCTCTTGCACTATAATAACTACGCGTGTGTGTTTTACAGGACTTGTGGGCCTTTCTCTGTCTTATGCTCTGTCCATCACCGGCCTGCTGTCCGGGCTCATCTTCAGCTTCACACAAATGGAGACTCAGATGATCAGTGTGGAGCGGACAGAAGAGTACTCCACCGACATCCCCACTGAGCCTCAGTGCGCACGTCTCGAGGTGAGCGAGGGAGGTCCATACGGAAACCGTTTGCACGTTCTCCTATCTGTGCCACTTTCTTCCGGGGGCTCCCGCCTTAGTCCATAGATGTGTTTCAGGTTAATGTGTCCCCCTAAACTGCCCGTAGTGCGTGCGTGTAATTTGCGAATGTAGACGTGCGAGACGTGTCCTGATCGTGACTGTCGCTGTAACCTGTTCAGGTGTCTTCCTCCTGGCCACAGCGTGGGCGAGTGGAGTTCCACAAGGCCGTACTCGTGTACCGTCCAGGTTTGCCGAATGCCTTGGATGAGTTAAGTGTACTAATCCAGCCTGGAGAGAAGGTGGGGGTGGTGGGCCGCACAGGGTCTGGCAAGTCCACTATGTTCTTAGCCCTGTTCCGGATGGTGGAGCTGAGCAGCGGGAAGATTCTGGTGGACAATGTGGACATCAGCCAGATGGGCCTGGAACAGCTACGGTAAGTGGGCAAAGGAAGAGGTAAAACTCAGTGGATCAGTTCAGACGTCACCATTTCTTGTTACCTTCAGCAATAGAAAGTAGTTGTAATAATTACAACCTGTTTGTATCCACGTTCTACCCGGCTGCAGTCGGAAAGTTTCAAACAACGTGCTGGGTGTGTAGACGGTCGCCTTCGTTTAAAGCCGTTTTGTAACATCACCAACCGGCCGACCGACTCTGAGTGGTTTTTTTTTTTTAAAAAACGTTGTATGGTCATCGTATTGCTCCTCTAAACTTAGGGTTAATGTTTGAACTTAATGTAAAAGTTTAATCTTCATTTAGTTTTCTCTAATACTCAGTGTTACCGTTTCTTTAAGGCAGTTGAACTCGCATAAGCTGCACAAATCATTTCTATGGAGTCAGATTAATTTATTTGATATTTTGGGCGAGTAACTAAACGATTGTTGTGCAGCATCTTCCTCGGCTCTTTTCGCTCACTGGCCGCGGTGCCAAGTTTCTCCAAGCATCTAGTATAAATACATCACCTTCAAACGGGACTAGAAAACACGTTCTGCAGACATTAAGCTTCGCTTTAGTCGGTTCCGACTGCTGTCCGCTTTGGGGCTTACGTGCAGGTCGAAGCTGGCGATCATCCCTCAGGACCCGTTCCTGTTCAGCGGGACCGTGCGAGAGAATCTGGACCCCTGTGGACGCCACGCTGACGCTCAGCTGCTGGATGTGCTGGAGCAGTGTCACCTGGTCCAGACCGTGAGCAGAATGGGTGAGAGACTAATTTGAATTAGTACAACAAAAGATGTGATGTGGTTTGTATTGGGAACGTTTGCTCTGCTGTGGTTTAAAATGTTCTTTGCAGTTGAATTATTAGACTCGACTACATTGTGAGGGACGGGGGACCTAACGCGCTTTGCTGTTGCAGGGGGGCTGGGTGCCGAGGTGGGGGAGAGGGGGAAGTGCCTCTCGCTGGGGCAGCGGCAGCTGCTGTGTCTCGCCCGCGCTTTACTCACACAGGCCAAGGTAGGAAAACAGCCCGACTTGTGTGGACTTCCACACTCAACCTCGTGTTATTTGTTCTTTGCATTTATTTAGCTCACGTTTTTATCCAAAGCAACTCGGCGTTAAGCTACCGCTGACAGTCTAACCGTCGACGCTGCAGTTCCGCCGCGGTACTTTGCTCAGTGTTTAAGCGTAAGATGAGACGGGGGACCTGCAGACACTAGATGAGGCAGAAAAACTTAAAAGATGAAAATGCAGCAAACACTTTTCAAAAAGCATCACTCGGATGTTCGTAAGCTACGAAATTCTTCTGTGAAGGGTGTACACGGTTAGAGAACGGCGTTACTGCTTCTTTACCACGTTTCACGGCTGAGGAACGTTCAGCGCAAGACTGTTTTAACCTGGTTTCTTCTACAGATTTTATGCATTGATGAAGCTACAGCCAGTGTTGACCAACAGACTGACAAGCTGCTGCAGCAAACCATTAGGACCAAGTTTAGAGAGAGAACTGTCCTCACCATCGCCCACCGGTAAGTAACCAGGCTGTTTTACAGGATGTTCCACACTGAGCAAACAGTGTATTTGAACTGAAATACCGCGGTAGCTTGACGTACAAGTTCTGAACTTACGCTATTGAAATGTGCTGTTTCTAGCTGAATGAAATAACTTCAAGAAGTGCCTGTTACTCTTAAGACCCCCTGCAGGATACGATACTGGTTTTCACTCAGGTGTGATACCAGTCACACCAGCTGGCTCCGATATCGCTTTCTGTGCACGCTACGATGTACGTATTACTCTCCTCTTAACAGAATCAATACCATCATGGACTCCGACAAGGTGCTGGTAATGCATGCTGGGAAAGCAGTGGAATTTGACACTCCAGAAAATCTGATGCAGAGAGAAGATTCAATTTTCTCCAAGTTGCTCCATGTGCGCCCAGAATGAGTGAATCGCTTTTTACTACATTTAAAATTAATGACCACACTGCTGTCGGGCACTCGCCTCAATACTGAAAACGGTACAAAGAAGGGAGAAAATGGCTGAGCTCCTCAACTGTACAACTAAGACCAGAAATCACTGAGGGGCTTCTGTAAGTTTCTGTTCTATTTAATAAAATAAAAAAATAGAAAAATTGTGCCTGTTTAATTTGAATAAAAACACAGCTATGAGGTGAGGAGAGAAGAGCAGGACCTCTGAGCGGTGAAAAGGGGCAGCTGAACAGAGACTGCTCTACTGGGAGGTGGGAAACGCACTTTGGGTTACTCACATGCAGCACATGCTTTTCTCCCCGACATCTGCAAGGCAGAAGGAATCGGTCAGCAGGGCTTTTCTCCACCCCCCACGGCCAGAACAAGACCAGGGTGTTGCTGCTCACCGGCCGCTTCTTGATCCCTTCTTTTACTCCCCTCCACACCACGCAATTCAAGCATAATAAGAAACATTATTTACCTTTAAGCTCAGACAATGGCCTTCAACCTGAAACCAGAGGCATTAGGTGGACAATGACAGAAGCACCACTTCAGCAAAAGCTCTGAACTGCAGGCAACCAATCCCTCTCTGTCTGTCTGTCTCTGTGAAAACATTAACATTCAGCTGAAATAACAGCAGCTGTTTTTCAGACAAATGTCAAAAATTTGTATTGGTTAAAATTACTCAATTTTCAAGGTGACCATTTTGTACTATTAAAAACAGGAAAAAGGCTCAAACTCGTGAACACTGACAGCACCTAAAAACCTTGGTGAATTAAACAGTATTGTAAAAAACATTTTCTAACCAAGTATGGTACCGGGCATTATTTTCAAATACAGAAGGATGGAAAAAATGTTAAAGAGAACAGAAAGAAACATTGGATTCCACTCAAATGTTAATCATGGGTTTACTTCATTTTTAAAATTACGAAGGGTAACTTACATGAATGCAGAACAACATTATTAACCTTTTGCTCGATATTCCACAAAATTCTGCAAGGACAAGTAGTGGCAAATCTCTCTTGTCCACAACTTCTATATCCTGATGCCAGTAAAAGTTTTAAAACATTAACAGCATGCTTTGTCAAACAAAGCTGAAATTATATTTGTTGGGGGGGGGTACTGTATTAAAAAAAGGTCATGAGCTGTTTTTGAAGTCCTGGAATAATCCAAAAAACAGATTGCAGGTACCTTGTATAAAAAGAGAAGAGCAACTTGAAAACATGCTTAAATTAACACTTATCAAGGGAACTTGACAAAAGGGAGGTGGAATTGTTAAACTTGCAAAACTATGACATTACAAGTGTTTGTATATATAACTACCCTACAGTTTCACCCCGTGTGACCCAGTTAAAACATAACAGCTTAGGGGGCGACCAAACTGATGGAGAAGGAGCTTCTCAGAGGCTTAAAACCGGGTTTGTAATTAATGAGTTATGTCCACATGAACGCATTTTTATGGGAAGGATAACCGGGAGATGCGCTAGATGGCCGTGAATCACTCTGACTTGCTGTTGAGCCCTACAGCGTTGGGCTCGACTGACGAAGGATCCTCTGTAGGAACACCGGTGCTCTCGGAGCCCGTGTTACTGTCACTGGTCCCTTCTTCTGTGACGCTCTCGGCTCTCTCCAGAACATTCTCCTTGTTTTCAGTGGTGGAGACGCCCTCATCTGAGGCTTGCTGGCCCTCTGATGCCTCTGTCCCCTGGGAGTCCACTGCAAAGTAGTGGCAAAAAAGTGATTTTCACATCTATTACAAGCATATCGCACATATTTCTAAGAATCACAGTGAACATCAATCTTACACAACACTTGTTACACTTACACTGGACATGTCATTTAGTTTTGTTTTGTTCAAAATGTATAGCGATATTTCAGCCGACACAGCAGACATTTAGAATTTATAAATCCTGACTCCATCACGAACAGTCTTACCTGTATTCATGCCAGCAGGGTCTTCCTCGTCTATGCTCCTTTTGTTACTTCCATCCTCGGACATTTCTTGCGAAGGCTCGTTTCGTATAACGGGATTCTGCCGGTCCTCCTCAATGGCCGAAGCAGCTGGAGCCGTTTTCTCGACCTGCTCCGTCACCTCCTTCTCCCGCTCCTCTGCCCTCTTTCGAGCTGCCTCCTCTGCTGCGGCAATATCTGCGGCAATCTTCTCCATGTCGACCTCCACCTTCATACTGCACAACTGGATGAACCAAAAAAAAAATTTTTTTGTTCAAACGCCAAGTGAAACAGCTCATTTCTTCATAAAACTGAATGAATTACTTGAATAAAATTGGCAGTTGCGCTGGTTTCTTTGGATTGCGGCGCCAACTGCTAATCCGTACAGGCACCTCACTTGTTCTCAACTGACAGAACAATATGACTATTAACATGTCAAAGGAAGAAAAGTTGACCGTTTACAGGTAAATATAATTGTGAACACACATTCGCACAGTTCACCAAAAACTGATGAAAAACGCTACCAAAGATGTGCTTAGAGTGACCCGGAAACTTATTATCCACCGTTTCAATTTAAAAACCATCAAGCCTCGATCACTGTACACTGGCTCCTCGACTTGAACACAACTTCATTTCGTTTACAAGGTGATGTCAACCTGTCCCCCCCAGGGATTAGTAGTTAGGGCTGTTAATGCTGTAATCTGAAGATTCTTGGTTTAAATCCCCTCTTGCTGTTGAGCAAAACACCCATATTTACTGTTCATCATTCATGTTTATATAGCACTTTTCAAGAAAGAAATTTCCACATTCTCAACAGGATGCCCCATCTTCGTGAACCTTACACATCCATGGGTTGAACAAAAGGAAGTTAAACACAGATTATCCGTTATTAGGTCATACGATTAGCTGCCAGGATAAACCAGCTGGCAAGTGAGGAGATTAAAACAAAACACTCCAAACAACACAGAGGGAGAAGAATAAGCCTCAGGGGAGTGCAAGTAAACAGTGGCTACTGACCGTTCCTATTGTGGGTTTCTGCCGCGTGAGTAAGTAAAACATTTAAGTAACTTAGTGCACGACAACCGGAAACTGCCACAGATTAACTCTTTCTAGACCACAGGCCCATTTAAGAACCTGATAAAAAAGGTCCATAAATAAATATCTCGACATCTCCAGCTGTACAAAAGCCCCGTAACCCTCCACAGATAAAAAGTTAAACAGGGTCCACGTGCCAGTGACTGCCCAGCCCTCCTGGGTATTTTATGTGGAAAATAGGCTGCCAGTAGCTAGAACAAGACATTAATGACATAAAATGATGTGTGTTAACATTACTGCTGCCATAACAGACAGTCTGTAGCATTTCAGTAGTGTTGCTTTGGAAGTTTCCGGTTTGAGCCACACCCCAGCTCTATCAACCTTCAGCAAGGTACGTAGGCACAACTGCTCTAACACCACCTTTCTGTTAAAACAGTTAACATGTGGTCTAGGGATGGATCGAATCTTATTGGATATTAATTTTAGCACCCATTAAGGGATTATCAATATCCTAGACACACTGAGGGGGCAGGAGATGAGATGCAAACGTATCGCAATCCATACCCGTTTAAGCTCATTCGTGAACAACTCTGTGGATTCAAGGAACTTTCTCTTCTTGTCCTGATGGCGGTCCTCAATTTGCAGTAACTCCGCTTCAAGCTTTCTCTGCGAGACACAATACAAAGCAGATCTACGTTAAAGTAGATGTACCCGACACTTTCCCTCAAAGACCAATGATAAAAATTCCACGGAATTAATTATATCGGCCAAACTCACTTCATTTTACCATTTGAGTGGAGTAAAAACAGTATGAAATGCAGTCGAGTTCGAAGACTGGATCACAGACACGTGTGGAAGTGAAATCAGTTTTATACACATCCGCCTTCAAGGTAGTTTCCCTCAATTACAGGGCACGTCTAAACGCTTCTGGACTCAGTAGTGATAAGAACAGGCGATTGAGTCGTGTTGGGCGACTTGGCTGTTTCAACTCTTTTAATCAACTCAAATATTCATTGTATGAAGCCTTATTACCTTTTGCAGTTTTTTTGAAAAACGTTTTTTACCTTTTTGGCCCCATTTTGCTGGATTACACTTAATTTATGAGATTAAAATATGTCCCTTTTATTTTGCTATACTTCACATGGGATGGCAACATATATACACCTGTTTGTGGGGGACAGGCAAGAGTTTCTCTCGCAACATGCAAACTTGATTTTTTTTCTTGCAGGTGAATTTTTGGCTCTGGATTATGGCTCTGCGTTACAACAGGAAAAACCAGGAGCTGGTATTAAGAGGCTAGCTTGCAACGTAATTGCATATACTGCAGTTTACCTGAAACTCCTGTTCAATTTTGGGCATGCAATACACATATCGCCACTGGTGATAATTACTTTTAGCTGAAAAAACTACATTAGTTCCAAATTTAAGAAATTCAAATATTATGAACAAATGACAAACCTGGTGCACCATTAGTGACTGGACTTGACGTTTCAAGACCTGCATGCGGGCAGTGGTGACAACAGACCGTACATCTGGCACCACGCTGTCACTGAGAATTTCACTGATCAGTCGGTGGTTGCGCTGGAATCGGGCCGCAGCAGTGTGCTTCATGGAGAAACCATCATCATAATCTGGAAAGGAAAAGGAACATTCTAAGCATGCATGACAGTCATTGTAAAGTTTTTTTTTTTTTTTTTTTTTTAAAGTTACCATAACTGAATGTTTCAGAAAAAAAAGAATGAAAACAAATTACATAGCATGAAACAGATTTTTCTATTTTGCCCTTAACGCAGTAGATCATTTATTTACAGCGCATTTTGTTCCTAAAAAACAGCAGACTAAGAGCAATGACAATCTAAAACTAAAATACAAAGCAGCGGTTCTCAATCTGGTTACCAGCAATATCCTGCTAGGCTGGTCTTTCCTCAGAGATGAAATTATCTTGCAGTAACTACATAAGTCACACCACAAGTTATACTGAAGCTGTTGAAAGGTTAAAGCAAAGCTACTGAGGAATGTAGGCTGCAAGGGGTTTTTACAGGAAAGTCACTGTATAAGGTCTGCAGTATCTTTAGTGTGTTGGTATCCCAGGCATTCCGAGGCAAGAGCCCATTAAAATAATTTGAGGGGCAAAGGATAATTAACATTTTTTATTCATTTTTATTAAGCTGGCATCTTCCTCCAAGGCATCTCACAATGCTAGATTCACAAGCTACATTCATGCCTACCTGTTCATAACAGAGCAACATAACACAAAATTTTAGCATTGCCAGTTTAAAGTGTGTTATTGAACAGTGGGAGGAAACCAGAGTAACAGGAAAAAACCGACACAAACTTACAACAAGCCAGCACCAATCTAAACTACATCCACCTGTTAGCCCTAACTTGCTAAGGTGGGCCACCATTTGCTGTGGACCAAGGTACCTAGGCTGACTACCTGGTACAGGGTGTTTGACACTGAAAGACCTGAAAAGGCTTGTGAGCACAGGCTGCACCGAGTATGTGTTCCAGTGTGACATCACATTACATTACATTTGTAGGCAGAAGTAGGCTAAACACTTTCTCAAATTTAACCCATAACCACCCCCCTCCCCCAGGTTGGATGGAAACGATTTCCACTCATAGATTATATGAGTTATACGAGATTATAACTGCTGAAGGAAGCTCTGTACACGCTGAGCTGGATTCAAACATACACCCGACATGCACAATTAAGGCAGTGCAAAGCACCAGAATTACACATTATGTTAACCGTTTTAATTTGAACAATGGTAAGAAATCTTCCCTTACTGTTTTTTCTATCATTTGTAAAGAATGGGAAAAAATGCAATAGGTTGAAGAAAGATTGCATCACTTAAACAGTAACTGCTAGCACAAGGGGCGCATTCTGAACACATACCATCGGGGTCCTCAGCAGGTTGGATGCTCATGTAGGGCTCTCCTTTGTCCAGACGAGACTGACGCTGTCGACTTTCCTCCTCTAGAGCAGCTTCTGCACGGCTCTTAGCATTGACGTACGCCAAGTATGCTGGGGAGTTGTGGTAAGCTTTCATGTTCTCATTATACTCTATCTGCAAAGGAAGTGAAGACGTCGTCCAGTCAGAAACAGACCGACACCACAAAGCGGAAGAATGGAACACACAAACAACGACAGACAGGTCATGCAAGCTGGACAAAATTTTTCATGACACCAGACGGAATGTGATGTGTCTTAACATCTGCTGTGTTTTTCTATAGCAGGTTTTAAGCTCGAGATGGACAACAGACAAAAGAGTTGTCAGGAACCCCTTTACCAAAATCCCCAGCCCACATTGTCACTAGAGATCAAAATCCTGCTATGGAAAACGTATTAATGTTGATGTACCCCCAGCATCATAAACCAAATAAAAGCCATGGTGCAGGGTAAAAATCACAATGGAACTCCCTACTTAAGTCCACCTTGAACTCAAATGTTCGTCAAAATGCGGTTACAGTCACAAAGGAGATTACCTCAAAATTGTGGGGAGAACGGCGTGTATCGCTGCACAACTTTTCAAAGTTGCGACTTCTAGGAAATTATTTGGTCCGTAATTTTGGAAAGCTATCCACTAGTCTACGGAGAAAGCAATGTTGACTGGAGGAACAGGTGACTGCATGAGACACAGCCCTGGTTGTTTCCATGGGGCACCCACCCCCAAGTCAAACCACCCGCCAACAGCCTGTAAAACCAACCTTCTCTGCTTCGTATTCATTCAAGTATTCCTGTTTCTCCTCATCAGTGAGGTCTCTCCACATGCCACCGATAATCTTCCCAATTTCCCATAGCTTCAGATCTGGATTGGAGGCTTTTACTTGGTCCCAAACCTGGTGATGAGAACCAGACATGGACGTGGGGTGGGGTGGGAGGTCGATAATGCCGAGCAGGGAGGTCACAAACCACAGGAGGCCATATGGTTTAACCTAGCTCTTTCCAGGGAAGAGCCCACCACCAATGGAGGAATTGAAAAGTGGTTTACTTTAGGATAACAAAGATATTAAGTGCTTGACACCTACCTCCAAGGGCCAGTTTTGTGTATTGAGTAATGTATTGCATGATCTACACTAATGTTTGTGTTTACTTTTCTAGCCAAATGTACACAAAAATACTGTGCACACGTCCAATAAAGCAAGCAAAGTTGTGTTTTTTATTTTTTGGGGGCCACTGTATACATTTATCTGGCACTTCAGGTTGTCTTGTGGGAAACAAGACAAACATAAAACAGCCCAAGATATTTAACACTTACCTTTCTACTGTATCGCATATAGGGCATCAGCGGCTTGTCTGGGGGCTTTGGTGGTTTAGGAATTGCAATACCTGACGAATTCTAGGGAAAGACGGAAAGAACAAATTAAACGGAAATCTTAACAGTACAATTATTTCACAACTGCAATACACAAAGGGGGAATGGAAATGAAGATGGAACAGGTGACTGGACTAATTTTAATGGTTTATTGCTGGCAAAGTCCTTCCGGAAACGACTATTTTCAAGAAATTGAGTTCAACGTAACTTAACACTAATCAAAAACCTTTTTAAGCACGCTAAAACCCCGGTGCGTAGGCCATACAAACATATTCATCACACTACATGAGTAAATGCTAAAAAAATTTTAGGTGCAGCAGTTCCAAACTAACTACATGCAAGGATGGAACTGTGCTGATGCAGCGGAAGCCAGGCCAAGCAACAAATGCAAGATGCGAGGAGACATGTAGAGCATAGATGCTTGGAACAGCCGTCTGTGGTACAGGGCCTAGAGACAAAGTCAGACATGTACACACATACATTTGGCAGGTCCACACCAGGATAAGGGCAATGGAGGGGGTTGGAATTTGATTTAAGGATTTCACGCAACAAGAATGGTGACAAGGTGGAAGCAAAAGGTACGTGAGGTTTCTGAAAAACGTGTGCGGTTAGCCCTAGAACATGAACACCAAACATTAAGTGGCTGGAAATTAGTTTTGGATATGATAAGAATGTATGACTGAACACAAGGCCTATCCCCAATTTAAAGACTGACACCCAATTACCAGTTCAGGGTATTACCAAAAATATTCAAGAATGGTTTGTTTCTACATAGCAAGGACAGTTTTCACCATTTGTATGAATAACTGCATTTAACTGTTACTTGGCTTAGTCTAGATTTGCCTCGTGTTCAATTTAATTTTTTTCCCTCCATTGGTCCTACCGTTACCCGGCTGTTGCTGCCTGGGTTCCCTCCCAGCCTGTAGTTGTTGTAGGCCAGATGACTGTATGGGTTGTATCCCACAAACCCTGGGGTGTTGGGCATTTGCTGATGGAAACAAATGAGACAAAAATACGAATGAGAAATGAGGCAAACAAATCACAAAAAAAAAAAACCCAATGAATAAAGCCAAAATAATAAAGAAAAAAATGCTTGCATACATCATGCAAAAGCAAAAAGCAAAATCTGAATTAAGGTACAGCATAAAATTTTAAAACCCTTACTGAAAACTAGAATAATTCTAAGGCTGGGGATATAGCTCATACTACACAGTAAATTACCAAGAGAAAAAAGCTTACATATTACACTGTTGTGAAGACGTCAGAGAAAAATGGAGAGTCAAAAAGCAGCCACTGTCAGCAAATTAGAATGATGAAGACAATGGCAAATTCTACAAGTAAGACATCAAACTAAATGTTTAAAAATCTAAAAGAGAAGAAGCTCGAATAGAGATTTCTCACGAAACGCACAGCTGTCTTTGGTACAGTATCTAATACTTACTGTGGTAGGGGCTGGGGTTGGGGGAGGAGCATAGGATGGCCTTTCTGCATAGTGAAGAAATGAAGATATTAACAAGCATCTTATGAGCTTATGTTTTTTTATGCAAATAACTTCCTGACCACAACAGATTCTCCTTTGCTCGAAAAATGTCTTTAAATTTCTTTCAAGCATAAATGGGTGTTACTAATGGGACTCAGGAACAAGATCGTCACTGTATATAATAGTCATTACATTCACATTTATTCATTTACCTGATTGCTCTTCTATCACATTGACAACCTCAACCAACCACAATCATTGCAAATATCAGATGTCAGTAGATACCAACACTAGTTATTGCTTTTCTCCAAAGCGATTCACCAGTTTTAAGCCACTTACAATGATGTATAGGTGTGATTTTTCTTTTATCATTAGTGGATAGCTGTTCAGAGGTCTGTGCCACGCTACCGAGAAGTGCAGTTAATAAAAACTGCCCATTCACACAGCAAGATTAATTTTACTTAAGCAACTCAAAATAAATATCTTGTCTCAGAACACATCAGGAGGAGCAGGGAAAAAAAACATTTTTCGGAAAAGTAAAACAGGGTCTCGTAACGGCAGAGTTTATGCGGTTTACAGAGTGAAAGAAATAGGTAGGGATCTTGTGAAGCCGTATTATCACAACATCTCCCATCCAGGGTGTAACCTGCCTCCTGCCCTATACTTTCTGCATAAACTCTGGACCTCCATGACCCTCCACTGGTCAAGAAGTTACAATTAATAGTTTTGATACTAATATTGTAAAATGTTATAATTTTATAACAGCTACCTCCATCCAGCAGTTGCTTTAAAACAAGTTGAACCACCAACATAAACCCCTACTTGTGCACTAGCTGTTATATTCAGGGTAATTTAGAGCTTATACATTTGATATGACACTGCAGATTGTTAAACATCACTGTTCCAAAATGCTTGACACGAGTGGTGATGCTACTATACAGAGTAAAATACCCAATGTGGACCATGTAACCTCCAAATACGTCGTTGTACTAAATAAGCCCGTTTGTGTGAAAGGGGGTATATATTTTGACTATATATTATTTGCAGCAGTTGTTCCTTACTATATAAGGGCTGAGACTATATACAAGATGATTTTTCAGCTAGCACAAGAGGGCTTTTCTGATGAGAACAGAGTAGAACGTAGGTCTCTCGAACAGTTTGAAGACAGCCCATACTTCTCATGAGCCTCGTGTCTCTACCTCCACATTCTGCAAGTCAACTGACAGTAGTATTTATGACACACAATAAACTACACTGTAGCATTTCTGCTCACCTGCAGCTTTTATCCTACATGACATGAAATTCAACACCCATTTCAAATGCAACAATAAGAAATAAAAGTGCTAGTGCATAAAGTTATAGCTAAAGGTACCTTTAAGGTATGTTATTTACCCTGAAAAGCAAACACTGACCTTGGAAGGTTTACATGAAGTTGCAGGATAACAGAGAGGCAACGTTGACAATGAGCAATAGCTTGTTAACCTTCTCTTCGCTTCTTTTAGACTCTTAAAAATTAAGGCAGCACTTACTGTTTGCAATCTGTTCTGCTCCCAGCAATTCCATTAGGAACCAACAAAGGAGGAAAATTTGGATGTTGTTCAGTTTACAGTTGTAAAGAGTGTTCTTTGACCTTGATAGCAGCCATTTTGTGTCAAGTATCTATGTGGCTGCTCCCGTCTGCAAAAATACATCTAAAAACGCTTTTACTGTCATCACATCCACAAAGCACTGATTCATTTCCCCAAAATATCCCTAACAGTCTAAAATACCATAAACACCAATTACCAGTTAGAGGTAATTACAATGCTCAACATGCGTTCATATGCAGTTACATTTTTACTTGGTATACATCAGTTTACATATTTCTTTTTCCAACTTAAAGTTTTACTCAGTTCAAACCGCATCACATGGATTTGTGGTGCTGAATAACTTGTTCAGCGACTAAGTACATTTGGTAGGGTATGTGTCTAGAAAGGGGAACTTAACAACTGCTACCTGTATGCCCAGTGTGCAACATTTTGCACGCAATTTTAATTGATATGCCTAAACCTTTGCCGATAAATCCTAAAAACTTGCCAAAAACGTTATCAGCAAAAGGTTACTCTAACCATTTGGAGACCCACTGCATTAAACAAAAGAAAGTGAACAGCTAAAGCTAATTTGCTTTCCTTTTGGTTGTTACAAATCAAATGGGAACCAACAAAAACAAATAATCCTGACAATAACTTCACACTTCCCATCAACAGTTCAGAAAGTTGTATACTGACAATCTCATGTTAACAGTTCCTACGTTTCCCTTATTTAATGTGTCGATTCATTTCTGAAGATCTGCTATGAAAGTGAACTCTGATAAACATAACTCATTAGCAGTAATTTAAAAGGCAAAAATATATATAGTTGACCTCTGAAGTAACTTAACATTTTTGTTGTATGACCTCATGGGCAGTATTATCCTTGTGGTTCTGTGTTAAAGCTTTGTTTTTGATCTCCAGGACCTGCTGTTTCAGCACCTTTGTCCTGTGTCTGTAGCAGCCTCTAACCTACAAAAAAAACTATAACCGATTGCAAAAAGTGCTGCTTTAACAAGGAGAAGGTGGAAGCAAATAGAACGAACAAGCCATAGATGATCCTGTGTCTTCAGCAGTTCCCTGCTTTGACCTGGTCACTGAAAGGCCACCTCTGTCACACTCCACCTCAAATTAATACCTCCAGGTCCAAGCTGATAAACAGTTGTTGGCTATGCTTCAAGGTAAACATACAAGTTGCTTTTTATTTAATCCATACTTAAACAGGGTATTTGTGAATTTTGCATGATGTATGGGATAAAAAGGGTCTGAGGCGCTAATCTACTACTATCTGGCTTTATTTACCATGTCAAAAATACTCTTGTCAGGGGACTGAGAATGCCCCCTTGCTGTCTGCGATGTGACCGCTTGGGGGGGTTGAATCGCTTGGTGCACCAATAATCCTAACCCTGTCCAACCTCCCCTGGTTGCTAACATTTACATAATTTATTCACCGATAGACACCAAATGGAAAATGCATTTCATCAACAGAGATAGACACAAGCATGCAATTCTCAAAGTAGCCACTTAATCCAATACTATCATTTTTGGCTTTGTACAGTACATAAGTAGCTGCACACAGTTGATGAGAAACCCCTGGGTCATTCTACTGACAAATTTTAAGTAATGAACTTACTCTGTGCCATTTAAATTTGGGACCAAATAACCCCTTCCCGGACCACAGAAGGTCTGCCTATATCCAGAATGTCACCAAAGTGTATTTTTGATTGAGATGTCCGTTCTAATAAAGTATGTCAAATGCATCATGCAAATTACATTTGCTCAAAATTCTGGAGTTTTCATAATAGGAGCCTTCATTATTAGAGGAAAACACGTCTTCGTTAAAGTAAAAACACGTCTTACAAACAGTTAACTAAATTTTGGCATCAAGGGACATTTTAGTGTATTTAAATTGGATTCTTTTATAAAACTTTAATTTTAAATTTCAGTAGCACAAACAACACGTTTCTACAAACCCAGCTAACAGGAGTTAGTAAGATGCACCAAAATGGATTAGGAACGTGCGGCTGGCTTAGTCCTGTCTACTGCTTGCGCGTATCGGTGATTAATAACAAGATTAGAGCTACTTTGTGTTAATAGGACAAATGGGTCAAATTTTTACTTTTATTGCAGCTCAAAGGTCATATTTGGTTTTTATTACAGTGTGAGGTGCCTCTGTTAAGTCTTTAACTGAGTTGCAATCAACAAAGCGACTAACCTTAATAGTGGTTGTAACCCAAAGAACCAGTTTATATACAGTGCCACAACTTTAGCTTCTAGAAACTGGCATACGGCAAGAAGGCAATTTTTCTCCATATTCAATTACAACCATTTTCAATTGAATCACATTAAAATTGTTACTTACTTGACATCTTGGTTGAAGGATGAAAGTTTCAGGCTACTGTGCTCATGACCTGCAATATACAAGTTAACATGAAAAAACATGCCAGAGTGCTACATCTGTAACACCAATACAAAACTTCAAACCAGCACAGCTTCACAGTTTTTTTAAATAAATGTGTCTAATCGGTTCCTGAAAAGACCTTGTAAATAAAACATGTAAATCAAGACTACTATTTCCCTTATTTCACACTGTCCAATTCATGGAGCAGTGGTTGACTCCAATCGGATGATCCTGGATCAAATGCCCACTCCTCCTGTAACTGCCTCTGAGTAAAACTAGCTTGAGTTGCTCCACAAAAAGTTAACCACCTATATAAATTGGTGCATTTTAATTAGTTTATTTCAAAAAGCATAGTACATAGGGGTCCTCTAAATGGCTAAAATGAGAACAGGTTCTCATAACTAAAAACCACAAGTTATTACACACCATTTCCCCCCATACAAGCTTATCCAGTTTAACTGAATTCACATTCACTACTTCTACATGTGCTGCATGGTCATTTAAAAGATGCAGCTGTAAACAGTACCATCAAAAACACATGCTGTCAACCCTGCACGTGTCATTCCTAACAACACAACACCTACCTCAACAGGGCACAGTACAAATCTTACAGGACATCCTACCATAAACTTGTACTTAAAACAATAATAGTACGTATGTCAACAAAAACACACTGTAATCACTTAAAACAGAAAAAAAGCAAAGTAACAACACCAAGAGGCACTTATGAGAGTAGACGTGGAGTGAAACTAAGGTGCATGAGAGGGACCACTAGGCTCACTAGCCATCTCATTGACCATTAAAAGCATTAATTATGCGCAGAAACCCAATTTTGGCATTTTCCCCCAAGCATCACCCACATTCAGATTAAGCTTTACATGTCAAATGCATTCAAGATGTACTGTAAACTGGGTCCTCAACTTAAGCGGCATCAGAAGTTTGTTTATACTATTATGTTGTTTATAAGTTTACTGCAAATCTAACCACAGTCAGTCAGCAAAAACTTAAGACGGCCCCTGATTTATTCATCCGCTAAGTTCTATTAAAAATGTCATCAGATAGCTATCATAAATGTAAAAATCTGCTTTCAATTCTCATTCCATTTTGTCAACCACTTTTCCAACACAACAAATCAAGCACAGTGCCAATATAAAAGCTTTTTTTTTTTTTTTTTAAACAAAAAAGGAACAAAGTAACATTTGACATTATAAGCCACATTAAAATGTATCAGGGTAGTCTAGCGGTTCCACGTGCAAACTGACTACTTGTGCAACAGTGCAACAAGCTACATAACACTTGTAACTTGTGTTAAATTATAGGACCAGCAGCAACTCAGCAGCCACCGAGACCCAGTAACTACTGTGAATATTCAACAATACATTTAAACTGATTAAAAACTATGCACTTCTTTATTAAAGTTTGCATTTACAAGAGCTGAGATTTAGGCAATGCATGACATTTCTTAATCCGATTTTAAGATATTCAGTAATTGCAATGACCAAAATTCAGAGCATGCAAGCTTAAAAACTCAAATATAGTAATTTCAAATATTGTGACATGACTTTTGACACGACTGAATGTCAAGTGAACAGCCCTGCCACCAAAGCAAGACTCCGCAACATTTTACACTACCACAGCAAGTGATTTTTTTAACAATGACCCCTTTACGCAAAGTCAAGCAGCATTTGTAAAAGCTTATCTGCACCACATTTGGTTTAAAACATATTGTGGATGAGGGGCTATTTGAAGGAAATATGGACTAAATGGTCTACATCCAGAGAGCAGCCTGCCTCATGTCCTCCATCCTAAGCTCAAGAAAGACAACCACACATATTTCGTTACAAATAAGATTCATGCCATGCACGATAAGACCCTCACAAATTTCACCCGGTAAAGAACGAATTAACGCCGTTGTGTGGAGAAGGGTGTGCAGAGCGGCCATCACACCCGGAACAGCATCACCGTTCCCGCCAGCTGGTGGGGACGCAACGTCAGAATCCGGGCTGGACATGCGCACTAGCACCACAGAAAGAAACGCCCCTCCCCTCAACTCCGGCTTCGCTTAACTAATGTGTTAGTATAAAATTTTTACACAACCGGTATTATAATGCACTGAAACAGCGACGAAGAAACGTATTGAACAAAATCCTTCATACCATGAAAAAAAAAACACTGGATCCAAGCTTGTGGCACGAAAATATAATCTAAAAGATTCTTAAATAAACCCAAGGCTAATTAAAAAAATAGCAACCGCTACTGAATCTGCAGTTTCTGGGCCACCACTAGTGTTTCGTCGGTCCGTTAAAAAAAGTGTGATGTTCATCTAACGGTAGTTTAAAAAAAAAATTCGCAAGCACAAGTAATCATTTTGGTAACCAAAAATACTATTCGTCAGATGCATTTGTACGACTGCGGAAATCGCTATATGGAGGTCATTGTGCAAGTGCTTTGTCTTTTTACAATTCCATTAAAAGGGGGAAAATACAGCTAGTTTAATAAAAGCTGAATCACAAAAGCTGCATTTTCCTAAATGGCATCTAGTGAACTACTTCGCCCGATGACCGAATGCTGATTTACTACACTGTTACCCGTAAGACTGAAGTACGTTGCTAGTTAGCTAGCTCGTGAAGGCTGGTTAAACAAAGAAACCCTGGGTACCCGGTCCAAAACGTGTTCCATTTTTAACCAGAATGCATAAAACACCCGCCCTGCCCCGCATAACAAAATGTAAAACTTGCTTATTTAACAATAATATTAACGTGTGAAATGTGTTCCACATATATACATTTTGAACGCATTCTTCGTTTAACACAAAGGGAGAACTGAGGCCTACTTCTCCGCTCCTTCTGAAATTCACAAAGAAAACCAACGTGCAGAAACCGATGTGAGAACATTCCCACCGTCCGTGAAACGCGTCTCACAATGTGTACATTAGTTTCAGCGCTCGAAATACAAACAAAATGTACTTATCAAACCAATATCACGACACAACAATGGCGGATAAGCTAACCCAATTGAGGCACGTAAATGTGCAGTAGTATTTTTTTCCATCTTTTTTAGTGGAAGAGTAGCTTGTATTCTCAGTAACTTACTCGCCAAACACAAATAACAAAAAAAAACATTAATCGGAGCAAAAACTCACCACATAACAGCCCTGTGTAGAAATCAGAGAAACGCAGCGAATGAATGTATTACCGTGTGTGAGCTGGACCGTCTCGCAGACGTGACGTAAACGTCACTACCCGCGTGCGACTACACAGCAGACACTGGCGGAAATCACTCCTGTAGGGATCCACGATAAATGCCCGTTTCTGTATACATAAACACGACTCGAGTAATTCTATTTCCGTTGCGTTCTTGTACAAATAAACTATATGTTTCATTTATATAGAGTTAAGCAGCAGAACAGTAGATTACTGTTAAATAGGTCTAAAGAAAAAATTGGCGACGCCTTAATTTGATACATGTATATAAATGCATTTCCCATATACTGTATTATGACGTAAACTATGCACGTTCCGTTTATCCCATGTGTGCTGAAAGGATTCGTGTTTACAATTGGATTTTCTCCGATTGGTTTTGAATAATTACGTGTTGATAAACATTTGCTGGTTTAAAAAACTCATTTAAGGTCGTAAATAACCAATGTCGTCCACTGTCGCACGACTGTTTTGCACAGTATAGTCAGGTACGATTTTTAAATGTTAAATCTTGAATAAAAAACCAAAAAGTATTGAAATTGAACTGAAATTCTTTTAAAATATATTAAAACGTCCTTATATTTTATTAAACCATTTATATTGCATTAACTCAGTAAATATGTCACGAAGAGAACGTGTGAACTGAGCTGGAGAAAGCACGGGTCCTGTGGGGCACTAGCGCTACTCGCTGCACCACCCTGCTGCACCACCCTGCTGCCCCGCAGCAATAAATCAAAATATTACATAAGACTTTTCATTTTGATTTTTCATTAATTTTGAGAGAATAAATGTAAGTAAAAATACCTAATCTCTACATAACCCAAAATGAATGATTAAATTCCTGAAGACGTGCAAAATTTCTTATATTTCTCGCCGACACTCAGCGCACCTAAGTTGAACAACCAGGTGGGTAGGAGAGCTCGTGGTCATCACTTCATTTAGGGGATGTGAGCTGTTGTCCATGATGGACTGAAGCTTCCTTATCCTTCCGGCCTGTGCCACAGAACCGGAGATTTGGCCCATGACAGAACCTGCTTTCTTCTTAGTTAATTTAAAACAAGTTACTACCTCCACACACTCATATTATCAACATCTTCATTTATAACCTAAATTCAAATTGCCTCAACACTTGAAACATTAAACATACACATAAGGTTTGATCAAGACCAGACATTCACAGCTTACTTCCACGCTGGTGAACTGCAGTGAAGCCTTCACACTTTTGCCAGGTGACAATGACTCAAGGTTGGAGTCAGCTCAGGACTTTTCTGCCTCTTCTGCTGATTCAAACAAAAACTCCTTGCTGTTGTAGTTAATCTTTAGGATGGCAGGGTAGATCAAAGATGACTTGATGTCCTTCAGTTGATTGGCTTGGCTCCATTAGTTTGTTCCTTCTCAGGGTAGTTTTTGAGGAGCAATCAGTATAGAACTCCAAGTGAGTGCCATCTCAAAGCTCCGCACTGGTCCTGCTCACACCATGCAACATGGCTCGGCGATCACAGTACCTTATCAGTGTAAATATCATGGGTGGAGATCTGGATGAGTTGTTGAAGTAAAACTGGTGGGTTCTCTCTGTCTAAGGGTGCAGATGTTATCCGCTTCAAACCTGAGGTCCACGTACGAAGCATAAACCGAAGGTAGTCCACCGAATCTTCGCTCTTTGTGCCCATAGGTTGGTTGACCAGCCTCACATTATTTCTTTGTACTTTTTCTTCCATTGTGTTCACCTTCTTTCTCAGCTTTTTTACTTTGGTGAGGTAACAGTTTGTGTCTTGATGAACTGCACCGTGTACTGTGTCTAGTTTGGCTGAATTGTTCTCCATCTTCTTAGTGTGCGTGTTTATTTCTTCTTCTAAGGATCTGAGTGGTGCCCCAATTATTGGTGCCGTCCATCCATCCACGTTGGTGTGCTTAGTGCAGTTGTACCTCCTGCCCTTCTCCATGAGAAGAGGGCTTAAGAAAGGCATTTTTGATCTTGACTGGGGGACGCACATGTCCTTGAAACTGGATTGCCTCTAATTTTCCCAGGTTTTAACCATCTGGTTGCTTCAATGGAACAGCTCCACCGGTACGTTGTGCCTCGTTGGCTGGCCCTTCCAATGCGTCGCCTGGTGAAGTCTTGAGCCAACATCGGGCCAAATGCCAAGACTAGGTGGTTTAAGACCACCGCAACGGGGGTTGAGGCAGAGGCCTTCTTCAAACACAGGGTTTTGTATAAGGGCCTGATGGAAAGGAGGGGGTCTCTGCTGGGGCTCAAGGATAGCATGTGGACCAGGATCCAACCCAAGGGACTCAACGACTATTTGCAGGACATAAACTGGCACTGCCTGTTGGGTAAGTGGGCAGTTAAGGAGATGCTGTACAGGCACCATTTGTCTGGCCACCCACACAGTCCGGGTTGCCGGCAAGTATCCTTTAAGTGTTTTTATCGAGAGCCTTGAGGGATGTTCTTATGGATTTTACTAAGTACTGTCATGTAGTGTTTATATTTGTTAGCTTTAATTTTTTAATTTGTTTTTTTAATTTTATGGACTAGTTTTAGCAGCATATGTTGGTTTAAAATATTTATTGAACTGCTTTACTTATTAATTTTAAGAAAGTCGAGGATGATGACTGGAGCAACTATAACTGTCGCACATGGGCATTGTGACAGACCAGGGGCATTCTGATCCGGTAAAATAATATATAGTGAAAAGTCAACTGTTAAAATTGTACAAAAATATATATTTAACGACCTATGCTTGCATAGTTCGTTAAACATATATTTGCAATATTTGGCCACTCAGCCTGGGCGAGTGCGATGCACCGGACATATATTCTGTGTTTTTCTCAGACTCGGACAGTTGGTTTTACAAATTTCATTTAAAAATTTTAAATATTATTTTATTTTTGTTGTTTATGATTATATTGTATGTTTTGTGCTAATTGAATTGGTTGACTATAAACGTTGAATTTGCTCCGTTATTCCTGGATCTCTGGCTCTATTATTTCTAACCGTTGAATTAACCACTCCTCACGGACTATAAGAAACTTTGGGGTTACATAAAGACTAAGTCTTGGTGCAGGGTTGTTGGTGTTGTTCCATCATGGTGTGCAGTCATCAGGCTCAAGTCCACATTTAAAGACTGAGACAGATGGGGTACACCTGATGCTACCTGGCAGACTATTTCAAGGCTTATGTGCTTTATAGCTAAAGACAGACCCTTCTACTGAAATCTTACTAATCACAGGTATTTTAATAAATTCACTAAAACACATCAACCCTTTAAAATGAATTAAACAATCAAAGAGGAGGTAATAATCCATTAAAATGCAATAAAATGCAAAAGTTTCAGTCTCTTCTAATAACTGAGTCCCCTCCTGCCCAGTTTCCTGGTCTGACTCCCCAGTACTATCTGAGGTGCTCTCAACCAGGGGGGAGGTGAAGATGGTTCTCCAACAAACTCATTTACTTCCACTGTACCAACAGGTGGAGGATCTTTCTCAGCCTTCTTGTGTCTGCAAGTCCATTGCTCCCCATTATGTCTTATCCTCCTGCTCATGTTGTCATCTGTATCTTCGGCCCCAGGATCAGGAACAGCTAATCTCACCCTGCTTAGGGACAGAAGTGCTGTGTCAAATGGACTGCACCTGGTACCACTGGCAATATCAAAGTCACAGGCCTGTCTCTTTCACTGCCTTCTTCAGTTTTGGGGAGAAGAGATGGAACAAGGGGATTCTGCACACAGATGATGATCACCCTATAATTTCCCATCGAAAGGCCTCGTACCTCGTATTGTGAAAGTCCAGGTTTCTTACTGAGGCTCTTGCATTTCTTCAGGACATCCCAGTAGATATCCTTGTCCACCAACTTCAGGCCAAAGTAGCAGGTTGGCCCATTCCACTGCAGGCAGATCATCTTCTCGACAGGGACACCCAGATTCAAAACAAGTGAAGTTCAATCCACGAACATTGAAAACTGATAAACTGATCATTTGATCAGATCAGGAAATACAGGAGCCTCACTCACCAAAAATACCTACATTTTACCTGCATTAAGTGATAAAAACGTATTAATCTACAGCTGTATATCAGTAAAGCAATTTACTAAAGACATGACCTGCACAAGTCTTAAAAGAAACATTAATGACTATCATCAGTGTATAAGTGAAAACTGACCTCATGATTTCAAAGAATGTCATCCAATGGTACCAGGTACAAGGAAAAATTAAAGCACCAAGGACAGAACCTTGAGGCACGCCACAGTCGGCTTAGCAGAAAGGCCCAAAGTTATCAGATTTTCAGGCAGACCTGCTGCATTTTGTACACGTTTAGCCTCCAGCTCTGCACCATCGTATACAATTTTTGGGGTTAAGAGACGCACCACATGAGATATAAGATTACTATTACAATATCATGTTTGTTACTAACATTGAGCCTTTTTCCTCACAAGGTTTCACATTTTAAAAGATCCGTACATCTCTTTCGGGAGTCACAGGGAGGGTTACGAATAAGTTGTACTACTAGGCTGAAGGTTTCATCTGTCAAAATCTCAAAATCAGTCTGGAGGTGGGTCTCCATCATAGAGAAAAAAAATCATTTAGGTCCACTTGACCTCTAAGACGTATGATGGATCAGTCAGTCACTGAATCTCTTCTGCCAGCTTGACTTGAATGGAACTGTTAGAATTAGCCAAAGCACTGACTGTCCAGGAGGATTTCAAAAGCCTGAATCCCAAACCCATTATTTCACACATTGTGCGACGCACTCATTCACATCATCAGTAATTGTATCTGAGATTACAGGGTGTTTCAGGTCTTTCAACAATCATAAATCATTACACCCTCTCTCAGTTAACCGTTGAACACATTCCCCAATAATTCTTATGCAAATATGAATTAATCACATACAATTCCTGCCCTTGAGTAGCTTGAAACGCTACACTATAATAGTATATGCTAATTTTACAAATTTACTTTGCATGCTCGAACAACTGTGACGTTCCCCTGTGCTCTTAAATACAAAACAGAAGGTAAAATTCCATCTTCTCACTGTCCTCTTTCAGTTAAGCTGACAGCAATCAATGAAGTGCTTACTGTAGATTATTTTGTGCAAGAAAGTGATCTCTGCAGTGTGTGTGTGTGTGTGAGATAAAATAAAGCGATTCACTGTGCATTAAGTTAAAAGGTATCTGAACTGACAATGTCAGGATCATCTGCCTCACCTGTAGTATGAAGTGGGAAAAGCCTTTGCCGGATGAGGAAATGTAAATATAAATATGGTTTTACTCTCAGGGGTCCAATACCGCGGTAAAGTTTAAAAATCTGCGGAAGGGCGTAGAACACAGGCGGAGAGTAACACTCCTCTATTTAGACATTATTAATTTAGCTATTATTAATAATAACTGACATATCATTTTGTCGTCTATCTGTCCTATCTTTTTACATACAGTACATATAACATTCATTATGTCTAATGCAATTGTTATATAAACAAAATCATTATATATAATGACAAAATGATTTTGCTCAGCCAATGAGGCCTGTATGCTGTGTTAGTTTGTTTTTATGCCAGTAGTGGAGCAAAAACACTGGCCGTATTTATTAGACTTTTGCATCTGCTATTGTATAGTTGCCGCATACATCTATCCAGTTTCGTAGGGATTAAAAACCCTAGATCAGCAAAACAGCAATATTAACACTGCCAGTCTTTCAAAGTGAGTCCCTTTGTTATTTCAAGTCATTATTTAAAGTTGTCAATTACCTTTGTTTCAAAGTTACGTCAGAGTTGCCTACACGGCAGCATACACGGGGTTAAAGATATTAAACAGTTAAATATTGAGGCCCTCTGTGGTGTAGAAGTCCTCAGGTTACGAGCTCCTTTTCACGACATTCAAACAGCGGGTTTAAGATAAACCTCAGCTAAAGCGACCTCTGCTGACAGTTACGTGATTTCTGAATGGCTCAGCAAACTGGGTTTAGTTTAAAACGCAGGTGCGTTTTAAACTGCAGCTTCAGAGAACATAGTAGCAACAACTGTGTTTAAAGAAACCATTGTGTTTACGCACGTGACTTGTTCCGGTTTAAACGCGGGTTAAACCTTAAACCGCAGCTAATCTAGCGATGGAGCAACTGCCCCGTTACGTAAGTCAGCATCTTGTTGTTGTAAGGAGTGTAAATGCAAATGGCGTTATGTAACATTACTACATTACCCATAAGCCACTGATGCCGCACAGTAGAGCGGAACGAGAAAGGGTGAATTACGGGCGGGGTTATTCGTCCGTTTCCGGTTTGTAGTTCTAATTGACGTTTTCCAAGCGAGCAAAAGGAACGAATGACACGTAATGTACTACATATCCCTACTCTGTAAGCTCCGCCCTTTCAAAGGTGAAAGTGAGTGGGCAACCGCGTGGCAGCCATGATGTTTTTTCTTTGATTTCGTGAACTTATTTATTTTTGATTCAGGATTGAAAAGGATAATGTGAGCAAACATGGTCGTTTCGACAGCATATCAGCGGTTAAATCTACTCTTGGACTGATGTCGCTCTAAATGGCTCGCTGCTACAATGTGCTTAGAATAAATTTGTTTACGAAACTAAACCAACTCGCTTGCTAGCTACCTAATTGGAAATGAAAACAATAGTTAGCCATCCTAGTTAGTGTAACATTTGATAAAACAAACTTTTCGATGTCAGGAAGGGCCAGATGCCTCTGTGGATATTTAACATACCAGCGAGCCAGTTAGCATGTCTTGTAGATGTCTGGGATCTTTGTAGTTCTTTGTTTAAGGGTAGTAATTGCTAGTTGATTTTCTACCTCGCTAACCTTCCTTGTCTTCTTGTTGCATGGTCTAAAGTGCATACTTAAGGACGCGTAAAACTGACAACGACCGTTTGAGTAGAGCGACGACAACGGAGATCGTGTTTGGTTGCAAGAATCAATCGAGACGGACATTTCGGCAGGTAGGCAACAGCGGATACATTTCCCCCATCAGAGGTTAAGGCTAGAAATCATATTGCTGCCTAGCGAGCCACATAAACGTCAAACTGTCTTCCTCTCTAGCATCATGGAATCCCTGTGAAAGAGCCGCTGGACAAATAAAGCGAGGACAGACAGCGAAAGGAACGAGGGAAACCCCAGGATAGCTAACCGCAACCCATCGCACAGTATTTCTAATGCGCAACAAAGGACTATGCGACTCGGAACCAAAAGGTTAGTACAGTAACCGAGACTATTCCCACTTACAACCAGAGCTCCATTATCACGTGCGTTTATGGCATTTGTTAGTTGAAGAGGTGAAGCTGAACGAGACGGAGGGGGGGGGGGGGGGGGGGCGAGTTTTAACCGGCACGATCAACGTGAGGTGGATCTCGCAAAAATATACCGGAAACTCGGGCTCACGATTAACCGCAGAAAACGCCGCATGTCACGCTTGTTTTGGAAAATAAGGCCCGCTAGCAGATTCTGAGCTACCACCGCCAAGCAGCGCGCATATGAAGTGGCGAGCAGACCAGCGGGCCTGCCTCGGAAAGTAACCCATCTCGCGCTTCTGCTCGAGTAAAACCTGCCCAGGATTTCCCCTTCATTCCTTTAGACGGATAGATGCGTAGATGGCGACAGAACGGGGTGGAAATATTTGCATCGTATCTTCTGCCAGTTTTAGGTGTGTGAGTGTGTTAGGGAACGTCTTAGGATGTTCAGATGAATCTGAGAGGGCAGAAATATGCTGAGCAGGGTAAAGAGGGCGTATAGCCGGCTGATGCGTTTTTCCCCCCCTCTTTAAATCCATGCCCCGCTGCCCCCTGTTTCCAAATGTAGGGTATGTTTGGCTGGTTAGGCCCTGCATAATATGACTGCCCTTCACCCCCCCCCCCACGCCTTGTCTGTCTCTGCCCGGCTTTGTCTGTGGTCTGGCCCTTCCACCTCTGGGCTTTGCAGGCACACACACAGCTGTAGTGTCAAGTTATTTTTAAAAAGATGCCTACAGTTGTGCATCAAAAAATAATCTTTGTGCCCCGTTTCCTTTTGCCTTTCGTCTTCAAATGTGACGTACGAAGCTCCCATCTACCACCAAGTTATGACGTAACACTACAGGCACTACGAGGGTTATGGACACCAGGATGGGGTTTGAAGGCACTTGTGATCGTTTTTGAGTCCGTTTCGATCGCGTTGCAGAAATAATTTGAGGAATTAAGTTTTTTTCTCGAGTTGGTACGGAAGTTATAATTTTAGATATGTCATGTCTCCTATCTCTGAGTGCTTAGGTTTAACAGGGGGTTGATTTAAAAACAATATATATATAAATATAACACGCACACTTTCTGCCCTGTTTTTGGTGTCATGCTTGGCTGATTACCTAACATGAGACATCAGTCATGTTTAAGATGAGAAGTAAATGTTGGGGATGAGTATGGGTGGGATGTGAACTATTTAAAAAATAGTACTAAGCGTAGAAGGCTTTCGGTGGGATCAGAAAATATGTCTCTACTGATACGATGGGCCACCTTTATATTTGTCTCACTTAAGTGTTCCTAAACACCAGAACTGCGCCAAGTATCTGAGACACATTAACAAGTAAACTGAAAATAGACATATGTGTTAGGAACAAAATACTAAATTATCACACACTGCATATTTATCAAGATAATCACAAAATGTAATGTATTCAGAGACCATAAATGGTGCGTTCCTTCAAGGCAACAATGATTAAGCAAAATTATTTGTTTCCTGTTTACATGACAACAGATTTTTCACTTTAATCTGCCTGAAGGGAAGAATAATCTACAAAAGAATGCAGTCAAATGTACTCTTCCCTTTTAAAACACCCAGTTTCACTGAGTGTAAAGATGGTGCTCTATGGCTTTTCTGTAGTGAATCAATTACACCATACTTTTATTTGTACAGTGAAAAGTTTATTAAATATTAACACTGAAGATTCATTCTGTATTGAACCAATTTGCTGAATTTTCACAGCAAAGTTTCAAAAAAGCCTCCTTACATGAAACTAAATGCTTTACTTTTGGCTGGTAATTTAATTTTCTGTTTGTTTGACCGAGGGAACTCGCTACAGATTTTTTCTTCTGCTCATAACGGCGATCAGCTGTAGAAGTGTTGTTATGCAAGGATCACTAAATACTATAATATAAATTGTTCTTTTTTCCAGATATTACATAAGTAATAATCTTCTAATGCAGATTTGACCCACATCGCTAAATTAATAAGTAAGTGGTCTACCTGATTCTCTGTGCCCACGTACTAGAAGAAGAACTTTGCCAAATCACTCCGTGCAGTGTCACATATTCTTAGTGCATTATGGGCCACTGCTGTGACAGAGGGGTTGTCACTGTTGGCTCACAACTTCCGGGGAGCAGGTTCAGGTGTGTTATAATCTGGCTCAGTTTGTCTGTATTCGGTATGTTTTCCTCAAGTTTGCATGGATATCCTTGACGGTTCTGGTTGCTTCCCACAGTCAAAAGAAATTTATTCCAGACTAATAATTTCTTCCTGCTTTCTGAATTGCCCTTAGTGTGTATGTGATTGACTTGCAATGCAGGTGTGTCCCATTAAGGGTGTAACCCGGTCCTTCAACTTGTGGTACCTGCATGAACACATAAACAGCGGTTGTATATTGATGAGCCCCCCCCCCCCAGAAAAGAATAACCAATTGGATGTATTGGAATTTTTCACAGAAATAACTTAAAACACCAAAGAATAACTCAAATGACCGAGATGAGGTATTTTCAAGTGCACTGCTCACTCATTTTGAGCAACATATTAATAACTGTAGGAAAAATTAAGCACTTGTTTACGTAGAAGGTAATGTTATTAGATATATATTACATCTTTGCAGCATATGTATGCATTTTTCGAGACACTTTTGAAAATAACTTTTGACTGGCTGCACGGTTGAGCAACAGGTTGTACTGGTTTCCCCACAGTTCTTTGGCTGTGCACTTGAGCAGGGGTTAGAAGCTGGTTCAGTTGCATGTTCTCACCATGTTTGCACTGATTTCTTTTGTAACTCTGGTTTCCTTTCATTGTTGAGAACCATGCATTTTCGGTGATGTAGTTTTGCTTTTAGTGTTGAATGTGTGGGTGACTGGATGCCATTACCCTGTTGTTCTGGGATAGTCTCCAGAGCACCATGACTCTGCTTAAACACAACTGTTTCTTGATGATGAATGGACAAATGAATAATACCACATTGTCTTTTGTACAAATAACCCTAAATTAATCTAACTGTATGTAGCTGGTTAAGCAGTATTTTACCTTCACAGTTACATAGGATACAGATTTTTAAGTAACGTGCAAAATTTTGTTTAACCCTTTTAATATTTTTCGGTTACCGGAAGAAATGTTTTTCGTACACGTTTTTGATAATTCACGAGCATTTTGATATCAGTGTTGGAATGCTAATTATTTAAACTAAGAAATTTGTCAAGATTAGAACTGATGCATGGTTTGTGCTGTATAGATTTTCTTTCGGCATGTTATAGTGTCATTTTTTACAAATTTTATGAAGAATTTAAATTGTTTCACAACGTCTTTTTCAACAGTGGTAACTTATTTGTCTATCCATCCTTTTATATCTAATTATTGTTAATGACCCCTTGTGTAATGAAAGAGAAACCCAGACAAACACAGGGAGGACATGCAAACTGCACAGACTGAGTCAGATTCAAACCCAAATCTGAACCTACAAATGTATTGTTAAAAAAGAACAATAGGTCATGCCAAGGTCTTTGAAAAGGTGCCAGATTAAAAGATGGGGTAAAAAAAAAAATAAAGTATTTATACAGGTAAACCCTGGTATATCCATCCCCAGTATACACAATTATGCTATAAGAGTTCAGGTCATGTGAGTAGATTGTTCTTGTACCATAATGTCTTGTGATGTAATACCGTGGAACACAGCAAGATGTAAGGCACACAGTTTGCTAATAACCTTACAGTTTCATGCAGGATGGGTAAAGGAAGGTGGGGAGTTGTGGGCCTCTCCTGGTACGGAGATTGTTGAGCAGTGGTAGGAACACTTTGAGAAACACCTCAATCTGGTGGATGTGTTCTCTTACTAGGAGGCAGTGGTTGATGTCTCTATGGGATTTAAACCCATTACTGTTCCTGAAGGGAGGGTAAGATTCAGCTGGAGATGTTGAAAGCACTGGATAACATGGGTATAGTGTGGTTGATGTGCCTCTTCAATTTTGCATGGAAACTAGGTAAGGTACCTCTGGGTTGGCAAGTATGGGTGGTGGAACCTGTATTCAAGGGGCCTTGAGGGTATTATCAGTCTTCAGGCACCCTAGCAAATGGTTTTCAGATGATGTCCTTTTGGCCTCATCCAGCTATGATCTTCAATTTGTAGTCAAACAATTCACTGCTGAGTGTGAAGTTACTAGGATGAAAATCTGCACCCCTCAAGCCTGAAGTCACAGTTCTTCCCAAGAAAAGAGTGAGTTGCTCTTTCCATGTAAGGCAGAAACAGCTCGTTTTAGTGGAGGAGTTGATGTGTTTTGAGGTCTTGTTCACAAGGGATGGAGAAGGGGAACAAGAAGCGCTGCACAGATCTGTGGTGGGGAAGTGTGATCTGAGTCTTTAGACAGCGCTGCCAGTTTACAGGCTAATCCAAGTCCCTGTGCACATTTATGGTTATGGGCTTTGTTAATGAGGATAGAAACAAGGCTGATCTAAAGGAATATTCAAATTGAGGTTTCTTACCAGGATTGCTAGGCTCACTCTTGTGACTGAGAGTACAGGTCAGAAATCCAAGAGAGGCTCTGAGTACAATTGATGTTCCACTGAATCTAGAGGAGTGGTTTGGATATGTTGTAAGAAAGCCCTCTCGTAGCCCCCTGACCAGGCATGTCCCACTGGGAGGAGTTCTCATGGCAGACTCAGGACATGTTGGAGAGCTTATATCTCTTGGCTGACCTTGGAAAGCTTAGAGATCTCCCAGGAACAGCTAGACTTTCTGGGGAAAGGATGGTTTGGACCTGCTGACTAGGCTTGATCCTGCCTTTCTCAATCAGTTTATAATAGCAGATTCCTTTTTGGTGAAATTAAATGGTGGTTTTTCAGACCAAGTGATATTTCAAGTGATGTTTAAGTACATTATCACATATGAAGAGCTCATTTGAAACTGTTGTTGGCTTCATGAAACAGTGATGTCCTGTAGTATCCTTTTGGAACAAATTAGTTGGAGAAATTCCTCTGTGACTTGCAATGCATATACAAATGTATGCAGAATTTAACAGATCAAAAAGAAAAGGCTAAATGTGACATGTGCAAAAGTTGGGCACTGTTCCAGTTAACCCAATAGTGTTATTTTTTTCACAGGGTCTCGGAACTTCATAGACTTTTTAGGCCTTAGGATAATTCCGGAGATTGATAAACTCTCTGAGTCTTCAAGCCACTCAGGCTGTTTGCTTGTGCTCAGTAACCATGAGCTCCTATAAGCAGCTTTGTGAGGATCAGAAAATAAAGATAATTGACTCTTACAGAGCAGGGCAAGACTATAAAAAGATATCCAAACACTCCCAGCTTGCAGTTTCCATTGTCCAAAGTATTAAGAAATGGGAGTTGAGGGGAACTGTTGAAGTCAAGGCCAGACTGGAAGACCAAGAAAAATCTCTGGTAGAACAGTTCAGATACTGGTCAGGATGTCAAAGCAAAACCCCCACATCACTGCAAAGGACCTGCTGAAGGTTTAGCTGACACTGAGGTAGCGGTACGTCGGTTCTCTGTGCAGCGTTGTTGCGGAAACAAGACTTACATGGAAGAGTCATCAGAAGGAAACGTCACCTGTGATCTCATCACAAGGCAGCGTCTGAAGTATGCAACAGAGCATTTAAATAAGCCAGAGGCTTGGTGGAACCAAGTGCTGTGGTCTGATGAAGTTAAAATTGAACACCAAAGGTATTTTTGGGGGAATAAAAGGAGAAGCATTTCAAGAAAAGAACACCTTGCCAATTGTTAACCACAGGAGTGGATCTTTGGGATTGTATGGCAGCCAGCACGGTGTAAAAAAAAAAAAAAATTCCTGGAATCAAACATCCCACAGGCAGTGAAGAAACTGAAGCTGAAACTGAAGCTAAAAAGAAGTTGGATATTCCAATGAGACAATGATCCCCAAAACATCAAAATCAACCCTAAACTAGAAAGAAAAGATTAAGGGAAGATTAAGGTTTTAGAACAGCCTTCACAGTCCCCAGACTTCAATATCACTGAAAATGTGAAAACAGGTTATCAGTGAATGCAAGAAAACAAAAATATTTCAGAACTTGAACTGTTCCTGAACTTGAAGCATTCTGCAAGGAAGAGTGGGGAAAATTCCTGCAGTTTGAAGGACTTAGCTGGGTACAGCTGGAAATGGGAAACATTGGGAGGCTGTGGTTTCTGCCAAAGGGGGTGTTACTGAGTGCTAACCGATGGGTGGCCAAACTTTTGCACGTGGGAAATTTAGTATTTTCTTCTTCTAATATGTTAAATTCAGCCAATAAATAGCGACTATCAACAAAACATGTCATTTGGTCAGGGGTGCCTAAACTTTTGCATGCAAATGTAAATGATTCAGTTTTGCTTTTGACATAAATGATTTGTCTCTTTACTTTCCATGGTACAGCACTGTAGAATGTTCTTGTTCAGATAGCATGTGTGCTTTTACTAGTATAATTATGCAGTTTTCAAAACTGTCGTCAAATGGATTTGCAGATGACATTTTCAAATTGTCCTTCAACTGCCGTTTCAGATCTCCCTTTCATGCCTGGAACATTCTTCGGCTGTAAAAGTGGTTTAGGTTCACACTATTCCCAGTAACACCTAGGAACAACTGTACAAGTTTCCATATCTTTGGAGCCTGCAGTTCTAAGCCCTTATAGCTTTTAGCATATATTACAGTTTAACAACCTTTTATCTTGAAATCATTTTCAAACACCAATGCTTGCATTTTCTTATTTCTAGTAGAATGTATACTCATTAGTAAGAGCGGATACTGAAATCGAAAGCAGCCCCGGTTCCTAAATTATACTGCTGTCCGTCTGACATGAGAAATTAGGCACCCATGAACATTTTTTAATATCGAACCCCGTTTTGCCCACACTAAGTATTGAGGACTGTTTTTCTATGTCTGTGTTTACCTGCTGATTTACAAGTCATTGGTCATCAGCTGTTTTCACAAGAAAATTGTACCTCAGTTTGTATGACAAAGAGCACAAACTACCCACAGCTTTAGAAACCAGTTTCAGACCACTTGCAAAACTGTGTACCTTGTCCATTTTACATAATTTTTGTTAATAACCAGTAGTCGGGATCTGCTTAATGTTGATCTTGTATTGAAAGAATTACCCTCTACAGAATAACATTCATGAAATGGAACTCAAAATTGCAGCTGTACATTTTGCTTTTGCACAGTATTCAAATTGTGAGTACAGAGATGATGAGTTGATCTACCAGCTTGTTTTATTACTGTTTTGTTGGAATGGATAAGTAATTGTCTCCTTTTCTATATCTTATTCTTCTCAGCTGACTGCAGAGGGGATGTCAGGCAGTAAGGCTTTAGGGGGGGCGCGGCGAAGGCGGACCCGGTGTAGGCGTTGCCAGGCCTGCATGCGGACTGAGTGTGGGGAGTGTCATTTCTGCAAGGACATGAAGAAATTTGGGGGGCCTGGTAGGATGAAGCAGTCCTGCCTTCTCCGACAATGCACAGCGGTAAGGAAATAATTTAAAATATTTTGGTCACTCAGAATTTTGTGGTATCAGCATTAATGCCAAGATGACACATTGTGGCACAAACACAATTTTGGGTAGCAGGTAGCATAGTGGTTAAAAACATGTTATGTGAAAATATCCGTTCCATCTCCAAAGAGGGTTCGGAGCGCAAGTACGCTTGAAAAAGACATTTGAGAAGGATGAAATATGCTGTATAAAATACTTTAAAATGTTAACGCTTAAATGGACCTATACAGAAATGCTTAAAATTTGTTTGCTCAAGATTCTAAGATGTCACCCAGCAAAAAGATGTAACGTGTGTTTACTTTGTCCAACATGTAAACTGTCACATTGGTCCACACTGTTGACTTATGGGAAACATACCCCACTGTACAATGATTTACCTCTATATAGCCTATAAACACCATTGAAAGGATGAAATCACCAGTCTGTTTTCAAATACACATTTTTCATTTCGAAAGTGCTCGCGACGTCCTCTGAGCCCTCATGCATTTTTGGTGTAGTAGAAAGGCAAGGTGTGCATGCTTGTGGTAAATGGATAATTTTGAGGTAGACTGAAAGCTCCAGGTAAAACGAGTGTCTCCTCTGCACCTTTGCATAGCCTGTGCTACCCCACACAGCCGTGTGTCTGTCCTGTGGTGAGGCAGGGAAAGAGGACACAGTGGACACAGAGGAGGAGAAATTCAACCTTTGTCTTATGGAGTGCACCATCTGCAATGAGATCATCCACCCTGGTTGCCTAAAGGTATGCTTGTGTACTTTCTTGCAAATATTGGCTCTTCTTACTATCTTCTTATTGTTACCAACAGCCATCCTCCTCCACAATGCCACTCGAGGACCCGTTGACAATTAAATTGTTATTGCTGTATGTATTTCTTGATGCATTGTCTTGTGTCCTATGTGTTCAGCTGCTGTTAACTGGAGAGGTCAATAAAGTCCTCTACTAGAGATTTTCGGTTTATTTTTAACATTTTCTAAAATCCACGTTTGTTGTGGAGCAGAAGTCTCTCACACACACACATTCAGCCAATAGTGGATTGTGAAACAAAACAGGAGTGTGAGCCGCCTTAATTTGAACTCAATTTGTAACTTGAGCATTCATAACTCGAGTGCTTAAGTAGGTTGCGATGTAATGGAAGGAAATGTATTTGTATTTACTTTGATATAATACATTAATTACACAGTAATATGGAAAAGAAAGTGTACCCTCTGTCAATTCTATGGTTTTATATGTTAGGACATAACAGAAAAATCATCTGCTCCTTAGCAGGTCCTAAAATTGGGTAAATGTAATGTCAGGTGAGAACACATGAGATTCTGCTCTTTCATTATTTAACAAAGAATAAGTGAACATACAGAAGCCTTGTGTGGAAAATTTGAAGTTTTGCCACAGTGAGGTTGAGGTCTAGACTTTGAGAATCAAGGTGTTGAAATGACATTTTTCAGCTATTCAGCTGTAGATGTGCTTGGGATCAGTGTCCTGTTGCAGGACCCATGGCCTCACACTTGTCTCTATAATACTTTGGTATAAAGAGGAGCTCGTGGTCGACTCAATGACTGCAAGATGCCCAGGAGCCGAGACTGCAAAACAAGCTCAAATCATCACCCCTCCAACACTTTAGTTGGCAACTGGTATAAGTTGCTCATGGTGATTTGTTGTGTTTGGTTTTTCCAGACATCTCAATCTTGTGGTTCATTTAAAAGCAATTTTAAAAACCAAAGCCATGGTGCCAAATTTTTGGAGAGAACTTGCTTCTTGGGTTCTTTTAAATTTCTCTGAGCTTTATGCCACCTGACCTTAAGTCGAATTTGTAGGAACACCCCCCCGAGCAGATCGGCAGCTGTGTTGAATGTTCTCTATTTGTAAATAAGACCCTTCCCAGACTGATGAGCAAAAACAATTGCTTCTCAGAGTTTATTGCTAATGTCTTTTCCTTGGCAAAGTGTTAACACACACCTGAATGTTCTAGAACATCCAATTTCCAAAAGTTCTGCTTTTATTTTATCATCAGGTTTGACCACCTGTATAATCAACTGCATTTTTATTATTGACGCACTGAGGGTGTGCATGGTTTCTGCACATTGACTTACTTTTTGTCAGATATATAATAGCATAGTGAAATTTGTGTTGTCTTATCGGAGGCTGGATTTGCCCAATTATAGAAGTTGGCGCGGTCTAGACAATTGCTATTTATGCCCTGATGCGTAAAACCATTGAACTAAAAGATGATGTATTTTTTCCACATCACTCTACATGCTGGCTTCATCAGTGCGGTCAAACATCATGATTTTTATGTATTTGCTCTTAGTTTCTCAGTGAAAGTGAGAAATGTGAACTAACCTGTTGAAAAAGACACTAACCCTAATCTTTTTGAACAGATGAATAAAGCAGAGGGGATAATTAATGACGAAATCCCTAATTGTTGGGAATGTCCAAAGTGTCATAAAGAAGGCAAGACAAGTAAGGTGAGATCAGAAACCGTGGACTATTTTGCTCCTGATTAACGTAGTAAACTTAAGATATTGTTACCATTGCGGCTGAATATCTAGCTACAGTAAAATTTAAAAAAAAATAATCAAGGTAGCCATGTGTATGTGGAGCAGACAACGTAGTGGTCAGAGTTCTTGCCTTGCAGTCAAACTACATACATTTGAATCCTATCTACTTCTGTAATAATGTTCAGCAAGATACATATAAATAGATAAATCATTATAAGTAGCCTAATATTTGAAATTGCTTTAGAAAACAGATATTTATAAGTTACTAATGTTCTGTGGAAGTGTCATAGCACTGAAGACTCTTCAGCTAACTTATTTCCTTTTTCATTTTTTTCCTCAGGACCAGGGCGATGGATTGGGGAAGAGACGAACAGACAATGGGGAAGTAGGCCGATGGAAACTAATGGATGACCCTCCTCCTACCAAAAAGAAGCCCCCACCTGTTGAGGATGGTGGTCAAGGGGTCCACAAGCGCAAAAAAGAGAGAGAGCAACCTCTGGAGAGTGGACCCAAAAAGAAGGTCAGTAGAAGTGGAGAGAACTGATGACTTCGGTGTTAAATTATATCTCATCTTTTTGTCAGTAGTCATATGTGAATGGAGCCTGAGTTGGGGGAAAAAAAGTTGTCAAATTTTTTTTTTGTCATTTACTGAATGTGCAAGATAATGAAATGTGCAATCATAGATTTGAAAAAAATAATTGTTCTTTTGCAGTCAATAACTGGTTTATTCCACCTATAGTTGCAATGACTGCATCTGAGGATTTTCTGTAACTGTCTTACATTGTTGGGATTTTGGACGACTCCTCCACGCAGAACTGATTTAGCTCAGAAATTTTTTTGATCTTCAAGGACAAACAGCTTCTTTCAGGTCTTACCCCAGCATCTAAATCAGATTCAGGTCAGGCGTACGACTAGGCCATTCTGTAACTTTAAATTAGTTTTCAGCCATCCTGGCGTCTTGTAAAAACCATGCACTGTCATTGTTCTGCATGATCTAGCTGTACTTCAGCTTAGGCCCATGGATGGATTGCCTGACATTGTCCTTTTGAGTTTTCTGAGGAATTCTTGCTTCCTTCAGTGATGGCAGGGCACCCAGGTTCTTTGACAGCAAAATATCCCCACATCATTACGCTGCTATCACCATGCTTGACTGCCTGGTTTTCGCAAGACACAAGGCTTCTGTCGTCCAGAAAGTTCTATTTTTCTATTCATTAGTCTGCAGAACATTCTTCCAGAAATCTTTGGGACACATCCAGGTACTTTTTAGTGAACTGCAAGTGAGCCTTCATGTTTTTAGTGAGGTTGGTTTCTGTTTTGCCACTTCCCCATGTATTCCCCACTTCCCATTTTTGCAAAATCTTATTGTGGTATGATGAACATGGTTTTGAGTGAAAACAAGAGATCTGCAGTTTTCCGGATGTTTCCTTGGGGGTTTTTTTTGGAGTTCATTCACCACTGTTTTGACCATGATTTGATTGAGCCATAGAAATTGCAGCATAGCCTTGTCCAGACTGACTGAACGTTTTGCCACTTGGGTTTAGAAATTCTCAGAGTGCAGCACGATTTGCCGCTATGATTCTGTTCTGTCGTGTTAAGCATCTGAAAATTATTGGACAGGACTGGCCCAAATCAGGACTGATTGTATTCAATCAGGTGACCCTAATGACACGACGTCTAAGGTAGATTTAACTTCTGCTATTACTTCTCGCACCAATGACTGGACATTTCATAATCTTCCACACTACGGAAATTACATAAACAATTCCGGTGTGTTTTTTTTTTTGTTTGTTTTTTTCCCCCCCCCCTTTCTCAGTCTCCATTCATATACTGTTAGCATTCACAAAAAGATGTTCAAATTTAATGTGAAAAGGCAGCAAGATAAAAAATAGCAAATAAGGCAAATACTTTTTCCACAGCACACTGTCTGGTATCTTAACGGGCAGCAAGAGACTTGAATAATATTGCAAGTCTTCTTGGGCAAAGGCATCAGTAACATAAAGGTTAATAGTAATAATAAATATAGCAAAAAAAAAAAAAAAAGACATATTTGGAATCATTCTGGTCACCCTTCTCTAACTCTTAAGTTCTCTAGACAGGCTGTTGGTGTAGTTAATATTTTTAGGTTCTTACCTAGACAGGTTTTTCCTCATACTTTATAGTAAAACAGAATAATGTATTACGCTGTATGTTGCCATTCATGTGTTGTGCATCTGTCACCAATAAACACATTAGGAATGTAACAACAATACACGCGTTTCTTAAATGAGCATAATAATAAATGAAAGTGGAGAGATAAGCCGATTCACTCATTGGCAAGAGGAGCTGTACTTAACTGTACTGCGCTTCCTTGCCAACGGAAAATGCAACAGACAGACTCGAGTGCTCTATCTAAGAAAGTGAATGTAGATTATGGGGAGAGAGAGCACAGATCTCTAAATGGACAGCTGCACGTATATATGCAAGGTCACTATCCTTATTTGTGTTGAGCGTAATTTTGTAGAACATTAGTTGGTTACTTTATGAAATGCTGTAATGTTGACATTTCCTTCCTCTTTGTTATTCTCAATGTCTTAGGTGAAAGGAGGTAGAGAAAAACACTTTAAAAAGGTATGTGTAATTGCAGGGGGTATTCATGTAAAATTTGATTATCAATTAAATTAACATTTATTTGCTGTTCACTTTTGAGCTGAACTTATGGGTGAGAGGTGGATTAAGATGAAACAGCCAATGTTTCTATAGAATAAAAGTTGTCCTAAATTAAAGAAAACAATCTGCTAATGATAATAATGCAACGGACCCCAAAGCACCAGGCTCAATCTTAAATATGCTTGAAATGTTTTTGTTTGTTTATTAAGTCCAGGTTTTCTTTCAAGTGACATAAACTGTATGTCCTGGACTAGTGTACACATACGCCATACTCTAAACTGCAGGATATGTCGGGTGTTTCATATCTAAAGCTTTATTACCAAGTCTCAATTGCTTGCTACAGCTGATAGTTTGGGAAATATTGCTTAATATCAATTAAATATAAATGTCATGAAATGTAAATAAGAAATTGATTAGATGTAAATTATTTTCTGTGCACTTTATTGCCATCACAACGCTGTCATAGTGTGTTTTATAATTTTTAGGTAACAACTTAAGATGTGGCAATAGCCAATATATATTTTTGCAATGTCACAGTTAGAGGTCTTGTGACTTTGTGATTTAATTAAATGTTTATTATTTTAAAACGCTGGCCCCACTGTAGGTATATACTAGCTTCACGTGTCCAGGAATTATTTCTGATCTTGTCAGCTTAATAGGGAATCCGTGTCTTGCTAATAGGTAACTACTTGTGAAAGTCGAAGACCAACATTATTAGATCAAAGTGTAATGCAAACGGTCATTTTCATCGTGGAGCGTATTTATTATTAATTGACATGTTTATTTTAACGTCCTAGGCTGCATGAAGATAGACTTTTGTTTAAAGTTGCTCAAAATTGTGACAGGAAGAATGTAATATTTTTTGACTCGGTACAAAATAACTTCTCAGCAATGACTCCCATTCCGTACCAAATGTTGATCCAATCATATTACAAACTTTATAACTTTAAAGCTAATTGCTCTAGAAGTCAGCAGTTACTGTTTGCATAAATATCCCTGAATTCATCTAGTTTGAAAATAATTATTTGTGGCTTAATTATAATGCTTCACAACACAAAGTGGGCAGACATCAGTTTATCACTAAAGTTTCAACTGCTCATCATGATTTTATTTCTGCTCAGTAAAACTTTCTGCTAAGCTTAACTGCACGCTGTCAGCATCACCTCAGCTATTACAGTACATCTTTGCTCATGAGCTTTATTGGGACCAACAGTTGGATTCTTACTCAGTTCATTAGTCAGATGTGATGTTGAGTAGCTCACCATCAGTTTGGTAATTCTGTATGCAGCTACTCGGGTAACAAACTCCCACAGGTGGTGTTACTGGACTCTACTTTGAAAATCATGTCTGTCTGCTCTATCTGTGGCAAAATGCACTTTTGTCTAGTCTGAGTTGTATGTTGCTTTGCAGAAAAGTGTCTGCTCTCCTTTTTTCTCGTTTCCCTTCATTTGACACTAGTTCTGACGAAACCCACCACCTGGCCATTTAACTGACACCTTTAAATTTACAGTTCTTTAGCCCTTTATCCCTGGCATTTTTTTATTGAAGTGTGCCAGGAAATACACATTCAAAGACAGCACAGCAGAGGTGGGAGTGGGATTCAGACCTTTAGACTAAACCTACACGTTCTGTAGTTAGAAAATACAGCTCCAAAGTATTCCAATAACTAAAACATAGAAAAGCTTTTTCAAAGAAAAATAAATCTTTACAGGGTTTGTCAGATTCCATGCACTCGTGGTAGTCAGTCTTGCTGATTTGATAGTTATCTGGCTAGACAAAGGTTCATTTGGAACCTCAAAATGGTCATATAACAGTTACATAATCTCTTTTTCCAGTTATAGCTACTGGTTTGCTGTTTATAGTTAGAATGCAAAGTGGGTGGGGAGTCATTGCCACTTGGACCCCAGAGGTTTATTTTCTCCCTGTGTGATCAGGATTTCTATTTTTTTTTTTTTATTTTTGTTTTCCTCTCCTCAGCTGTTAGTTGGTTTACTTTATAGCCACGATGTCCCCTGTCTGTCATGTCTGTTTGGTTCTGTGTTCAGCGCAGTGTCACTGAGAACGCTCTACAAAAACGATTGAATATGGTAGCCTGCATTAGCTTAAGCACAATGTATATAGCTAGTAGTAGTTTAGAAAACACATGCAAAATACCATATTAGCATATCTCTTAACTTTCTAGAACTTAGTTCTGCAGTCAGATGTTCACTCACAACTCTTGCGCAGCAGTAAGCAAAATAAAATACTTCAGTCCAGTGAGTGTATTTAAATACAATTGAATTGTGTGTCTTTTCAGACAGTCTTTGCATTATGTTACAAACATGGCCATTGCTACTTGTTGGTGTAGTCAGTACATTAGCAAGTATTACAAATAAACACCACTATTATTTTCCAACATTAGCACTTCGAGTAAGAAAAACTTGAACTTATTAAGCATAATTAACTCCCGTTTTCCCCAGATTTAAGTTCCCTGTCTGTGCGTAGCTTGCGAATTAAGGCAGAACAAAACTCGACGTTAAACCGACTGGTCAGTATTAAACCAAGCGGTGTCACTGTAAAGGAAAACTGTAACGATAAGCTGACCATGGGCGATAAAATCCGCAGATGTCGTCAGTTGGCAGTAAGGAGGTTTTACTGACGGTAAAATTGAAGATGAGTTTCTTTAAAAAATATACTTGATGAAATGTTTAAAGTATTGATGCCTAAAGCTACACTTAAATTTCTGGACAAATTATACAATTATTTCACAATACGTAACGGTAAATGCAACTCATTTCCCAGCTGTTCTTCATGTAAATATTCACAAAGATGTGTAAAGGTTGTTGTTATATTCACCTGTCCTTCTTCCCTTTTCTTTTCCACTTAAGAAACAGAAACCCAGTCCATCTGATACAGTTGATTCAGTTGTTCCCAACACTACGTCCAGCTCTTCACAAGGCTTTGCCAGCACCACTTCCCAGTCAGCGTTGCCCCCTATCAGCCAGCCGACCGATCAGCGTTCCCATCAGAGAGAGAAACTAGAGCGGTTCAAGCGCATGTGTCAGCTGCTGGAGAGGGTACGAGAATCTAGCACCTCTAGCTCCTCTAGCTCGGAGTCTGACTCAGATTCTGAGACACCGTCTGGATCGGAGGACCGCGGCGGCTCCGAGCCAAATACATCTCCCCCAAATAGCCACGGCATGAATTCCTCCAGTGATCAGCATGCACACGAACGTGAGCGGGACAGACGACTGGCAGAGCTGGGCTTCAGCGCTAGTGACGAATCTGACGAGGAGGGGATGGAAGACGGGCATGGAGAAGATGCCAAGAAGCCCAGACGAGCAAGCGAAGGTGAGCCCAGATACCACAAGTTGGTAGAAGAAGAGCGGGACCGGAAGCCACCCCTGTCTCCTCCTCCTTCCCCTCTGTCGTCCTCTTTTCACGATCCCCTCATCAAGCAGGAGAAAGGTGGCGTGGCCAAGCGGAGCAACGGTTCAGAAACGCGCAACGGTCGCACGCGAGCGGGAGCTCGGGAGCGAGAAATGCAGGAGAAGGAGAATGCAAACAGCAGCGTGACCACTAATCACTACCACCGGGGCAAGGTGGTCAGCCGGGGGTGCAAAGTTCATAGCGTTGGCCAGAACCACCCAGGTCCTAACCAGCAGAATGCCACAACCAATGGGTCTGGCAGTGTGGGACCCACCGCCAACTCCATCAATCCCCCTGTCCGTTCTCGGTTGGCAGCCCGCTCTCAACTGCTGAAGCGTAGCCCTCCCATTGTGCTTTCTCCCCCCCGGCCCGTACAGATGGAGCGACATTTGGTTCGCCCACCACCAGCCTGCCCTGAACCTCATTGCTTGCCTCTAGACTGTGGTGAGTCTCATGTGATGCAACGGGACGTGTGGCTCAGTGTCTTCCAATACCTCAACCATAGGGAGCTGTGCGTCTGCATGAGGGTCTGCCGCACGTGGAGTCGCTGGTGAGTCAAAACTCCTGCTGTGAATTATAATATGGGATTCGCCAGCTTCTACCACTTCATGAGTTGAAAACTTTCCCGTATTTCGCTTCACTTTGAAACACTGACTTAGTTCCGTGGGTCTGATGTATCTGAAGGAGCCAGCCAAAATCACGTGTCTTAAAGTATCTGGGCTTTAAAGTTTACTTTATCTCTGTCATTTGGTGTGGTAGAAAAAATAATGCGCAAATATGCAGGTGGATTAGCACACCTTTGACCAGTTGTAGCTTATCCCCTTTACCTGCGGAGGCAGAATTTGGTTAATTGGCTTTTGGTGAAAATTGGTGGGATGGGAGGGTGATGCTGCTGCTTACACCTCCTGAGTTGTTTTGATGTAGGATTGAATCCAGCTTAGTCTGTGTGGAGTTTGCAGGTTCTCTCGGTGTGCGTGGTGTTCTTCTGGGAGCCCTAGTTTCATGCTACAGTCCACAGACATCTGTCTGGGTGATTGGTGACTGTAAATTGCCCATATTGAGAGACTGCATAAGTGAATGTTTATGTGAGGTGCTGCCTTGAGATGGACTGCCATCATCTAGAGGGAGCACCCTGAGCTTCTGAGATCACCTGAGTGAAAATGAAGGGCTGCGCACTAAAGTCGGCTGCAGAGATTTGTCCAGTATTAAATTACGGGCTTTAGTGACCATGTCTCAGTTGCATCATTTTTCTGTACAGGTATTCCTTGATGTACGAGTCTTTAATTTATGAGTTCTCTCACATACCAAATATGAGTTTCTTTTTTGGCACTTCCGAGTAATAGGAGCTGAATATGGGAGAAATTTCAAACTTAGTGCCATAATTGCAGTTACGTCTCCGGCTTACGGGATTTCGCCTTACAAGCCAATTTGAAGGAATGCATTACGCTGTATCTCACTAAAGAGTGATGTTTCTTTTGATGCTCACCGCGTAATACAACACCCTGTAATTTCTACTGCCTCTGAACCTGTTTCAACACATTTGTGTGTAACAAGCTCTCTGCCTCTTGCCGTACTCATCCTTCACACCAGGTGCTGCGACAAACGGCTGTGGACTCAGATTGACTTGAGTCGAAGACGCTCCATCACCCCACTTATGCTTAGCGGTGTAATTCGTCGGCAACCTGTATCCCTTGACCTGGGATATACAAACATCTCCAAGAAGCAGCTCATGTGGCTCATCAACCGTTTACAAGGTGATCACCTTTATCAGTCCAAAACTAAAGATGTTTGCATACTGTAGCTTAATCGTTGCTGTTCAATCTCATCAGGTAACAAAATTGCTAGAAAGTTGCTGTAACAGGGACCTTAATGGCCAGAATGTGATAAAGCACCATAGATACTTGCCTACAAAGCCATAATATAAACTAATATACAAATGAATCTGATATAAATTTTAGTTAAAAAGTAATTTTTAAAAGAATTTACATTCAAGAACCTGAGTGCTGTGCAATATATTACTTGGTTTTTGCTGGTATCTTGTCTGCTAAGCCCCTCTGTTTCAGTTGCTGTTGATATCAAGCAGTCCTGAAGAAGTGGTAGAATTCTGTAAAAGGGTTTTGACTCAAACTAAAAGATTCCTGCAGAAGTACTTGCAGCTGCTTTTGTGTTTGATCAGCTCAGCACGCCTGGTGATCAAATTACTGTTTGACAGTTCTGTGTAGTGTGGCACTGTTTGGGGGGGGGGGGGGCAGGATAGTGGAACTTTGTTGTACATGGTTAGGCTTTTGCGGAAAACTTAAATACTATCTCATGCTTCATACTGTTTTAGGTGGTGTTCAAGCNGGGGGGGGGGGGGGTCAGGATAGTGGAACTTTGTTGTACATGGTTAGGCTTTTGCGGAAAACTTAAATACTATCTCATGCTTCATACTGTTTTAGGTGGTGTTCAAGCTGATTTAGTCTTTTGGGGGGGGGGGGTGTTCTGATTTAATATCCATACCACCATATTTTTAATGTCTTATTGGCCAGACTATTGTGTCACTTAGTTGCAAGTTGCTAAGTTTGCTGGTTTAGTTGGCGGAATTTGAAGGAGATGCACGTTTTCTCTGGGATTCCTTTGTTTCATTCTTTTACGTTGGGAGCACTTAAATCTGCATCATTACAGAACTGGATTGTACTGCAGACATCATAAAAAATGTTCACAGTAGGTGCGGTAAAACAGCTATAGGATTATGTCCATTAGCAGAAGACAAAAATCAGTCCTCGTGATTTGATTGAATTATATGGATTTATGATTGATAGGCTCTTTGATTCCTGTTCCAGTGATTAAATTGAGTTTTTCGAAAGAATTTTGTTTGCCAGTCACGGTTTTTGCAGGTACAAGAGTAATAACCCGGACTCTTGTCCTCTGGTTTGTGTCATTAGCTGTATATTTATTTTTTTTTGTCCCAGGTCTGCGTGAGCTCATTGTTTCAGGCTGCACTTGGTCCTCTGTGTCGGCGCTGTGTCAGGCAGCATGTCCGTGCCTCTGGCTCTTGGATCTCAGCGGAGTTGAAGATCTCAAGGACTCCCAGTTGAAGGAGCTGCTATCAGCCCCTGCTGATATACGCACAGGTTAGAAACTTTATTACGCTTTCATGTTACACACTTTTTTTTGTTGCACATTGCATGTAAACTTCCACGGTTAGTTTTTGAAAAAAAATACCGTCTGCCATCTTTCAGTAAGTTAACTAGTAGCAAATCTGTTTAGCAATTTAGATTTTATTGCGCTTTAGATTTACTGCACGTTTACTTTCTCCGCGTTGTACGTCCCTTTGCAGAAAAGCATCTGTTACACAAGTAAATGTTAAGAGAAGGTTTTTAAACCCCCCTAATGCATTTTCAATTCAAGTTTTTAGGTTGTAAGTATAGTACATAAGTCCTCAGGTATGGCTGATGGTTTATATGGGTATTTATGACCACTATCAGCAGTAACACCGCAGGTCTTCAAATGAGCAAGGACATGAGTGCGTTAAGGACAGCACAGTGTGCTTGTCATATTGTACTTTGACTCTTTGACATTTTGTCATTTATAGCCATACTGCGCTGTTGCGTATTGAGTTAAAAAAATAAAATTTAATGCTTTCTGTAATTTTATAAATGGAGATAAAAAAAGACTGACTGCAATAACTTGAAAAAATGTGTTTTAGAATGTAATTTTCTGTTTCCTTCTGGGTGGGATGGTGGTGTGGCCTGTCATACTGGTGCCTCACAGCACCTGAATCCAACTCAGTCTCTAGTTTGTATGATCTTTCCATCGCTTTCTGGTTTTAGTTTTGTTTCACAGTCCAAAGATGGATTGGTGACTCTAAATTGCCCTACTGCATGACAGCGTGTGACTACGACGTGATGGACCGGCAATCTGGCCTGGAGCTGTGCTTCTACAATAGGCTCCAGAGCACTGCAGTGGTTAGCAGTAGTGAGTGAGTGAGAATGCAATCAATTAGTTTTGCAAAATTGTCACCAAATTAAAAATCATTAGTAATTTCATTTAAAAGTGGGTTTTATTTTTCCCTTTGTTAACAGAAGGGCTCAAATGGCCCACAACATTTTATTAGTGCAGTTGTAGAACAGTGTATTGTGCCAAAGAAAAAATTTTTTTTGTGGATAAATGTATCATATTACATGGATTTTTTTTTTCTTGCTGTAGTTTATTTCCATTTACTTTGTTTTTCCAGTTTAATTTATTTTTCAACGTTACCCCACATCCTTCATATCCACGACACGTATGTAGAATTATAGTTGCTGTAACTTATCTTCAGTCAGCATTAGCATACGTCTCCATTCGTTTTCTATGATTCCCCCCCTTCTGATCTTTTGAGTCTTTTTCAAGTTTCACCTCATGACAGCATCTGCTGCGCCAACGAGGTCAGTCTGTTTTGCTAATAATAGCGCTCCATTTCCCAGGTAACACTGAAAACAAGGGCCGGTTTCAGAATGTGACAGAACTGCGGCTGGCACGGCTGGATGTGACGGACAGTTCTGCTCGTTTACTGGTGCGCTACCTGCCCCACTTGACCAAGCTGGACCTGAGTCAGTGCAACAACATCACTGATCAGACAGTCCACACACTGACCTCCCCCACCTCCCCGCTTCGGGACTGTCTCACTCACATCAACCTGGCAGGTAAAGAAGCTCCTTCAAACAGGCCAAATGAAACACATTCAGACACCCTTCATTTCACAAACCCTTTGATAGACAGTCCTTGACTTACAATCGCATGTATAACCCACCATATGCTAATTTGTGTTTTTGATCCCCCCAGCCACAGTAAGTTATATCATTATTAAATAATTCAGTACTGTATAAGTTTCTTTTTAAATGGTAGAGTATATTACACTGTTCTGTGCCATATGATAGTGACATGCAGTAAGCAAAAGCAACGTGATGTCGAGGCAGATTCTATGGGGGACACAGCAGTGGTCATGGGAAGTTTTTGGCGCGAGTTCAGTTGTGTGAGATGCATAATAAAGACGTGTTGAATTAACCCGCAGTGCCCACATCTTTTGTGATACAACACTTGTTAGACCAGCTAACACTGTGTTGCAGAGGGCGGGGAGCTGTGGTGGAGAAGGTGCTGGAAGATGGTTGCTGGCTGTACGTGGGCGGGACGGGTGTGTAGCACACAGTATAATACGGTGTTCGTGTTAATCGTTGCACTACGATGTCACACGCACACAGTACAGGTACTCGTGCAGCATTTTCCTGACATTTTCATCTACAGTATAAGCTATAAGCACTCAATCTTGTCGCAGTGCTGCATGTGTTTTTGTACAGTTGTTGGCAGACGCCATCGTACCTGTACTGTATATTGTACATTACAAGATGTACATGTATGCATGTCTGAATTGGCTACACGAGGCTCCTTTGTTTTCCAGAATCTGATCATTAAAAACATTTGCCAAGTCTCGTCCATTTATTGGTGATTGAACGTCGTAAGTGCGAGTCAGTCTTACACCAAGTTGATAACTTGTATATACATATTTACATGGATATTTTACACTGTTTTACTTGTCTGCATTGTTCATTTTAAAAGTGCGATTCTAATACTTATTTGTTGCTTTGGTTTTCTCAAGAGAAATGAAAATGGGATAAGAACATTCACGATGCTGCTAGTCATGTGCTTTAATTGCAGATGCAAATAAGCTGTTACTGCAAGTATTTCACTGTTTCCTCCCTATAGTGTTAATCCCCAGATGTGTGTTTCACTTGTTCAGAGTAAGCCCCTCATTCAAGCATTTCAGCAGGAGTGGGGACTGGGGCTGGAACCAGCAACCTTTAGTTAAGCATACTTAATCTGTGCTACATATTAAACAGTTTTAAAAGAAATACTAGTTTAATAAAAATTAAATTTGCAGTAAAGCAAAAGACTAAGAGCTTAGAGGTTTCTCTCAGACATTTCATTTCAATTTTTTCTTATGTCAAATATTTTAAGTACCTGGTTTTCTCCTGGACAAAAAACTTTTTTCATTCCAAGAGCTTTGTGGAATGTGTATGGGACACAAGCTGTAGCTTTGCAATCCATAACTCAACCCTTCGTGCTATGAGGGATAAAAATTGCATTACACATTTAGAGAAATTTCAGTATTTAGGTGTCAAAACTAAAAAGATCAGTTTTTCAGGGGGGAAAAAAACAATTTCCTTCAGATTACTAGAGTATATTTTCCTCAGTATTATAATACTGTAGTCTTGACATGTATTGTGTACGTTCTGATGCAGAATGCGAAATGGGTAAATAAGATACAATTTACTGTCAGTTTGCATAAACCATGCTTTCATGATCAGTTGCTTAGTGATAATATAAAGTTTTACAAGATTTCTATGCATCATTACAAGCTGTGATTTTAATAAGACTTTAGTACCCATACTGCCTCGTGATTTTACATATGGGAGGATACAAACATTTTGTGGGGTTAAGTGTCTGCTAAATGAATGTAAACGCTGTTTAAATCTAAATGCAATATACAATACTGGTTGTGTTGAACCGAAATAGACACGGAATTGAGTATTTCTATAAGAAAATGCAGAAACGAATAAACCTGCTGAACGTTGAGATGTTTCCTACTCTTTAATTGACGTAAAGGCAGCTTTCGTGTCTACACAGTTTAACACACCCAGTGTTGTGTAGTTCGAGGCGCACTAACACTGTCACTGTTTGCTTACACAGGATGTGTGAAGGTGACGGAACAGTGCCTGCCCCTGTTGCGCCGCTGTGCCTCTCTGCAGAGTGTCGACCTGCGCTCCTGTCGTTTAATTACCCCAGAGGCCTGCCAGTTACCCTCTTTCTCTTGCCCTGAGGATAGACTGCTGCTAAAGAACAGCTAACAGCACACGGAAGCCCAGTGGTACCACGAGTGGGAAAGAATTCAGGAAGAGGGATAAAGAGAAAATGAGAGCAAAAGAAAAAAGTCTGTCGAATCTGTGGTTGCTGAACATTCTGAATGAGCATTGAAAGTATGTAGCTACATGCTTAGAAACTGCACACCAAGTGTGTATATATGTAATTTTCTGTAAATGAACATGGATGCCACTCCTATCAAATATGTACTATAATTAATGATTTCGGGCTCTCAAACTTGCAAATTTGCACTGAAAAAGGTCCCTCTGTAAAACTCAAAGAATGTACTGTGTATTAGGGGCTGTAAACATCAAAATCTGGTGCAAAGATGCTAGATAAGTGCTGTGTGAGAGAGACCACAATTGTGTTTGTTTGACTTCCCAGCTAAGAACTTCAAGGTTTTATATCTGTCCCCTTGCTGATTTTGAGAGCCCTCAAGTTGACAAAATCCACCCCAACCTGAAAACAAAATTATGTCCACTGCCTCGGTCCCAAACTGTGGAGTTTACATAGTTATTTTTTGGGACTACTAGAGACTTGAACTCAAAATTCATTCTGTCATCCAGTGTGCCGTTATCAGGTCCCCATGCCACTGCTGATTCTCCACGAGTCCCCACCCCCACCACCCCGCTTGCTTTTTTGCCATAGCTGGTATGCACCATCAGTCTGTTGTGTTTTTATAACGCAATATGAATGCAAAGTCACAAAGCATTATTGGACAATTCAACCTGACCTGCTCACCCTGCCTCAGTACTCAAAGGAATGGATTCATTATGACCAAACTATTCTGTACTTTCTAAGATTATTCTACACGAACTTATTATGGATTGTACTAAATGATACTCTTAAGTGGACAGTGTCATTTTGGGTTGTACTGTACAGAGCTGAATCTGACTGTGGAAAAGCTATGTCACGTTGAAATGATTTATAATGTATTTTTAACTATCTGCCTCCCTGTATGGTACAGAATAATTTTATATGGTCATACTGGACTGATCTGTAATGTTGTTTATAGTGTTAAGTCAAATTGAACAGCAAATTATCCTAAATGGTTTTCAACATTGTTTGCATGATATTAAAAAGTTCACGATTGGTTCAGCCTAGTCAAAAGATTGTTGGAGTCTGCCTTGTCTGCAGTTAGATGGAAAGATGTGTTTTATCGCAGTTCTGTCAACAGACACAGAAGAATATGTTGACTGTGGCACTAGGAAAGGGAAAGTAATGCTGTTCTCCACTGGACTGGTCTCTCTATATTGAACTTTTCATATTTTTTTTTGTTGTGTTGCTCAACTTTTGCACTCATAGTGGTGTTAGACTGGACTGGGCTGGCCTGGACTATATAGTAGCGTCCTGTGTTTGACAACCATATTGGACTGGACAAATGCACTGGACCAGTATTTTTTGGCTCTCTAGACTTGCTTAGACATTTGCCAAATTTCAGAGTTCTTGATACAGGAAGTACATTTTCCATTTTGGGCTTTGTTTTTATTAACTTTGTTCATAACTTCTGTTTGATTAAAATTGAATTAAATGTAACATAATGGAGAAGACCGGTTGAATGGATTTGCAGTATGTGAAATTTAAAAACATGAATAAAGGCAGCTACTTAAAAGTAACTACTGTAAAATGACAAACTAAATAAAGACAAACAGGGTTTTTATAATTTTTGGTTTCACTGATTATTTAGTGCTTAGCCAACTCTTTTACTCATAACAATAAGTGTCCATATACAGTTTTGACAGCTGGGTATTTTCAGCGTAGGAATCCAGGGTAAGTATGTCAAGGATTTTTCAGTAGATACTGTTCAGGAGCACCTGCAGCTCTGAAGTTTACTACAGAACCTGCTCTTCATGACTTATTTGTGCCTAATTTGTCTAGCAACTATCACAGCTCTTGTCTGGTTTCCAACATTTTCTATTTTAATTCAATCTTTAAAAAAATTTATGCAAAATTTATAGAACAGTCGTCCCATATGAAAACCTGCTACAAGTCTTGTTTAGGGCACCGTTTCAATTTACACGTTTCTCCTGCAATGAACGATTTGAATTGTGTGTGCAAGTTACATGACTTCCCCCCTCCCATGCTTGTGCTTGTACCTGCCTTTTACTCATTTTATTTTAGCACAAATCCTTAGTTGTACCCTGAACACGCGCAAATGCCACAAAAGCCATACACTTTGAGTGGAAAAACCAAATATTACAAATACAATAACCCACCGCAATTACTAGACAGTAAATACCATAAGACAGTAAATACCATAAGACAGTACACCAAAAACACTTCAACTACAAAGGACAAGCGGACAGAGCAGCGCGTCCACCGAACCGCAGCTGCCAGCCGAGTACTCCAAGGACTCGGAGTAAAATTGGAGTCCCAGTTAGATTCGAGTTGGACCCTAAACGTGTTTTAGAACCTGCTCTTACATGCTGAGTGTCTTGCAACATGTATTTAGTTGCACCTGCTGACAGTGGGCAATTTCACGTGTTCAAAATCTGTAGCTGGTATCAAGTTGGTGGGGAAAATTCAGGATTTGAAAGAACGCATTTAAAAAAAATAAAATTCTATTAAACGGTTGGTTGCATCTGGTCTGTCCTGATGTTCCGGTTGTTTCAAACTTATTGTCAGCCCCAGCAGATGCTTCTACAGTTAGTAAGGCCTGCAGCACCAGTTCAGCCTTACAGTAACTGGGCCCAGTAAAGCCAAGCCTGCGCAACTAGTTCCTGGTGCTGCTATTCAGATGCAAAATAGATATTTTGCTCTTGGCAGTCTGTCTCCTGACAGCAGTAATAATGTTATTATTCTTGGAGGTTTGGCATTTGAAACGTGTTCAGAAACATGCAAATCAAGTTAAAACGTAAGGAGAGGCGTTTCCCACATGGCCGGGTGTGCGGGCTGGCAGATGCTGAGGTTTCCACTTTAAAACTGCATGTTTGCAGAAAAGATATTCACTACCAGCAGTATGAGGCGTTACAGGCGTCTAGGCGGTGATCTCGATGTTCATATTGATGTGGTGTCTCATACTCTCGCTAAAAGTTACGTCTCAAAATCTGTTGGCTTCACTCAATTTGTTCTTCCAGATTCCAGTAAATATACTTGACTGTTAACTTATGGTTTAGATGCAATAGTAAAAATAAAACTGCAACATCTGGATGACAATGAGTAAATGTTTGAATTATGAGGAAATCTGATTTTGTAATGAACGTGGAAGTAGATCAGCTGATTCTCTGTAGTAGTGCTAGATTCTGTGGCTCCACCTCAGACTGGTTATTCGAAACAAACTCGCCATGGTTTAGGTCAATATGCATTTTAAAGTTAGAATGTTGTAAACTAGGACATAAATAGCATATATCTAAATTATATGTGTTAACGTAGCCTGATGTGATCATCTTGAAAAGTATAGGAAAGCACTTTTTAAAGCCAAATCCAAATATTACTAAAGTTTACAACTACAGTTGGTAGAAATTTAGATTTTGAAATCTAACCATTTCTGTCAAACCCGGACGACAACTCCCGAGTTGACCAGCAGGGGTCCCCACAACTAGCAGCAGCAGCACCCCACACACACACACACACACACACACACACACACACACAACTGCCACCATCAACTCAATGGACTTGGACTCTCAACCACTGGGCAAATATGACCATTTCTATTATTAATGATGAATTTACATCTTTTTTAAAATCACAGCTCTGAGAACATCAGGACATCTATCACACCGTCTACTCACTACCTAGTCAGCATAAGGAGATCTGGCCCTGATCATCCATTTTGCCCACATCCTTTAAGTGGTTTTAATTTACCACATTAATTCAGTAAACAAAATCTACTACTTGTCCCTTAGACCAAATCCATACAAAAGTTTTAAAAGCTGCAAATTTTGTTCTCACCAGACCAACTGTTAATATTATGTTGTTGCTTAATACTACTGTCCCAAATGTTTTTAAAGTCCTCATTATTAGACTGTTGAAAAAATCTTGCAAAAATCTGGTTTTATCTGTAATGAACCAAGGAATTCTCTTTTTTTTTTACCATTTTTATCCAAAATTTTGGAAAAGATTATAGCTTCTCAAATTCACAAACTATCACAATACAGTTGAACATTTTTTGTCTATTTAACCTGGTCATAGCACGAACGCAGCTTTAACACTTTAAAGATTTTATCTTGTCTGATGCCAGTCAAACCAGTTACTATTTTAGCCTTAAGTGCTACATTTGATACTGAAATATACATATTAAATACATTACATCATTTTTACTCCATTAATTTGAATCCCTGGTTAAACTGAGGGACGCTTCTTACGTGGTATCTTTCCTACGTATCGTCAAATATGGTGACCCTCAAGGTTCTGCGCTGTGTCCATTACAGCATGTGATTTATATGCTACTATTCAGTGATTATTCATAAACTTAATGTGAGCTTTCACTCCCACGCTAATGACGCTCAGTTTTATATGTTTCCTTTAAGCCTGATGATCACCTGGACATTGTGTCTTTAGTAAATTACTTAGAAAACAATATTGAAGGAAAAAAGCTAGATAGGCAAAGGTGTTGGACTGTTTATGATGGCAGTAGCATACACAGGTCTTCAAAATAACAGAAGATGGTCCCAGTATTCATTTACTCTAAACCCTTTGTTTTCCATGCTCCTTCTCCAACCCTCCCCCTTGTTGCCCTGTCCTGTCTTCTCACTCTGTCTAGGGCCCCTTTAAATGCCCACAAGGCCAGCACCCAGGTCCTGAGTAACATGTTAATATTTCCCCAGCTGGCTCAGAAACACCAGCAATATGCCTAGAGCAAGTTCAAATGCCTTAAGCAACGCCTGTTGTAATGCTTCACCCCATCTCCTGTACCCAACAGAGCACATCCTCCGCTCCCATTACTGATAAAGGGGCATGCAGAGGGTTTCTTGTTCGCTCCTGCTGCCTTATTTTGGTGTGACTCTTAACCCCTCCACCCATTTGCCATGCTTCTGCCAACTTTTGGATTCCACGATACCTTGCCTTTATCGGTTGGTCACTAACTCCACTGCAAAGAACATTGTTTAATAATCCTAACAATTGCAATCTGCTCTGACGTGCTGCAACTGCACTGCGAGGCGTTTCCTGTTAAAGTTCCTCAATCTGCTTTTGGTTTCAGGGAAGTCGCCCCTTACTATGCAACAATACCATAATAGTAAGTACACATATCACCTAGTCCACAGGGCAGTGAAGCAACCAGCTAAGCAGACTAGAAAGTAAAGAAACCTTTGCACAGCAGTTCAAGTTTCTGAACCATGGAATCTTGGTGACAGCTGCAAGATTTATATGGAGGTGTGACAAAACTGTTGGATTTTCTGTTTCACCACATTGTAGTTTGACCAGGGTCATCTGTGCATACAGGAATTTGCTTTTTAGACTTACATTTTTCAAAAAAAGATTCTTGTTTTTAAAAGATGGTACTTTAAAAGTTAACATGCATATTGTAAAATCTATTGTTTTACTATAAAATGTTAAACTGATGAGCTCATCTGGTCTAAAGATGTAGCAGTTATTGAAAAAGCAGCCAAGGTTTCTTCAGCTAACTGAAGGTTTTCTGCACACGTGTGAACAAACGGAAACATGTTGCAACTAAACGTAGTTGAAAGTAAAACCCACTCATCCTGTTTGTACCAAGTAAATATAGTATTCATATATTACTTAATGGTAGAAGGATTACCACATATAAAGTGCAGGTTATTACAGATTCACTGAACTTGCATTTTTTGATCATATGCTGCAATTCAGAAACAAGAATTCAAGTACTTTTGTCTCTCGAGGAAACGCCCTAAGGAAGTAGAATTTCAATACTGACCTCGTTCAGTTCCATTACACTTCAGAACAAGAAAAGGAGCCATGTCTTCACTGTGGTCTTTCTCTCTAACATGCATTGCACTAATAGGTAAGACTTCTGCTGCACTTTACATCTTTGACACTCCAAAACAAAACTTGTAAGGGTTACATTATCAGTCTCAGTTGAACAGTTACGCAGATTTATTTAAAAGTTGTGCATCGCAATCCCTTCTTGCATTACAACAGGCAAGAAACAAGTGTCTATTATATTTCCATTTTTAGTTTGTCAGCTTTTTCCCCAGTTTTGATTAACTTCATTCTTTGAAGGAAATTAACAGTAAAATGTAGATTTTTATAACAGATGAGGACCTATGTTTTAGTATTTGTTCATTATCCATTTGTCTCATTTCACAAAAACCATTGAATTTAACAATTGCTGTAACAGTAAGTTATATACAAATAAAACAAAGTTTTAAGATGGTTATTAAGGAAGTAGTTTAACAGATGCCACAACTTTGTGTGAATACTAATATTGTAATAAAGTAACCAATTTGATACCGGTATCCATTTATTTAAATTCTAAATTTAACTGTTTATCAGTTACACTTAATACTGGAGCCACTTTATTGTACATAATGTTATTTGAGGTTTGTAGAAATTATTGCAAATAGGTACATTTGGTGCACTAATATTGTAAATTTAATAAACAATTCAGTTTTGTCAACAGGTTTCTGCAACACTACATAATCCAGAACCATGGGAACATTTCCCAGGAATATCTGCCAAGCAATGCAATATCTATGAAAGAACAGCTATACTTTGGGGGGAGAAGTCAAATTCATGCCTAATAATGCATTTAAGAGTTCTGTGAAAACAGATGCTTTAACATTTATGGCTTAAAATACTGAAGTTCACCAGGTGTGTACAAAGACAAAATGTTAGATGCCCTAACGTGTACAAGAATCATTTAAAATCAAGTTTAAAAACATCAGTTCCTCCCAGCTCATATGAAAATCTTAAGTTTCCTAAACACAAACTTGTCACATACAGTAAAATGTCATACTAAATCTTCCTTTTACCTTTATGTTCCAGTAAGAAATTTTGAGACACCGTGAAATAAGAATCCACAATATATTTAACAATATATGTAGGTATATATTGCAAATATTTTGTATTCAAGGGTAACAAAAGGTGCAACATTTGTTTGTTGATTCAGTGTCGTCTCACTGTTAAAACATGCCGATATTTTCAGGTTAAATAATTACGCGGACCGTTACCCTAGAGCTCTTAAGTTACTTACAACCCTTTTTTTGATAATTTATAATCTATACAGGAAACAGTGACACGCTGAGAAGTGCCGGTACTTCAAAGCAGTGACTGTGCTGGGGGGTTCAAATTTGGCTCAGGGTGGAGTTTCTTTATTACTTTTTTCTGTATTTAGCAGAAAGGGTTAGCAGTTCCCCTTGGAGCACCTCCCACAGCCAAGAGACAGGAAGTTTCATTTCAGTTTGTTTTACTTACCGCTTGTGTGCACAAAGTATTTTTTTTTTTTAAATTTGTTTTGCACAAGTGTGTTTACCCTTGAACAGTTGCTGCACATATTCAGGAGCGTCCAGGCAGCACAGTGGCCCAGCAGTTAGTGCTGGTGTCTCATCCTGGAGCCGAGACTGTATAGGTTTCTGCCAGGTGTGCTGCTTTCCTCCCACAGTCTATAGACACGTTTCAGGTGAAACAGAGTCTAGTTTTCCTTTTGTGTGTGTAAAAAAGTTAGTAAATGTGGGGAAATGGTACCCAAACTCACAGACGTCACGTCCAACGTTTTCCCTCCCTTCTGTAATGGTCTCCACCAGAAGTTTACATTGGACAGTCAGTTACTGTGAATGAAATGGAAAATGAAAATTACCATCTTCAGCTTCAGTATCAAGCAACACTTCAATTTAGTTAAAATATCAGTATTTCAGCTGCCTGCTACAACCCCCCAAGTGTGTAGGGGTACAGGGGTGTAACATTAACTGTTTGGAATGCTGGGTTCAGGACAGGGACAGAAGAGAGAAAATGACATGATTCGGTGCAAAAAGGATCAGCCATGTAGCAGTTAAAGTGAGTAATAGTGGAAATTTTATTACACACAAAAAGTCATGAAGGCACGCGGGGCGGGCGGGCGGGCGGGGCGGGGCTGAGGAAAACAAGGACTCAAAACCAAACGAACTAGCTGACGTACTGCAAGCTAAGTAAACCCAAACAACGCCAACGTTCCCAGACTCCCTAGCTAACCATAACTAACTAACCAAACCAAAATACGCAGGTAACACTCGCTCGTTACCGAGGGTGAGCCAGACTGAGACACAAACCTAGTCGGCCAGGAGGGTCTCGCGTGACGTTCTTACCTGGTCACTTTCCCCAAGTCACGGTTAACCACGAATTCATAGGAATAACACAGGTGACAAACTAGAACAGGGAACCACCTGGACACAGGTTCAAATGCCGCGAAACCGCACGTCAAATTCGAGCCGCAAACGCACGCGACGGAAACAAGCGAAGCCGACCTGTTAACCGACAGCTGATTTAAATAGTGCCGCCCTGAATTCCATTGGTCAGAAGGGTCGTTGTGGCGTCATCAACGATGTTGATTGGCAGAATGACGAACCACTGGTAGCCGGGCATCTGTAAGCAGATAAACAAGCCAACAGAGACAGAAGAACACATAACAGTGTGTACAAAGGTACAAAATATACATTGTTATATAAATATTTAACATTATACACATTGGGTGAGATGGCAAAGTGAGAAAACTCGGGCTATTTTAGTTTAAATGTTTAACTTCCCAATATCTCTGTAAATTGCCTTGCATAAAGACATCAGTTAAACAAACAAGCAAGTATAACACTGTGGACCACTAAAATCTCTCATGGCCAGCTCCCATCAAAAAGCGTGCCGTGACACATCGACAGAAGCTAGGTCAACATTGCATGCTCACTGGCTTACCCTTGAGTTATTGCAAGTATGTCATAAGCCATTGTATGATATTGTCTTATCACTGCATACTTTATTATAAATAAAATCACATATAGCTCAGCCCCTTTACTGTTGGCCACAGTCACACCTTACAACTAGTGCACAGTCTACTTTGAGTTACAGTCTTGTCACTCTTACATGGGAGGGACCCAAAGAATCAGGTACCCCAGAATGACCAGACAAAAGAGTGAATTATTAAAAGAAATTTGACTGATAAATGTAACACACTGCAAATAAATAAAACCAAGGGTTACGTAATGTTTGCTAAAAGAAACCAGCAACTATCATCCATAAACCTCGCTGGCTGCCTGACAGTAGTACTTCTGTGTGTTTGCCTGCATTCTGGCAGTGCCTCCTCACTCTCCAGTAACCCCGTTCTGCTATGCTGATCTTCCCCTGCTTGCCAGTGCAAATAAGGTCCATGCACCTGTTTAGTATGGAGCAGCCTGTTCCTTAAACAAATTAAATATCCTGTCTAAATATCCTCTTGGTTCTCCACTGTCTAACTGCAAATCATTTCTCCTTCATGGCAAACTTCAGCCCAGAAACATCCCACGATCCATAAAGAAAAATTGCTGCAGCACGACGTGCAGTTAAAAGATTGGTTGCCTCAGAAATCTAAGACATTTTTTTCAGGAAAAATAACCTCTAACAATATCTTCAAATATTTTTCTTGAAGAATCTTGCCATACTTCTCAAAATGTTAAATTCAGCATTGACACTGTCACCTTGGATTTTCGATCACGATTCTGTCTTGTGTCTGTGTGCATGCCAACAGTTTCACGGACCTTGGAATTCAGCATTGATGAAAAAAATTTCGAAATCTTTCCAAAGAATGAATTGGACAACATTGGATATAAAGTTCTGTATTACAAATCACAGAATGCAAAATGGTAAGTCATTTTAAATTCTGATTACATAATTCTGGACAACAATTGTAAAATTTTTCCTTCAAATCTGAATGTGTACAATAGAACCTTCTGGTAAGAACAGTGGAGTGATGATTTCTTCTGACAAAATCAAGCATTTTCCCATTTATACATAGTCATATCTTGCTTTACATCATCTCTATGTCACAATCGCAAAAATAACAAAAATAAATTTGGTTTAAGTTCTGAGTTTCCCATATGATGTTTTCTACAGCTCACCATGTAGAAAAAAGAATTGCAATTTACACTCTGAATGCTTGTTACAGCGTTTCCAGCTCAACTGTGCTACTGAAAACACTCCCCATTTGTAATGTATTGTTATTTTTAAATGCAACAATTGATTATGTGTCCTGCTTGTATTGTACCTATGGCGTCTGGTCTGCAGTAAAGTCTAACTCGTCTATGTCTGCATTCACAACGCTCAATATATTACACCATCTACGTTCTGAAAGCCTGTCATACCATCCAGACTGTGAACGGAGAAATGTTGAATAGCTCGTTGAGTGTGAGTGAGGGGGATCTGCTGCAGCTTTGTGCGCAGCTAGATACACATTTTGATCTCTGCTGTGAAGCACTGTCACCACCTACTCCACCCCATTCCTTCAATCTTACTACTGCACATATCGAGTTTCCTGTTCATTTGCCGAGTGTAAGCAATATGTAATCGATCATTACAGTGAACTGTATTCTTTGTTTATTTTAAATTGTAGCACTTTTTCAAATGTCTCTGCTAAATGTCTGTTTCTGTAAAACGGGAAGAAAGAAAGAGAGATTAATCTTGATTTGTTAGTTATATAGGTATTTTAAAGTGTTATTTGGGGAAACTGGTTGGATTTTTTTGGAAAGGAGTTGGAATGAATTGGAATTTTTCCCTATTAAAGTGATGGAAAATAGGCTCCCTGTTTAGACTTTCCTGGTTTCAATCTGGTTTTCTGCTACAGATTAGGGACATGAACCATGGAATGATTGTGAATTTATAATTGTATTATAAATACATTTCTGTCCAGAGAAAACACAGAAAACAGAAGAAATGTAAAGGAGAATAAACTTGGAAATGTTTGTATGTTCAAAAATTCATAACTTAGATGTTTATAATGCAAGGTACAGCTATATTAAAGTCACCTACAGAGGCTACTTTATCAGAAGTGAAAAGTAAATCAGTTTGAAGGATACTAAATTCAGCAAAAAATGAGGAATAAAGCCTGCAAAGGCAACAAGTTAATAATGTAACTATGCTAGATTTAGACTTAATATCTACTGGTAAAACTTCAAAACACCAAATGTACTGAATTTCTAGAATTTTTAGGTCATTGATACGGAGAAACAAAATCCATCTCTTTGAATTATTGAGTGTGATTTTTGTAAATAATTACTGTACCTATGGTGAGGAATCTGTGTGTCTTCCTGTCAGGGATCTAGTGTGGTTTTCTATCCCAGTCGTGGAGAGAAATTGCTGGAGCCAATTAGGCAGCAGAAGCTTTTCCAAAATCAGGCTGTGAATTGGGGGCCGTTGACCAAAACGACGTCTTGAGGGAACCCATGCAGACGCACCATGCGATCCAGTATCAGCTCAGCCATTTTCTGACCTGACGGAAGTCCGGTCAAACCCACGAAGTGCACAGCTTTGGAGAAACAGTCAACTGTTGTCATGACGGTGTTTTGGCCATGACAGTCTAGGAGGCCGGCGACAAAGTCGACTGTGATATGAGACTAAGGCCATCGAGGCACCGGCAGGGGTTGCAGGTCTCTGGCCAACGGCGTGTTGGGTGCTTTGGCCTGGGCACAGGTAGAACAAGCCCTGATGAATTATCTGGCACCTCTGGTCATGGTAGGCCACCAGAAGCACCTCCAGAGAGGCAACAGGGTGCGGTGCAGGCCAGGGTGGCCGGAGAAAGCAGAGGAGTGAATCCACTGCAGGGTCTCAGAACGGCAGGTGCTCGGGAGGTAAAGGCGGTGAAGAGGGGTTTCCAGTGGTGGGGGATCCGGCTGTGTACTTCTGATCTTGTCCTCAGTTTCCCAGCGAAGTGGGGCCACCACCTGGCTGGCCTGAATGATGGCTTCTGTCGACGCTCCCGCTTCAAGGTGGATGTGTTGACAGGAGAGAGTGTCCACTTTTTTGTTCTTCGAGCTGGGGTGATAGGATAGGTAGAAGTTGAATTGCTCGAAGAACATGGCCCATCTGGCCTGCTGGGGATTGAGCTGATTTGCCTCCTGGATGGTTAGCAGATTCTGATGGTCTGTCCAAATCAGAAATGGCTCCGAGCTGCCCCACAGCCCATGCTGCCACTCCTCCAGGGTCCACTCGATAGCCAGCAACTCACGGTCCCCTACTCCGGGGGATTTCCGGGAGATTTCCGGCAGAAGTAGCTACAAGGGTGGAGTTTCTGGTCCGGGCCTCGCTGGGGCAGGACGCTTCAGTACAGCTCGAACATGGCGGACGTGGTCGTCTTCCGTCTTTGAGTACACAAGGATGTCGTCCAGGTACACAAAAACTCACCAGCCCAGCATATCTCAGAGGTCATCATTCACAAAGTGCTGGTACACGGCGGGGTTGTCCCGAACAGCATCACAAGGTACTCGCATTAGCCAGTGGGGGTGATGAACGCTGTCTTCCACTCGTCTCCCTCCCTCACACAGATGAAGTTGTAGGCGTTTCGCAGGTCGAGTTTGATGAAATATGAGGCACCAGAGATGAGGTCCAAGGCGGTGTTCAGCAACGGAAGAGGGTGACAGTTCTTGATTGTGATCTTGTTGAGCCTACGGTAATCTTTGCAGGGGCGAAGCCCTCCGTCCTTCTTGGACACAAAGAAGAACCCAGTGGCAGCAGGAGAAGTAGAGGGCCAGATGAAGCCGTTACAGAGGGCCTTGGCAATGTACTCCTCCATAGCCCTGTTCTCCTCAGTGGACAGGGAAAATAGACAGCCTCTAGGGGGCATGGTACCTGGTAGAAGGTTAATGGCTAAATCATATGGTCACTCATCTCAGGCTGCAGTTGGGTGGCTTTCTTTTTGCTGAGGACCTCTGCCAGGTCCCGGTATTCAGGTGGAATGGCCTCCAGATCAATGGGTTTAGAGGCTCCGGACTCCGTGGAACCTACCCCAGCCTGGGGTGTCTTCTTGGGTTCTGTCTGCCCTGCCGGAAAGCGTAACAGAACAAAATTCCCAATAATGAAAACTATTTGCTTCCAACTGTCATGATCGTCAAGAAATAGTGTTGAACTCAAGTACAAAGTTTTTTTTACAAGTGCTATATACAAGTACAGAAGTGCAGTAGATTCTGTCATGTGGATCCATGGAAACTGGAAGACAAGTGAAAGTGAGGACTTGAACAAGGTGATTCAAAAAATGGGGGCGCACAATGACAATGATGCCTGGAGGACCAAGGAATCTGTCATGGTAGAGAGAACATGAGGACACACAGGTGAAGGCACTAGGCACAGAAAGCTGTAGGAAATAAACCAGAGCAACTCAGTCAGTCAGACAGGCGCTATGGCATGAACTGTTTGAGAATCAATAAGGAAATTGCTTGTTCCCAGAGACTCCCTTTTAATCTCTGGATTCATTCATTCCACCTGCTCATTAGAATGAAGGTAGTAACCGGATGTCACAGTGATAGACACCCTCGAGTGTGAACAAAAGGCTTCAGAAACCCAGAAAGTGAACTGAGGTCCTCTATCAAAGACTATAATTTCAAGAATGCCTTACTGTTGGAAAACTTGCAGAAACAAAGCCTCCGTGGTTTCCATAACAATTGGTAACCCTTTCCTTGGAACCATCACTCAGTCAGGACCATAAGCGAAGATGGAAACCTAGACAGAGCAGTAAACAGAGAGCTTTGTCCAAAAAACAGCTGTACACGATTAAGTTTCCACACATTTACTGTGTTCTGTAATTTTTGTTAACGTTCTCTTGAGCTCTTACCAGATATACTTGATGCGGTCGTGTTGAACGACTGCTCTGAACTGATAACCAGGTGCTGTGAGGAATCACCTGCGTGCAGCTCAGCATGCAGATGTGTGGCTCTGCACTTTGAAGAATGTAGAATGAGGGCCAAATGTGAAAAAATGCCGTTGAATTTACAAGGCCCTTCTGGGAAAAATTCATAAGCTGTTACAAGCAAATGTTGGTTGTACAGAAACCCATGATGTGAAGGATGTGTGTAATTTTTTGAGAAATTGTTTATTGCTTTATTAAACCAATAATACCTCAGTGTTTTTTTTGATTATCTACCAGTAAACATAGCTGGCAACACATACAAGCTAAAAACCCACAAAGATTAATATAAAAAATACATAGTTATCAGACTGACTAACATACCATTATTGATCTGTCAGCTTAGCTAGATGTCGTAATTCACAAACAGTGAAATCTATTAATTCTCAATGTTAAAAATCTTTAATGCTCCTTCATTTCTTATTTTTGCATTTAGGATTGTTGCCAGTGCGCCGCTGGGAAACAATGGTACTGGGGAAATCTACAAATGTGCTAAAAACCACTGTGAGCCACTTGAGCTGCAAGGTATGTCCATTAACAAGAACGGAGAAGAAACACAAATGCTAAATCAGTTTAAAAAAACATACATTTTTGTAACAGAATGAAAACTGTGCTTATTAAATTTTCTTTATAAAAAATATTTTTGACTGCTTTCCTTTTGCTGCATGGATTACATGAATTATTTTATTTGTTTGGGTAGTCAGTGGACGTGCAGTCTTGAGACTGACTGTCTTGCTTCTTTGAGAATCACAAAAAGTTTCTTCATTTTTCTCCAGGAACATTATTAGTACCGACTTTCTGTAACTGTATTAGTTGTATCTGACACATACTTACTTGTAAAACATATTTAATTTAACAGACCCACCATTATAACTGCAATTTAGTTTTATTAATGTCTGAGTTTCAGCCTTTCATGCTATCTGGCTGCAAGTACTTTGTCCTTTTTATGCCAGACATTTAGAAAAATACATTTGTTTGAAAACCCTTTAACACAAGTAAGGTGGTGCAGTAAGATGGTGACAGAGGAGCGAAAATCACTGCTTGATGCCTCTACTCAGTTCCAAACTCTTTTTTTTTACCTTTTCAAGTTGTTTGCTGAATTGTGACTGCAATAACTCTGGGTTAATTTAACTTCTTTTAGGCTTTAATTTAAAAACATGGAAATACTGGTTTGGCTGAAAAATGAATAAAGGAAGGTTCTATTTCATTACTGAGCCTAACAATTTAACAGTCGAAATCCAAATACAACTCATTACCTTTGGTTCTATATTATCAGTATTTTTGTTATTCAAGCCACTATTGCTCCCATTACTGCACCCAAGAGAACATTTTTCTAGGTGTTTACAATACATTATTTCATCCCTCTGTACTTGGAAGCTTTAAAGCTGCTCTATAATTTGCATGTACAGTGTTTAATCTGATCTATTTATTGCCTGATGTTTTGTTTCAAAGCTCAGATGGCAATACTCATGCTTTAATCCGAGCACGTGCCGTGGTTATATCTTAAAACACAAAACTTAGGTAGAAAAAGTTTATTGAAATTCAATATTTGTTATGGACAGCGGCTTAAAAGATCCCAGCTTGGGACGGCTTGGGACGTGCAACACTAGGGGCTTCACTTTTTACTCTAACCCACACAAATCCTACTCGAAGCTCGACTATGTCTTCATCACAAATGCTTTTATTCATTCAATGAGATCTTGCCAAATAGGGCCCACTGTGCTGTGGGACCTGTGCATTTAGAGGTCAACTTTCTAAAACTACCTCTCAAAACAGGACAGTGGAGGTCAAATCCTATCCTATTACACAAATCGTGAATTCCACAAACCCCGTCCTTTTACTACATAGATCATCGACACCCCAGAACCTCGGCTGCTCTGCCACTCAGTGGAACTGGACAGAAGACAGCAGGGCCAAGGCCAAATACCATCTCTGTTATATAAACTATAGCAGTAAACTTTTACTTCTTAACTTCACTAAAAACTAGGGAATAAACCAGGCCGTCTTTTGGCCTGTCAGCTGAAGTCACAGCAAGGTGAGGGTCTATTAAAGCTCTCTAACGCCGATATTGCCCGATATGAAGGCAGACGCAGACGAGACTTTACTGGCGACCAGACCCTACAAGTACAACACATGCTGCTCTGTAAACCATGTTATTCTAATCGATTGAATATATTTATTGTACAGCACCTGACTCCGTCGAATCCATTGGAATGTCTATCGCTGCCAAGTCCGGTCCCCAGGCAGAATTTACAGTAAGATGTTTTGGAATGGTTTTTATATGTTTATGTTTGATTTAAGCAAGGTCAACATATAAGAAACCAAGATTTTTATTGGTAGTTAAAGACATGCTGCTGTCTGTATAACATAGATCGGTTTGAGTGTCTACTTAGATACTGACAGTAAAAAAAAGAAAAACACAGTACAGTATACCTGTAATATAACATTTTTGAATATATTGGGTGGGATATATATATATAGTATATTTGAATGTATTATATAGCTTGTTTTGCCTTTTTTCATGTTTATCCAGGCCTGCAGTCCAAGACTGATTCATGAGTGTGACACAAACTCATATTTGAATGGCATCTGCTTTCAATTCAATGAAGATTTTAACCTAATTTCTAACATTACACCTTCCTTCCAAGGTAGAGAAACATTTCGTTACAATTATTTTTTTTCCTTTTCACTTTCAACATCAGGCATAACTACGAAGGCATTTAACCAATTTAAAATGCACAATTTCTGGAAAAGTTTTGATGAGAAAATGCAATGCAATTTATCTAAAATCACAAAAATTGCGATGGCGCGGCACTGTACCTAATAAATGGGCAAGTCTGCACGTGTGTGTGTGTGTGTGTGTGTGTGTGTGTGAGTGTGAGTGTGAGTGTGAGAGAGAGAGAGAGAGATGAAAGAGGGAGAGAAACAAACAAAACATGCAAGTTTATTATATTTTATGTAATTCTGAGTTTTTTTTTTCCACATTAGGAATCTACTACATCCTCAGTTTACACACAACACGAATGGAAATTTATTCGTAATTCCACAGTGACACCTTGCAATCAATAAAACGTGAATTAAATACACTCTTCCTTCCACGTATTAAAAGAATAGGTTCTGTTAAAATCTCAGACAAAATCTTAATTTAAAATAAATTGGAATGTTTATTGTTCAAGGTTTTTTTAAAAAAGTTCCACCTTCACAACTTCCCATTCTATTGCTTTGAGTGAATCATACTATAAACATTTCCAGTGTCTGTCATCTTCAGGGTACTTTGGGTGAACTTTTTTATTACCTAAATATCTATATTATTGAGAGTGAGTCCACGAATACTCTGCCCTAATATTTACAATGTCAACTTTTCATTGATTCCTTCAAGATTTGGAGTTATTATTAAACAGATGTGCATGTTTTTTTTTTGAGTGAAATGACATAATACTTGACTTCTTCTCTTCCAGAATGCACCAAGAGAAATATTGACTTGGCTTTCTTGTTTGAAGGATCAGAACGTTTGACAGATGAGGATTTTAAAAAGAGCAAAGATTTCATCTCTAAAATCATGAAATTTCTTTCAAACACATCAATTCAGGTTTGATGAACTTCATACGTATATATTTTAAATGTGTACACGTGTGTAAAAACATTTGCGGCCTCAATTTCTTGGCACGACCCAATATGGACAGAGCAGTAACAAAAACCTGGTATTCTGAAAAAGGACCATAACTGTTAGCCCATCTCAAAACACTGTCTTCCACACAAATGTGAAAAGGAGTCTTAGCCAACAACCTTCAGCAATATGCAACACTTTAAGTATTTCTGGATGAATCTCATCCACCTAGCCCTGCCCTGAGTTGTTGAGATTTCTAGAGCAATAACCTCGGCCCAAGAGATGGAACTTGAATCTGCAGAAGCTTCTGATGCTGTCTCCAACAATGAGATCTGCTAAAAAGGTTGAGGAGTTTGTCACAGTGCTCCTCCCATTTGGAATCGATAGCTCTTGTTTAGATCAGCACAACCAGGTGATGCTATGCTTTCCAAGGTTTTAGAGCTTATCCAAGTTGAATATACCAGGGTTTCACTGCTGCCATTTTTTAAATACCGTGGTCTTGTTAGCCATATTGGCACGTGATATTCAACCTGCACAAACAAAATTAAGCATTACATGGTCTGGATAAAGGTCAGAACCTCAATATCTGAAGTGATGGTTCCCACCAGGGATAAGGTAGGCTGCTTCCTTCAGCCTGGGGTGGAGCAGCTGCTAAGTACTTAAGGCTTTTTTTCGTGACTGATGGAAGTACTCAATCACACGACTGAATAAACGGTTGGTGCAGCAGCTGCAAACAATTTATAAAACTGTGCCGGTGCTGGGGAGCTCAGTTCTGAGACACAGCTTGCCCTTTACTGCTCAGTTCACATCTCCTACATCAGCAAACTATGGATCATAAATAAAAGCAGGCACATGAGATGGAAAATAGTTTCCTTTTCAGGGTGTTTAGCCTCACATTCTGGAAAGTGGAGCAGAGCTCAATGGTTATGGAGACCCTTGGAATAGATGGGGACTGTTAAGGTGATCTAGTTAGAATGCCCCAAGGGTGCCTATGTTGCTAAGTCTATCAAGCACATCCCATTGGGGTTAGACTGCAGAGAAGACCATTATATTCCATGCCTCGCCTGGGAATGCTTGGAGATCTGCTAGGAGGAGTTACAACCTGCTGCTGCAGAAAGGGAAGCATTGTGTTGTCTACTGCAGGAGAAGTGGCTTCAAAACGGATGGAGGGATGAATGGATGGATGGATGCTGTGAGTCTATGGCCATTAAACCATTTGGAATTTCAATTTTTTTATTTTGCAGTTTGCAGCAGTGCAGTTTTCCCAAGAGCCCCATACAGTTTTTGACTTCACATCATACAAAAACGGACAAGCCAAAAAATTGCTCAGGGAGGAAAAGCGCCTGAGGAAACTCGCCAATACTTATACTGGAATGAATCATATTCTGTAAGTCACTATTCATAACTTTTACTCTTTGTGAATTGTCAGGTACGCTAACCATCTCGTAAAAACAAATGTGATTTATATATTTAAAAAGGTATTTTCACATTTGTGCACTCTGTATTTTTAGTAATGGAGATCGAGTCCATCTTCTATTTCAGGGACAAAGTTTTGAAAAAAGGGGGGGATGGAAACAAAGATGCAACTAAGGTTTTAGTCATCATTACAACTTCAATTCCTACTGATGTGGACTCTTACGGCATTGTGGAAAAGATGGACAGTGAACACATCATCCGATATGTCATCATGGTAAGACAAAGTAATGTAACAATACTTTTTAAGAGCGCATTTCTCTGTGGGATCTGATAAACGTGGTGTTAAATGGATGCACTTCTCATCGGTTTCAGAACCGTAAAGGAATGCAAGACAGACACCACTTGTACAGACTGATGTCACAAAAATGAAATTTGTTTTTCTCGTGATTCTACAGAAACGTTTTTATGCATTTGTTTCTCCTTTCTCTTTAACAAGTCTTAACAATGAAACATGCATAACAATAAGCATACTTTTTGCATAACTTTACTCTGCTCTTTACTTTTTTCCTGTCATATCCTTTGTTCCAAGCAAAATTCACAATATGCTTCCATAAATGATTGTTTATGTTTTCTGGTTTTCGGCAGGTGAAACAAAAGGATAACAATATCAAATTACTGGCATCGAAACCTGAGAACTATTTTTTCATTAATGACCACGAGGATCTAACAAAGATCCTGGACAATTTACAAAATAAGATCTACAACATTGAAGGTACAGGAATTCTCCTAATGCATACAGTGGCTCTAAAAGTATTCCCTTCAGCCTAAAAAGTTAAACCATTGATGTCATTGACCACCGAAGAAATGTTTCAGCTTGCGGTTAGTTTTTATTTGTAATGATTAAAAACCTGGTTTTTACTTGACTTCTGAGTGTATTGTGTCAGTGGTAAGAATGGCTACTGAAAACCATTCTTGAATCCGTGGTGTAAAAATGCCATAGGAGGAGAATGTTTTTAAGTCCTCTGTTTGTCTACCTTGTAACCAGTAGTAAAAGATAAGGGTCTCAGTTAATATTTCACTGGCTACATTCTGCTGCACATTCAGTAAGTTTGGTTACTATTTATTAGTACTGGAAAATCACAGTTTTAAAAACTACAGCACTGCAACGGACTCCGGACTCAGGTTTGGTGTGTCCAAGCAAGAACAAAGTAAGAATTAAAAGACTAAACCGGACAAGAAGCGGGTTACTCACTACGTAACAGACTGTTAGGAGTGTGGGACATTCTCTGATAAGTTAGAGTCTTGCTGAATTCCTGGATGGAACCTCCTTTTATCCTTTGCCTGGATTATCAATAGGCTACATGTAGGCCCAGAGAAGGCTACCATGGTAGATATTACTGGGCAGGGGAGAGGAGTATGTGACAATACCCTTTTGTTCAGGTGGCTCCCAATGCACGAGAGCATTGAATTCTTCCTCTGACACCCTCTGTAAATGCAAATCTCTAACCTTTGCTTTTTGTTTCTCAATAGGCACCCAAAATGTACATGGCACTAAATTTCAAAAGGAATTGTCTCAGAGTGGCTTCAGTGCTGCTTATCAGGAGGTAGGCTATCCTTTTAGTCCGTTCCTCAAGTGCTTATATGAAAATATGAGATTAATTCACATGACTATATTGATCTGTCAAGATCTTGCATAAAAATTGTGTTTTGAGAAACTTATGTCTCTTTGGCAGAATACATTGGTTTTGGGGTCAGTGGGTTCCAACGACTGGCAGGGGTCCCTTTTTGAACTTGTGCCCTCACAACCTGCAAAAGAAATCCGAGACCCCAGCTTGAAGTCGGATTCCTACATGGGTAAATCCCCAGGGCAGCGATGGAGCATAATAGTTCATGGGAGCTATTGATGTGTTTATTTAGGAGCTGTTGGTTCTGTTGAAAGAAGATTTTATATTTGGATCCACTGTTTCCTGTAGGGTATTCAGTGACAGTGGGGAGGAAGAATGGAAAAGAAGTATATTTCTCTGGAGCCCCCAGATTTGAACATATGGGGCAAGTCCTGATTTTCTATAAGAGCAACGAAAACTGGATTGTACAACACAAAGAAAATGGACAACAGGTATGTATGCAAAACTCCACATTCCTCCTTTCGTATCTCTTAATATTAGATTTGAAAAATAGTAGAAAAAAATTACTATTTCATTTAAAGTTAATTTTCGATAATCGATCATTTTCTCTCAGCCTAATTTGATTTATTCACCCTTAACCTCCAAAACCAGCGGTGGTCGGTTCGTACCCCACATTTCCTCAAAACAGCCATTTTGACATTTGACCGAAGGACAAGTGTTGAATTACGACCTTTGTAGTCGTGTTGTTGATCTTCAGTTTTTTTCAAGCACAATTTTCCGGTTCCTCTGAGTAACGGAGTGGACGGGTTTTCGCAGCTCCAAACATCTCTGACAAAAATCACTGCTACTTTTTCGCATTTTCCTTAAGCCCTTGCTCTGTGTTCAAAGTAGCTAAAGTCGCTCATTCCGACACCCAGCTGAACACTAACTGATGGCAGAAATGCTCATCCGCTTTCTTCACACCTCATGTATAAATGTGTCCTGTGTCATGTCACATATGACTAGTTGGAACGTACAGTTTGTGTGAAAGCGGGGGGTGTACCTAATGAACCGGCAGCAGTGTATTTCCACCTTAAAAGGTCACTTCTAAAATTGCTTCTAGCTCCTAAATTGAAAAGTTCATTTTTAGCCACTCAACCAACCAACAAACGAATCAAAAGGGCCTCTTAAATTGTAAGTAGCTGTTAAAAAAGAAGCTCGTGCTGGTAGGACATTGGAATTATTGTCCAATGTTTTTTTACATAATACATGCTAATTAGGTAGGAATATTCATTAAACTTTTTAAAGCATGAGACGCTACAGTTTGTTTTGGTCTTCATATTTCACAGTGAGCATCGGTGCGGATGAATAAAGCATTTGTGGAAGAACAAGATCTGCAGGGCATTTCTGCAAGTTATACTATATATAATAACCGTGAGCCTGGAAGCTGACAAGGCTATTGCTCATAGTGAAATACAACTACCCCTTAACCACATCTATTTATTATTTAACACGGTTCCAAAGTTTCAAAACTGAAAGTTCTGAGTTGATGCTTCTACAAGCATCGTTTTCAGTAAAACGTAAAGATGACAACTTGAAGTTTTTCTATGTTCCATTGAAAGGACGGTTATCAAGCAGAAATGAAGAAAACATGAAAAAAGTCACAATCTACATTATGTTCTATATAATCAATATTAAATAATAATTTTTGTATGATGAAGACTTTTGCTAATCTTGTAATAATTTACTTTTTAGATTGGATCATATTTTGGGGCAGAGCTTTGTGCTCTAGATGTGGATTCAAATGGTGAAACGGACTTCCTGCTTGTGGGAGCCCCAATGTACCACGGAGTTCAGAAAGAAGGCAAAATGTATGTTTTTGGATTAACCAGGGAGGTAATGTGACATTTGTTTTCTTGGTCATATTTATATTTGGCATTTTGTGCACTTTGCACCTTAAAATGTGTACTATTGGTTTAAGCTTTTCTTCTGAGAGGGTAGCAGGTTCTTATGTAGGACTTTTCTGCAATATTCCTCTCTATTCCTCTTCCCATTACTTCTGACAGCATTGGATGTACGAGGCCTATAAAAATATATCATATTATGACTATGATGTATTTAAGTGAGAATTTTTGCTGCTCATCAACACAAAGCACTTCATAATGTCAAACTGAAAAAACAGATATTTTCCTAAATTAATTAAAAATAAAAAAATCTAAATAATTGGATGCATAAGGACTCACCCCCTTACCTTGGCACTTACTTCTCCAATGCTTGACTGGAGTTACTTAATTTATGAGTTTTCCAGTTCCTGCTCCAGAGACACATCTCTAAACCATGATGGTGCCAAGGTAGGGATGGTAATCCCAGCCATTAGGTTTGAGCTAATAGTAGAAGATATAACATATGAAGGAATCCTATGGATAAAAGTTTAGCTACACATTTAATTACAATACAAAGAACTATGTAAAAGCTATAAAGTAAGCCAGCTAGCAACCAAAGAGAGGAAAACAAAAAAACGTGAGGGAGAAAAATAAAGCTCTAGGAGTCCAAGTGCCAGTGTCTGCTCATCCCTCATGGCCATTCGTAGAAAAATACACATTTACATTTATACATTGCTATGCTGTATGACACCTCAACAAATCTGAGCTCGATCAGTTCTCTTTTAGACTTTAGATGAGTTCTGGAGAGGATTCAGAGAGGTTTATATATGACATGATTTTCAATGCTACGAGACTACTTCGGTCTACTTCAGAAGACCGTATTTAAGCAAAATACTCAGTGATCGATCATTCGGTCACAACAGTCAGGAGATACACTTACACCGAGCAAGACACCAACGTATCATTAATATAACAACCAGTGGATGAAGACATGTTGCTGTTTGTTCAGGTGCTGGCAGTATCCATGTTTTTTCTCTTGTCATATTCTTTCTGCAGGTGAAACTGTCAAAAGGTTTAAACATTTCAGGATTAGCTCAGGGTAGATTTGCCTCCTCCATTTCCACCATACATGATTTAAATGGAGATGGACTGACTGATGTGGCTGTGGGAGCACCACTGGAGAATGACCACCAAGGAGCAATATATATTTACCTGGGAGATCATCAGAAAGGACTAAGAGAGATGTTCAGCCAGGTGAGGTGGATAGAATTATTGTTATAGAAAAGGAAGTGTAATAAAGAACAATTTATTTTTCTGATTTTTTTTGTGTTTGTTGTTAATACGCAGCATATTAAGGGACAAACATTTTCTCCCAAACTACAATTCTTTGGCCTGTCAATTGATGGAGATACAGACCAGGGATTGGTAGACATTGTGGTCGGAGCACAAGGCAAATTTGTTTTGTTAAAGTAAGTACATGTACATAAATGTGTCCTTAATTCTTGCGAGAATTCCAGTGGTAACTTGTTTTCGATCATTTACACACTACGCAAGAATAAGAGATAAGAGCAAAAGAGACCAGTACAACCCAAAATGCAACACTAAGCAAAACTAACTAAAGAGACCCAGACACATCACCAGACACATCTCTCTCTCTGGGTCTGGGCCTTGGTCTCCCACATCCTTTCTTACTCTAATCTGAAAATTCTGCGGTACGAAAGCCTTCGGTTTTCTCTCGCTGGTGAGACCAACCGCACCATTTTTTCCATCGACACGCTGAAAAGCCCACCCAGCAGCAGCAGCAGCAGCGAGGGCTTCACACGACCTTCTCTGTCAGCACGTTCTTCACCACGACCTCAGTAGCACAGCATCATTAGAAACACCGAAATCCTTGACCATTATTTTAGAGCTTTAAGTGATACTCTATTCAGAGGCAGTGTTATGAAAGATTTTGTGGTTTTATTAATTCATTTATTACAAATGTTTCTTCAAATGGCAGACAGGGGTGTTGGAAATGATTGCAGAGACTTGCTTTTGGCAAAACTAGGGTGGTCTGGGATATATGTACACCTACTTTTTTGCTGTAACACCTGTAACTAACACTTTTAATTGTACAGAATTTATTGTAGCTGAGCTTCTTGTTCTGCATCTGCATCCCATCAGATCTAGACCAGTTGTCAGTGTCACTACCCAGCTTGACTTCAGTCCTGCAGAGATATCAACCGACACATTTGACTGTGTGGCTGAGAAGACGAGTGTTCGTCATGTTATCACGTTACGAATTTGCCTTAATGTGACTGTGAATTCAAAGGGTGTAAAAGGTAAGGACAGTAAAAGAGTTAAAAGGCTGAAATCAAGTGTTTTCTTATAAAAATAACCCTTGAAATAGTAATTCTGAGAAATAAACAGTGTCATTGAACCACCTGACAAACCTTATCAAAAAGTGTCATTTGTTCCCCTTCCTATTCTCATTAAACCGTAATTGAAGTTTTGACACAAGAAGAATTTCGGGAGGGAACTATTAGATCAAGTTGTGTGTAGTCAGCCAGAATGGCCCCATCTGGGCCAAATTTTATATCACAAAACTTTATGACCTTTAAACTTGTTGAATTGTGTGTATGTGCAGACAGTAATAACAAATGATGTATAACTAAGCTTTATCTTCCAGTTTGCCTGTATTTGAGTGAGAAACTATGTCAGTGTGTGTTTTTAGGGTGTGTGAGGTGGCTGTGCTCCGATGCGCGCGCACGCACGTGTGTGTGTATTTGACTACACAAAAACCTTGCTACAGAGATTGAGCTTTACATTCCTAGATGGAGGAAAATGTGTGCTTTTTTTCCCACCAGTAGGAAGCAGCTAAAATAACATTGTTTTTCTACTGGACACAGGACCGTTCAACATAAATGTGTCCTATGAACTGGATTTGGACACTCGGAGACAGAGGAGCCGAGCCCAGCTGTCTGCCACAGACAGTAAAGCCAGGATGTTACAGTCATCCCTGATGTTGGACCAGACGGAAAATTGCAAAAATTATTCCATCTACATGCCAGTATGTTGGTAACATTATAAAACAAATAGCTGTGCCGCCAGGTCAAAAAGGTGTCAGTGAGACAATCATCAACCTGTGTGTGTGTGTGTGTGTGTGCGTGTGCGTGTGTGTGTGTGAACTGAGAAAGTGCACGTTTTTTGACACCATCAAGGGTGCAACTTCACAGCGTAGCACCCGGTGGTCTGCCAGGATAAAGTGGTGATCGATAACGGATGTTTTCTTCAGTCAATTAGTTAATATTAGAGTCCCGGGGGGGGGGGGGGGNGGGGGGGGGGGGGGGGGGGGGGGGGGGGGGGGGGGGGGGGGGGGGGGGGGGGGGGGGGGGGGGGGGGGGGGGGGGGGGGGGGGGGGGGGGGGGGGGGGGGGCACAAAAATCTTGGTTCAAACATTGGATCGCCTGGCTAACAAAATAATAAAATCCTCAATGGTTGGTGGTTCAAAACCTTCACCCAAAGACCATATCAGTTTGTAGTACGATTACACTGGAAAAATGAATAACTTAGGAAGCAGCTGTCAAGTTAATGATGATCATTTCATGGGATCCATTTGTCATGAAGCAAAACCCATCCCAGTTTGGACCCAGGAGCAGTTCTGGCTCCAGTCTGGGGGGGGGGCAAAGGTGACATCTGTGCTGTTTTGGCCAAGTTCGGCTTGTCCAACTACACTAGTAGCAGCACTTAAATAATGTTAAACAGTGAAACAGGAATCCTTCCCTTGATGGATTTTCGATAACTAATTTGGTTTGGATAAAGGGGGGAGGTGACTCTCTATTCCTTGTACTGCAAATGCAGCTGTAAACATGACAGATGAAGAATCATTAATGAAAAGTAAAGCATTTGCATACAGACTAAACATGCAGCAAACTAGTAACTGACCAGCCAGGAAGGTCAATATCTGCTTGATCACGACAGGGAGAGAAAATTCATACGAGAAGAAGCCGTGAGCTGCCAGGAGCTGCAGCAAATAATAAATCTGTGCTCAACTTATTACTGATACATCAGTCCCGGTTTATCTATCATTTCTTCTGTGTAACTGCTGTTCTTTTGCGCCCTCAGAGCTGCGTCGAAGACACTCGCTTGCCGCTGGTTATTAAGTTCAACTATTCCCAGTCTGAGAGCGAACAGAAACCTTCCTCTGCCATTCTTAACATCGACAGCAAAACAATGGAGTCTATAGAGGTAAAGCCTTGTGTTCCAGTTATTATTCCACCTTGCTTTGCTTTCTCGGTGTACTGTGCCTGACATGTTGTCATCCTTTTCTGTTCCTTTCCTTTTTTGATTTATTCCATTTTTACTATTTTTTGTATTAGGTTCCATTTCAAAGAAACTGCAAAAATGACACCTGCATCTCTGATTTGAAGCTGGCGTTTAACTTCAGGTATGCATAGAAATATATCTTGTAGTAATTTCACCTACATATTTAGTAGTTTTTGATGAAACAATAGAACTAACAGCATTTGGGTTCCACTGTGTACTCTGGTTTCCTCAGAAATTCTCATTCCTACTGCTAAAATGCACATGTGAAACGTTACAAGCTGCTCTTATAGGACAAATACTCACACGTGATGAATTGCTGCCCTGTCAAGGTCACATCCCACCTTTCAACTACTGTACATACAAACATGCGTCTATCCCTCGCACGGCAACTTGCTTAAATTTGTACTTCTGAGTAATATATTGATTAACGTTTGTCTACTTTAACTTTTTTTACTCTCAGCTCATCCACTTTGTTGGTGATCGATCAAGAGTATTTCAGCGTGACGCTGGATTTGATCAACCTTGGAGACGACTCGTATAACACCAGCCTGTCTTTCCATTACTCCCCTGGCCTGTCCTTTTCCAAGATCCTTGTGATAAAGGTAATGCACACATGCACATCAACATTCATTCTGAAACGTTGCCATATATTATTCCAGCATTCCCAGAATGTCTCCAGTTCTGATTTCTCCTCCATACAACTTCATCTTCTGACACACGATTGTTATATCTGCTTACATTGGGAGGGATTTAAAAAATATTTATATGAACCATCTGATAATCCTGTATCCTTTAAAAAGCTTCACTCATAACATTTATATGTGTGGACTCCAATTCTACAGATTCTGTCTCCTAAAAAATATAATTATAAAGTATATTCATATAAATAGAGTCAATGAAGTGACGGAAAACGGTTAAAGCTGCAATTCCTGTGTCCTTTAGCTGTATTTTAACTGTTTATGGTCATTTTCAAAGGGTCTTTTGTTTCCATCCGCAATTGTAAAAGTTAAGCAGTGCAATAACTGAAGGTGAATTTTTGTTACATCAGTTCATTTCACGTTCTACTACAAATTAAATGGGGCAAAGTGGCGGCTCCAGAAAACCACAAAAGGTAGACGCCACGTTTCACGAAAGCATTCTGGAATGAAGAGAAGTTCTTTTCGCAAAGTCGTACAGCTTTTGCTGAGATGCGGTGTTTTTTATTTTATCTTATTCCTGATAGTCCAGCAGGAAAACACTGACCAGCTGCTCCGGCCTTGCAGACGTGACGGACAGAACAGACTGCAGAGTGAACCATCCTGTGTACCCCAGCCAAACCACTGTAAGTTAGTGTTTGTAAGCCACGAAAACCAATTTTTTTTACAAATGATACAAAATACAATATATTGGGTTAACTTATTTCTTTCTAGACAACTTTTCTCAGCAACTTTCGGATCTCCAGTATGTTTACCTGGAATGAAACTATGGAGATGACCATCAAGGCTAACAGGTGTAGTACGTCACACGTAATGTACATATAATAAATGACACTGTACAATAATATTCTGGTCGCTATACTACATATCTTGCGCAAAATCGACTTATCTTTTAATCGTGAAGTATAAATAAAAACCAACTTTTCTTTCCAGTGACAACGGAATATCTTCCAACGTAACACTGACAAAAACTATTCCCGTCCAACTTGCTGTTGATCTGGTTACCAAAGCGTGAGTTATGTTGGGAGTTTATATCAAAATTGCTGCCATTTATCCAAATATTGGTGTCATTTTTATTAATTGCTGTGATTGTTCTGTAAGTATTTAATGTATATATGCTTTCTCTCTAGCCTGCATGAAGACTCTGTCACATACCTTAATTTCTCTCTGTATGAGAATCCACCAAAAGTTGTGCGACATGTTTTCAAGGTAATATTTTAAATAACTGCATACAGTCTTAAAAATGATAAATATTTTTTACAGTCGGGGTTAACACTAACCCTTAAAAAAATCACAGCCCTGTGCCACTGGGGTGTTCATGCAAACAGTTAACAACATTCCTCCTACAGAGGAGTCATAAGGATATAATGAACATCATTATAAAATTAATACCTTTTTTTGCTTTATTTGTTCTACAGGTGGAGAATGTGGGGCGTACAAATTTACCTGTTAATGTAACATTCACCTTCAAAACTCAGCTGGAGCACAATTTTCTAATGACCAACTATACAGTTACTTCTTCTCAGGTAACACTACGCTTCCTATATGTAATATTATTCAAGAAACTTACGCAAAACGTTTTTCAAAGACTACTGTAACATTTGCGTGTCCCACCTTTGTGTTACTTTCCTGTCTACAAACGGGTGGCAAATGTACAATAAGTTTTGCTCGCCAAAAATCTTTCCTTCACATACTTTGGCTGTGGAATGTTTCTGATGTCATAGTAAATAGTCCCCTCAGTTGTCACAGTGAAAACGCATCTTCACGGGGAATGACATTGTTAGGAAGGACAAGGCTGGGGGAGTTTGGATGTTTAATCTGTTCCTTTTATTGTTAGGAATCAGACCGGTGTAGCGAAGTCGGTGATGATGTGAAACCATACGTGAGTATTTGTATTTACACTGAATGAGTTACCCAGCACTGCCTGGGTCACAAGGGGGGGGGGGGGGGGGGGTAGGAAAAACTCATTATATTTCATCAAACTGTATTGCCATTGAAGTGGCGTTTTTAGTACATACACTACTTAACCAAAAGTATGTGGACACGCACATTTTTATTAATGCATTTGGCTGTTTCGGCTGCTGGCTGTAGCACCTTGTGTTTCAGAGAAAAAACTCATTCCATTTAGATAAAAAGCTGTTTTGGATAATCTGTTCTGGGAAGAATTTATATGTAATGTTTTCTATATCAATTTTAAATATATTTTGTATTTCAGGACTGCAAAGACGACTGCAAGATGATCCAGTGTGCGATCCTCTGCCAAAAAAGTCAATCTGTTCAGTTCATACTCTCCGGGAAAGTGGCTTTCCTCCGACATGAGGACTACAAGCAGGTACATCTATAAAATCTGTAAGAGAATCACTACCAATTCATAAGATTTGTATGAAAAGACAGAATCTACTCAGTTTTCTAAATTTAACTGAAATGTGTAAATTGCAGCATTTCTCTGCTTCTGCAGTACCTGAACTGCATGTATTGGTTTCGGTTTGTTCGCAGTAAAGTAGCAGTAGCTGGGACAGGTGGTCATAACCCAACCAAGAGATGATAATATAAAACAAGTTTGTGGGGCAAAACACCAAATAAGTCAGAAGAAGGTATTTATGGGCCAGAGCCCCAAAATGATACACATTTGATAAAATCAAAGATGCACGGTTCATGGATTCCAACCGAATCCCAACTGGACTCGAGGTCCCATGAGCTCAAAATACTGTAAAGATGCATGATAGTTTCCAAGAAATGTAAAATGATAGAGGGTTTTTTGTGGTTTTTATTTGCAAGCAAGTGCCTGGGTTAACTTTTAGCATCAGGTACATATAAAGTTAGACGTTTTTCATTTTACGGGGCCCTGAGTGTTCAGGGTTGCGGTAAGAAGCATCACTCAGGCGGGGAGGTAAACGCTGAATGGGATGCCAGATGTAAGACAGTTACATACAGCATCCCTCACACATGATGGACAGGATCTGGAGACAACATAAGTGTAATAAGATCAGCATAACGGTGAGAATGTTGTGCAGAAAAGCTTAAGGACCCATAACTCCTGAACAATACACACACACACACACACACACACACACAATCACGTAGGGTGGAGAGAACAATTTTGACCATTGGTAATATTGGCTATAGTGCTATGAGGTGTCTGTAAAACAAATCAGTCAACTACAGACGACTACTGAAATATTTGTTCCTCTTTTTACAGAACCTGTCATTCCATGGCAGTAGTTTCCAAGTAAATTTTGTCAGCAAAGTGAAACTCAGCTATAATACACACCGATATGTTCAAACTGTGAGCAGCTCAGGGGTAAGTATGCTTTTGCACAGCTTTGAATGAAAATGGAGAGACAATATGACAATAGTTCTAAACCTTTTTCCATTTATTTTTCTCATCGCAGGGCCAAAGTGATACCCAACATTTCCATGAAACTGAGGTAATTATCATTTTTAAATGTAGTGAGTAAATAGTTGGGAGTTAAATTGTAAATCATTGAACAATTATGAAACGTTAGACTGTTTGCCTGAGCTACGCAAAAGCTCTTGTATCCATTCTTGGGAAATATTTTATGTTCTGTCCGGTGATCCTAGCAGATGCAGATAGACGGGTTGCAGAGAAAGACGAGAAGAAAAATAGGAATCGGATTACTAATATTAGTATTATTTTTACTTGAATGCTGCAAAATTGGTGAAAAAGTTCAGCAGCCTTATTACACATCAAAGCGCTCGTGGTCATTGTTTATATACCGTTATGGTTTACGTTGTAAAGAATAAGGAGATTCTCTGCTGGCGATGTTGCTGCAGCCAAACTCCGGGAGTCAAGAAGCGCCTGCAGTTTCACTACTCGCTGCACTTTGCTGAAGCCACCACTGTCACTTACACATCACTTCCATTTGTACATTTCAAACACGCTTTTCTCCAAAGCTCCACATAACGCACACTGAGCAAAGGTGCATCTCACAGCACACAAAGGGTTTGCAGGTTTACTTGTGCAGCACATATATCCACACATGTCATTTGCCTATAGTTATATATGAATCGGAAAAAATACACTGAAAGTACCAAGCAGTACCTCACATTTGTACCTTATATATCATACCGGTCTCTTATTTATTTTTTTCAGATTACTACTCGAGTCGAGCTGATCGTCCCTCCCAATCGCGCGTTTATTGTCGGAGTGGGTGCTGGAGGAGGACTGTGTCTTCTGATATTAATTATCGGGGGCTTGTACTGGGTGAGTTACCAACCTGCACTTTTCATACTTAACATTTTAAAAGTGAGTCCACGTCTGTAAAACTAATACCAAATTTGTACTTTTTCAAATGTATATTTACATTGTACTTTCAATGAATCATATAATACAAGGTGATGAGTAGGGATTTCATTGTTCTTGTGATGTTCTGCGATATATTTGTATTTATGGAACAGTACCAGCAATAGTCAGTCAGCCTTTAGCTGTAATGTTACAGAAATTGTTAAGACAAAAAGTAAGTAGTCACTGTTTGTTAGTATATATACATATTTTATCCTCTCAGTTGGGATTCTTCAAGAGAAAAAGCCCTTTTGAAGAGCAGAACGGTGAGGGCCAAAGTAAAAAAGAGGAAAATGATGGGCATGAAGAGGACGAACAGAGTCAGGTGCCGGAGAAAGAAAGTGACGGTCAGGGGGACACAAAGCCAGCTGTCATATAAGCAAAATTGAATGTATCTTAAAATCTGCTGCATTTTCAACAAACACGCACACACACACGCACACGCACACACACACACCTGGAACAAGTTAATTTAAAAAACTATTAGAGCTAATTTAAGGCTAAGCAAAACAGCAAATATTCATGTATTGTTTTTAAATTTGCAAATACTATTTTATACTTCCTGAATATTAACTGTATAATGATGCAATGCAATTTTTATTCATTATTACATGACATTATTATTTTTACACCTTAGGTTTTTTCAAAATATTGCTATTATTGTGAATATTTTCTACTCTCTCCAAGTAATACTGAAGCAAAAAAATGTAATATCCCATGACAGATGATAGCAGCTTAAAAATGTTTTTGCCACAAAGTATTACAAATAGTACTTACTTAGTACATCTTATCTGTCAGCCAACAATAAACTGAAAATGGATGAACAAATGGATGCATTTTAATGTTCTGTAAAGAAAAGACAGGAAATGTAAAAATGAAGCTTCTAAATACTTTTTTATTGCCTTTAGTCTTCGCTATTATTAATGTTAGTTACGAGGTCAATCTTATTTTCCAGGAGAGATATTGACGTTTTTCAAATACAGCTATATCATAATTAATATTTAATCATATCTTTTACTGTAATCTTTTACTATGTCAAACTGTCCAGAGTTGTTCATTTTTCAGTAATAAATTTTATACATAATATATGCTTCCTCCTTTTCTGAGTTTTTATTTCACAGACTTCTGATCAGCTTTTTAATTATCACTAACACTACAGTTGTAAAATGGCCAGTTTCAAACATATAAAGTGGTAAACACAACGGTTTGGTTAAGGAGCATTAAAAATATGCAACTGCCCAGTAAATGTATGTAATACCAGTACTGTGGTCCACCGGTTACTATGGTACATCACAGCTCATAGGTTGACTGGACATGGGTTTGAATCCAAATCAGTCTGTGTAGTTTACAAGATCCACCATCCAACCGTCTACTTTGATCAATTTAGAGTTGGTACCTGGCGTTTGTTCAGTCTCCAGAGGTCTCAAGTTTTTCATGGAGGATCCAAAGATGCCCTGCGTTGCATTCTGAGATCTCCAGCTTTCTGGTTGGGCCTCCGTTGCCACCGCAAGGTACTGATAAAGACTAAAGAGGAATAAAATGAAATGGGGTAGATGCCACCAACAAGATTATCAACTCAGGTTTATTACTGAAGTTCACCAAAGCAGGCAATTGCAACACGTCTAATTCAACAAGCCGAAACAAAACTATAGACACTAAAAGGTAAACCCGACTTCCAGGTGGTACGTAGTTTTGAGTTTTCACTGGTGCCACATCTGAGACCATTGGGTGGAGATCAGATGCTCAGTACTAGCGGTGGTTTTAGGGTCACCACAAGGCATAGAGGAAATTCAAAGAGAAAAAGGAGTTAGCTACTCCACCCAGAAAGAGACTAAAACATGTTACACTAGAAGACAAGATGCAGAAGTGCAGCTTGCAGGGTTTATGCCAAGGTGGAAAAAAAAAGTTATTGATTCCAAGACAAAAAGATGAATCTTGTGAGTGAACTCCTGACAACAAGAGAGGGTTTGAATGCCAGGCTGAGTGACCACTAGGAAGTCTCAGACATATAAAAAGGATTTACCAAATAGGCACCTGTCTTAGTCTTCTCCACTCTGTGGAGACCGGACAACCAGTCTTAGGCACGTGTGGGAAAAATGCTATAAAGCGAGGATGGATCCAGAAATAATTCCATGAATACTTATTAATCAATAAACCTTCGAAAAAGTGCAGTAGACAAAAAAAAACCTCAATCAGATCAATTTTGGTGGGACCACCCTTTGCCTTTGAAACAGCATCGATTCTCTTATGCAAACTTGCATGCAGTTTAAGGTAGAGGTTGGTAGGTTCTTCCAAACATTTTGAAGAACTGGCCACTTCTTCTGCAGACTTTGACTGTCTCTGCTTGTCCTCCCAGACTGACTTGATCATGTCGAGATCAGGGCTCTGTGGGGACCAGACCATCTGTTGCAGGATTCCTTCTTTTTGCTCAAGATAGTTGTGTATGACTGAGATTGGGTGTTTGAGGTCATTCTCAGGCTGCAGAATTAATTTGGGACCAACCAGAAACCCTTCTGATGGTGGATAAGAATCTACCTGTACTTCTCAACACACATTCAAGTTGCACGCCTAACACTTTTGCACAGTACTGTAGGTTTGACTCTACGTCAGTCTAAAGGTTGAATTCACCAATAACAATACCGTGTTCATCACAGCTGGTCGATAAGTGAAGGAGAAAATTGCTAAATGCTACCAGAAATACTCATGAGCGGCCTGGTGGTTGGTCTGTAAATAAGGGTGATAGTCACAGCCGTAGTAACAGAAGAAATAAAAATTAAAGAAAGTGATCATCCTTCTTGTCAGCCTTTATGCCTTTCTATAGAAATGGTCACAAGGCCCCTGGTGTGGCCACAACTCCTGAAATTAAACAAAGGCAGTTCCTCGGGGAATCCTTTGACTGCTGGAATACCGCTGTCACATGTAAGCCACGCTTGGTAAGACTGTTGGTTTTTGCTTTGAGATTGATGGCTTTGTGATCATGCGGCTGCAGAGATCTTTTTTGTGCAAGCTGTGAAATACGAGTCCATTTTGAGATGGCAAAGACGACTCAGGAGCTCCTGGTCACAGGACCAATGGACAGCACCTTGCAGGAGTCACCAGAAGGAAGAAGAGGTGAAGGTGGGACAATCGGTGGTGCTGCACCGGGTGACCCCCTGTGGACTGGTACCCCTCAGAAGGTCTGAAGCCCCACCCTCCCCTTCAGGTTCACTTCTTCTTACCTTAGGTTCAGTTCTTCTGGGCCTATTGAGAAGTCCCTCCAGTTAGTGCTGGGAAAATCGGTTGGTTTGTGGATTTTATTGCATTTTAAAGGATTGTAAACAATTGTTGCTATTTAATTTTTTAAGTGTTGTGTATGAATGTTTGTGTTTTAAGTGATGAGTGAGTTTTGCACTTTCATAGTTCTGCTTTAGGATCACTTTTCTTTGAATTTTGGTGCTTACTTCCAGTTTCATTTTCCAACTGAACATGTATAGATTTATAGGCATTTTTAAATGTATTCTTTATTTTTATGATGGATTCCCTCTCGGGGAATTGGAATTGTTTTTAATAGTAACAGGTTTGGTTTTATTGCGGCGAGCTAAACAAAATGGAGTGTTTTTTGAATAATTTGTTGGTTTTTCATAAAGTCTGAGTTTGAAGGAAAAAATAGCCTTTTCTTCGCCGAACCCAGATTCGCCAGAAATGACAGTGAAAATAATCGTGGCAGAACAATATAAATATAAATATATATTATTATTATTATTATTACTGACACGAATAATGTGTGCAATTAGTGAAAGATATCACAGTCGTCTTAAAATTTATTTAAATGTTCAATATTGTGTTTGGTTCAGACTGTGCCAGAGTTAAAATAGCTAAAGTGGAAACGTGTCAGTTACGTCTCTGTTTCTTCAGCTCGTCAATAATGGGACGAAGGAGCTGAACTTCGGACTCCCGCTGCGGGACGGACAAGCAGGCGGGCCGCCGGTGGCTGCGGTGCGGAGCTCGGCTGCCCATTTCGCCGGAGCGTCTCTTTCACGCCGCTTCGCAGCGGAGCCGGTGAAGTTAAACTCAACACAGGAGCAATGCAATGAACAGCTGTGTGAGAGAAAAGTCAAGCAAATTTTTTTTACCGTTTTTTCCCCCGAGCTGCTGCAAACTGCCAGACTTTGCGTCATTGCAGTGGGAGTGGGAGCGGGAGCGGAGGAGGAAGAACCTTTGCAAACAAGAGAATAACGGTAAAGTGGGGAAAATGTCGGGGCTGCTGGAACTGCGGTCCTGTCACATACTGTCCCTCTGTCCTCCCAGACGGATCCGGACGCTTTAGCGCGTCACCCATCAAATCCTGAAAAACTCGACTGCGAATTCGCTGGAAAGTGAAATAATTCTAACGCACGTCGCACTTGCGAGCAGCTAAAAATAATTGGGATAAATTCCGACAAACTGAATGGTGGGATTTTAATCAACATCGAGTGCCGCGTAAAAAATCGATAAAATAAATGTGAATAACGAGCTGAAAGTGCAGATTGTCGAGAAAGTCGCGGTTGTTCTCTTGTTTGTGACGCTGACGGCGTGGAAAATGAAAGCAAAGGTTTTTCTTCCTCTGAGTTTCGCGGCAGCTCCGGGGGGGGGGGTAAATCTGCTTGACTTTTCTCACTTTTCTCCCACGCAGCTCTTTGTAACATTCACTTTTTGCCCACGAGGAGTTAAACTTAAACGGCTCTTTCTAACTCGCCGTCGTTTTCATCAGGCGGAGTGAAGAAAAAAAAATTGCGCAAGTTTTGCGCAGTTTTACCGCCCACCGCTATTTATCGACTACCTCTTCTGTCAAATATTCCTCCCCCTGCCCTTTGAAACGCTCTCCTTGAATTATCTCACCACCTCTCAGGTTTTCATCTTCACTGCCCCGCTCTTCAAAACCTGCTGCCGGCAGTTCAGTGTCACCTCAGATACTGTGGTCTTTTTTAACCCCTTTTCTCATTGTGTTCATTCTTACTCAGTGTCCCTTTTCGGCTTGTATTCTTCCATCGTTCGCTGACTGTCACCTTGTCACTGTTGTCCAAACCACCAGCAAGATACTGCATGGCACAATGAGGCCAGAGCTCCTTAATCCATCAGCTGTAGCAAATTCAACATTTTGTGCCCGGATGACTGAGAGCTTTGTTGCCTAGGTTACGATCTTTGTAATATTTTGCAATAAAAGGGCGCGAGTAACTAGAAACAGGCGCAGTTCAGGTGACCTCGCTATGAAGCGAGATCCTTCAAATGGTCCTCGACTGACCTCTAAAGCTCAAATCCTTCCCCTCGCCTGGTGCCTTCAGAGCGACAGAAACCAAAAACCCACTTTTATCTCCTCTCTCCACTGTTGCAGATTTTTTTTATGAGGTGTCTATTCCAATATGTGACAAGTTCTTTCTGGATGTCCATAATTTGCACGGTGGACGAACGTCACGCCTCTGTTATGCCCCCTTTCACAGGTTTGCTTCGTCGCGTCTAATATTATGCTTAAGCGTGTGGTTTTCCTGTCTTTTTCTCCTGACTTTACTTCTCCCATGGGGCGCGACGCACTAGACGAAAATCCTCTAAACTAGAAAATTTAACGCAGCGTATCGTGACTGTGCAAGTCCGACAAAAGCTGCGCTCATCCACCAGAGCTCAGCTTGGCCTTTATTCCTCATACACGCCACGAAACTTCTCCAAAGGGTTGAATTTGGATGACCGGAATGGCTGAATCTCAGAGGATGACTGTAATAACTAGGGGGATAATAGGGATAACTATTATATTGTTACTTGTGCTAATGTTGTGTCCAATGTTGATGCGTCACTCACAGTAAATACTTGATCTTTCACAGAAAAACATCCAGTCCGTTCCGCGATGACTTCTTCTGCGCCCGATTTGTCGTTTATAATCCCACCGCAAACACTGCGCCGACTTGCGCAGGAATGGCTAGCTGAAGACACCCCGAACTTCGACCCTGCCGGCCTTTGTGTGGGATCCCGGGAAGTGAGAGCCAACCTTCTGTGTAAGACGCCGGGGAGCGTGCTGGCCGGCTGCCCCTTCTTCACGGCGGTCTTCACAGAGCTTGGCTGCAGTGTGGAATGGCTGCACTGTGAAGGACATACATTTGGTAAGCAAGAAAATGGCTGGTTTTCTAACACAAGGAACACGGTAGGTTGAGCTGCTGCAGTGGTCACAGTTTGTTTTTGGTTTTCTGGTTCTTCACGTTGCACCCGCGTAATCGTCAAAGGTGCAAACATTTTCTGCTTTATTTATGTACGTTTGATTAGATTCAGACCAAGGGTGGCACAGCAAGCAGCGTTGCCTCCCTGAAGGAGCATGGTTTTCAACCCAGCTCACCCAGCGTGGACTTTGCATGTTCTCCTCGTGTCTACGTGGGTTTCCTCCAGGTGCTCCGATTTCTTTTCACAGTCCACACCAGCGTTTCTATTTAACTAGTCACTCTAAATTGTCCATAGCGTGTGAAGGTGTCTGTGGCCACTCTGCGATGGACTTGCGTGTAGTTTCCCAGTATAGGGCCTGGTGATTCTTGGAAACGCTCTGCACCGCAGAGACCTTCACCAGGACCGATGGATTCAAGAAAAAAATAGCGTGTTTTTCCACTTGTCATCATTAGTTGGCAGCAAAATATATTGAGAATAGAAGAGGAGCGAAGGGTCTCCTTCATATCATGATTCTGTCCAATGTTTAAACTTGTGTCTAGTAATCTTAAGTGTTGGTGACACGTAACAAGATGAGCAACGTTGCACAGAACTGAAACCGTTAATAAGTAGAAGGATGTCTGCATTGTTCAGTTTTTATTCATTGTGACTTAGCGACGAAAGCCGCTTGCTGACAGTTGCACACTTTGCATCCCAAATGCGCTCGTAAGTTGAGGGCCCAGGGTACTGAGGGTCTTGCAGAAGTCTTCAGAACCTAAACTCAGACTGTGGAGGTGAATCCAGGTGTGGCTGTTTGTTTCAGTGACAAGGTGCAGATGTTCCAGTGCAATTTGAGCTTTTCAACATGCAAAAGGCAAGATGCTCCGGAAGAAAACAGAAAAGTAGCACACGGATAAATGTACCAGAGGAGGTCAAATAAAATGTGGGCACGAGAAGAAATGTGAGCAACACCTCAGTCTGCACCATCTTCCTTGTACAGAGAGTTCCGATTTGGGTCGGGTGTGCAGGAGGAAAGCTGAAACTCCAGAGATGGGGAGCTCTGTTATGGGAGTTATAACAGCATGTTTCTGTTATAATATTAGAATTATAACAGCATTTTGTGCGTCAGCATTTTTCACGACCTCACTGTGGGCTGCCACCAGAAGTCGTGAAAATGGTGCCACACAAAACGCTCATATAATTCTAATTATTTCTCTGCACATGAAGGACTTAAGGTATGTAGTGAACATCACTGAAACCAACTTACTTTTAATACAAACCTTCACCGTCCCGTTAAGAGTTGCGTGGCCTCGGTCTTTTTAACAAGTACATTGTACTATTTTACTCCCATAAAATCACACAATTTAATCTCAAAACTAGTCAAAGTTACTGGTCAAGTTAAATAAGTACAGGAGGAGATGCACTATGTAACAGTAACAAAGTTATACAATTAAATTCATTTTTTGGGGGGGGGGGGGGCAATTTTAGGCTCCTGATGAGGATCAAGTGGTTAATGGTGGTGCAGTTTAAGTTTGGCAACGTGTACAGACAAGATGACCATGAATATACAATTTTTTAAAAAATCTCAGTGCCTTTACACTCATGTCCTTCAGGTTCCGATGCAGTGACAAAGACGGCGGTTGTGAAAGGCCCTGCAAGATGCGTGTTGCTGGGGGAGCGACCTGCTCTCAACTGCCTCGCCAGGACTTCTGGGATCGCGACCGGCTGTCGCAAACTTATTGCCTTAGCTAAGCATGCAGGTTGGACCGGCCAGGTGGCGGGTACCCGCAAGACCACTCCAGGCTTTCGGCTGGCGGAGAAATACGCAATGCTGGTGGGCGGTGTGTCCACACACAGACAGGACCTCAGCGGAATGGTCATGCTTAAAGACAACCATATCTGGGCATCGGGAAGTATTACGCAGGTAAGCAGTTCTAACGTGATTTTCAGCAATTTTTACTTAACGGAATTTACTAAAGGTTGGTCGAGAGTGGAAACGCTTTTAGGATAAAGGCAAAACGTAGTAAAACAAGGATGGATTTTTATATCATAACAGGCTAATGTAGTTTGTGTCCTTGCGCAAATATAGACTTTTTTTTACTTACTGTCACAGAGTACTGAAACTAAACTGCACTTTGAAATTTCTACATGGCCACAGCATTGGAATGTGCATCATGTAGGAGTTACTTTGAGTGGGAATGAATTGATTTGGTTTGAATTTGGGTCTGAATTTGACAGCTGCTGTCAGGAATAGTTTTCAGGAAGAAAACAGAAAAGTTAAACATTCCGGAGGAGGTCAAACTGACAAGTGATTTTGAATTGTCGGCCACTTGCTGTTTTCCACAAGGGCGAAAGGACCCGTGTCATTTCTCCCGTTTCCAAAATCTTCCCGTTTTGATCCATTTGTCTACAGAATGTTCTTTCTGAGTTCTTAATGTGCTTTTTAGGGGTGATCTTTTTTCAGTAGTTTCCACGTTGCTGCTGTTGTACTTTTACACAGTGCCTTTTTGTGCAAAATGTAAAATAACTATCAAAATACGTCTCCTGAAACTCCTATTCAGTCCTGATTGCTGACCCATTCATCCCACAAGGGTGGGATGTTAAGCTTCGTGTTACTGATCACAAATAACACTTTTTCAGAAGACAGTTTGTTCAGGATGAGCCTTCATTTAATTCTGCTTTCAGTACATTTTACTGGCATCTATAGGTTCAGCGTGGAAACGCAAGTTGCCAAGACTCGAGTGCTCGTGATACGCAAAAACACAAATTCTCCACGTGAAGCGGTCGATCCAGCAGTGAACAGTATCTGTTAACCACTTTTTTCACTAGGCAGTCAGAAGTGCCCGTTCAGTCTGTGGGTTCAGCAGTAAGATTGAAGTAGAGTGCGGGAGCAAGGAGGAGGCAGCAGAAGCGGCTGCGGCGGGAGCCGATGTCGTGATGTTGGACAATTTTACCCCCGAGGTAAAGCTAAATTTCTCAGCAGACTTTACGTTTATCCAGAAATGACACTGTAGGTTCCTCAGTGCTGGAATGAATAAAAATTGTTCCCTTGTGTGAGTATTTGCTAGAGTAAGAAAATGTAATATTCACTAATAAATAAACGTTACTCGTTCGCAGAGTAAATTTTTTTTTTTTTCATTCTCTCTTTTCTTCTAGGGTCTACATGCTGCAGCCCGTTCGCTGAAGCAGGAGTTCCCCTTTGTGCTGGTGGAAGGCAGCGGCGGCCTGACTCCACAGACCCTGCCTTTGTATTTCTCCCCTCACGTTGATATCATCTCCCTCGGCTGCATCACGCAGGGGTGTCCAGCTGTTGACTTTTCGCTCAAGATCGAGCCAAAAGTGGCTGTTTGAAGTTTTCGTGAGCGTAGCGATTAAAAGAAGGTTAAACTCCGCTAACCTGCGTCTTTAAACGCTAATCCATATAAACAGGGAAGGAACTTAACAGAAACATCACATGAAGAAGGACCTTAACATTGAAGTGACTAAATCACAGTTACAAGTTCAGCTGCAGAGATATGTCATATTACACCGATTATGGTGAAGAAAATGTTTCAGCTGATGTGGCTGAACTAATAGTTCCGAAGAGGCCAGGTAGTCGGTATCCACATTACCGGTGCATTGGTCACAAACGCTGCAGAATTAGTTGAATTGTCAAGGGGAAGATGGAAAAATGACAAATTTTAAACATTCACAGTAGTCTGTGGTAAAATATGAACGTGAGTATGTGCTTTCAGCCTCCTAGAACTGGAGAGTTAATGGATTTCAGCGTTTGCTCAGTTGCACAGGCCTTTGCTCATCATGCAAAGGAAGCCTGTAGTCTGTTCTACCCTTATGAAGAGGTTGTGACTATTTGGATTTTTGCATGAATGATGTGATCAATTTAAGAACTTGAGTTACGAAAATCATCTCAAGGAGCATATTTACACATTAACTTGGGAGTCAAAGCGATACGAGGTGTATTTGGTCTGACCTGGAGTGTTTTAAGTCAAACCTCTATGATGTCAGAGGCAGAGTGTTAGTGTAACATTTCTCCTTCCATCCATCTTCAGCCAGGACTGGGGTAATTCCATGCGTGTGCTGGATAGCACAAGGCTGAGCAGCAGGACAAGTGTTGGGTTGTTTTAAGTTAGAAAACACACTACGATGAGCAAAAAATAAGATACGTTTTTCACTCGGAGCAAACTCGCATAACAGGAGTTGTCCTAACTGCAGTGACTTCATGGAACAAATAATCTCTCTTACATGAGCAAAAGGAGGTACATGTAAATTATTTACATCACAAGACGAAGCCAGTAATTTCCATATCATTTTATTAAACAGTATCTCGACGCACAGTGAGATGGGAAAACAAAAATGTAACGTGAGATGCGACTGCCTTCACAAGCAATGAACAATGAAAAAATGCTCCAGAAAGCATAAATGTTTGACTGGTGCATTCATTCGGTATAAACTGAACTCAAAAGGAGCGGTCGAGGAAAACACATAAACAGCACGTGTGAAAATCCACCTTTTATTATGTTCAATATATAGTCATTATGACTTCCATTGTTGTCTGAACTGTCAAAAAAGTAACACACGACCCAACAGTGACAACCATTCTCACTTTTGCTGTATGAAGCCACACAAAGCCGGCAATAATTAAATATTCTAACTTGACATTTAAGAATCTTACAGAACACAGACATTTCGATGCCTACAAGTATTACTGAAGTCTTGCCACTACATTTCTTATTAACCGCTGGTCCTACAGTTACCATGACAGTTGGATTCAGAGTTTTTTTTTTTTCTTCCCAAAAAAAAAAAAAAAAAAAAAAAAAAATCTTATAGTTACTTTAACAGACAGTGGAAGTACTGAACTCCTTCCTTCTATACTAAATACCCCATCCCATTTTAGAAAAATATTTCATGGACTACTTATTTTCCCTGCCTTTATTCACTTCCTTTTGAAAGAAAGTTTAAGTTATGTATATACGGTGAAAGTCGTTCGCTCCGAAGGCCGCGTTGCACTTGGGGCACTTTCTCTGGCGAGTGTCGTACCGTGTCTTTAGACATTCGTAGCAGAACACGTGGAAACACTTGGTCAGTACGGTCTCCTTGTCTCGCGTGTTACAGCAGGGGCAGCGCAGCTTTGTCTGCAAAAAGAACAGGAGAGCAACGAGGTGGAAGGGGAGGGAGAAATAGAGAAGAAAATTATATCAAACATATTAATGTATTTTGCATTACGAACTTGTTAATACTATATTAATAACAGAATTGAAATAAGATGTATTGATAAGACCCAAAGAGGTCGTGTCTGACCTTGTACTGGTTGATCTCTTCTTGTAAAATTTCGTCCGCATCAGTATAGACTTCAACTTTCTTTTGCTTCTCCAGTCTCCGACGCAGCCTAGACAGATCTTCCTAAAAGATCGCGTTTCGCAACATTAGCACCACCTTCGTCCCACGAGATCTCGCCGAGTTGTTCTAACATAAAAACTACACAGAAATTATATTCTTCACGCACCTGCGCCTTCTTAAGGTTGAAGCTCTCTCTTTCCCGGGCCGTGCGGTTATCTGACACGGAGGCCTGGATCTCCCGCAGCTTTGCTTGCGTGTGCTCCAGCTGGACCTTCAAGTCCTCTGCTAGCTGGGCTGCCTCCACTGCCTGACAGAACAATTGTAGAGAACACAGTGTTTGACAAGCAGAGTCGAATGTATAAAAACGTGTCGCTGAAAGAGAAAATTCACCCACACGACCACAGCGTGTGTAGCTGGACATGGACGTGTGACTTCCAGGTTGCTAGTTTGCTCCCCGCTCGTCACTACCGCTGCATAAATATACACACCACGTGACCAAAAGTATCAGGACACCCTGTAATGCATTAACCATTAGATCTGTTATTGAGAAGTAGACATCAGTAGCTTAGCCACAAAGCAGGAGGCCACAGGTGGCTGTGTCCTTCACGCGTCCACGCTCTTTTGGCCATTCGGCGCACGTAAAAACTTTGGTCTTCGCTAAGTTTCAAACCAATCTAATTAACTTCAGCCCTCCTGTTCTCAAGGTGCCATTTCAAATCACGTTTATTAGAGGTACCCCTTCTGTTAAGGCAGTTAAGCTGCAAGTGTTATGACATGCACTCTCAGGGCTGGAGAGGGTCACCCGGTCACTCGGTTTCTCAGTTCTCTGCAAGTAAACATTCCATCAGACACCGATAAAATCAGTGACAATACGGAAACTACAAATGAAGATTGAAATGTGTAACTGCTTTTGTCGCTACTCTTATGAAACCCTGAAACTTCTAGAAGTAGCTCAAAATCAACAGGGCTGCTTCTTTTCTGTTTCATATGGCAGCAAAAGCAAAAACGGCGGTTAAATGAAAAGCTATAATGCTGTGATTCATATTATGTTGACTGCAATCACATGTCTTTTGAATTAATAGCATTTACAATATTTTAGGCAACTACATTTCTGCGTATGTGTGAACAACAGGTTCAACACTGCAACGCTGTGCACGTTTCCACCCACCTTTCTTTTGTTGAGCTCTAAGGCTTGTGTCCGAAGACCGAGTTCTTTTTCCAGTGTAGCAAGTGAGCTCTGAAGGACACCTTCCTTCTCTTCCAACTTCTGCACTACAAGTAGTTGAGCATCGACCTGTGATAACGTATAACAAGGAGACTGATGGAGATGTTGCTGCTTTTCTATTATTTGTTCCCCAGTTGAACAGCTGGCAGTACAGATGAGAGCGATTTAACAAAATGTATATTAAAGCTATTTCGCTCGGCCCATTTCAAGATACTTGTGATCAACGACCAAAGTAACTCTATGAAGTTACACTGTACTGTATAAATCTGTCGTACAAAGCAAGACAGTAGTAGCACGTGCATCCGAGGAAAAAATTTAGATAAAGGGCAAAACGATGCTCCGCGGAGGCAGAGCAACATATCTGCGGTGTTAAGACACAGCCGCAAATAAGGAGCGATCCACCTGCAAAACGGCGAATATCCGGAACCATCTGTGTTCAACAGCTATCGGCTGTAGCACATTTACCTGCGTTTTCAGCGTTAGCACTTGGTCAGCCAATTCCTCCTTCTCTTCTCTTAGCAGTTTGTAGATTTGGTTTGACTTGATCCGCTCACTCATCAGCTTGAAGTTGGCGTCATCTTTTTCTCTCAGTTGCTGCATCAGCCGACTGTTCTGCTCTTGCATGTCTTCAAAAGCTTGACCTGTAATGTCCATCTCGCTAAGCAAGGCTTCTTCTTCCTGCAACCACAACAGATACAGTGCATAATGCCAGCTGTAAAAGTAGTTTAAATACAAGGGAAATGCAAGTTTTTTTAATGGCTTTAAGGGGGGGGGGGGGGGGGGGTCTAGCTTTACTGAACTAACTTACTGAAAGAGAGAGATGTCACTCAAATGTAATGTAACGCAAATATAAGAACAGCCTAAACGTGTGAGAACTGAGGATACAGGTAGTACAAGTACAACAAAACACGAAGCATTTCCATGCCCCAAAACACTCTTTGGACGTCCAGCTTGTCTTCTGTTACATTTCCTTTTACTTACAACATCACAATTACCGAAACAAGTCATTTCTGCGCCTCCTGAACGATCCGGTCCGATGTCCCGTTTGTCCCACAGCGCACGCAGCTTTCCATCATGCTTTTTGTCTCTTTAACCGGCCTTATTACGGAACAGTACAGACATCTGTTCATTTTTCACCTCTTAGATTCTCTAAGTCTTCAATGAAGCTGATCTTAAAAATCTTTTGACTTTAAACGTGTTTATTGACTACGATCTACATTAAAACTAACTCAGAATGACAGAAAATGTCCTCTCTGCCAAACAGCTATTTAATGACAATTATTTGCCCGCTACAAATTCATCCCGTAAACTTGTAATCTTCCTTACATTGTTACTGATCGTGAACGTTCAAAGGCCGGATTTAAGCTGTACACGCCAGTGAATGAAAGCGGTCACGGTCCTATCCTGTTTTATCGTCAATTAAACGTTGGCCAAAGAAAAGCAGATCGCTTTTGCTCTGCAACAGACAGAAATGTTGGAAGTAAACAAAGAAAATGCTGGAAAAAAGAAACATGTAGAAAATATTTGCATATTTTGCACATGGAACCTGTGGGAGTCGGCGCACGTGCTATTGATCAGCCACGTTTCCTTTGAAAAAGCCGAATACGCCGTTTAATTACCTGTTTTGTTGCCGTGAGCTTCTTTTGCAAATGTTCTATGGTTTCCTCAGCCAAACGAATCTTCCTAAGAGCATCTTCATCCGCGAGCTTCTTGCTCTCTTTTTTTTCCCTCTCCTCCAGCTCTCGAACTCGTCCTCTTAACTCATCCACCTGGGCGAGGGATGCGGTTCAAAACATCTCAAACGTGACGTATCGCAAGCGCTTAGTTCTTTCTAAACTTCAAAATCATAAAACTTTCTTCATTTTTTAATTCGAAGCAGATTTTTTGCCAACTGTAGACAGTTAAAAAAAATGATTAGACAAACCTCAGCTTTGGATTTGCGCTCAGCAGCCATGAGCTGCACTTTGTCCCGCTGTTCTTTTGGGGCTGATTTATACATGTCCAGTAAAAGCTTCATCTCTTTCTGAGATTCCTGAGCTTTCCTGAGTAGAGGAATGAGGAAGAAAATACTAATGGGCCTGAGAGATTTTTGTTAAACAAATAATAAAAAAAAAAGGATCAGTCATTTTTGAGATGTCGCTGGGGAACATAGTAGATATTAAGTGCACCTATACAGTTAGGAACAAAAACAAACACACCCAAAACCATATCTTAGTGTGATGACAAAAATTAACTCGTTCATCTTTATAAGCTGATGTTGTTTACTCCTCCCGTTGACAGGTCCTACAAATCTACGCACACAATCGCAGGTCATCGGACAGGACAAACTAGTCTTGAGCTTTTCTTTGTAGAAACCTAAATCATGTTATCGGTTAGGCCTTACTTCAATGACAGATATGTCATGGCCTTACTTGAGCTCAGTCTTGATCATCTTAAGTGTGTCTGAATCCTTCCTCTTCAGCTCTTCGCTTCGTTGCCTTTCTCGCTCCCTTTCACGCTCCCGTTCCCGCTCTCGCTCCCTTTCTGCCTCCCTCTCCCTCTCCCTGACTCTTTGTCTCTCGGCCTCTCTCCTTCTGTCTTCTTCCTCTTCTTGTTCATCGTCTTCCTCTTTCTTGATATCTACCCCTCCGTCGCTGCTGGTCTCCTCCAGCGTCACAAACCCCACTTCTCCACTCTGACACCGCAACTAAGAGAAGTAATAATACAGGAACAGTCTCCACAGAGTATACAAGTGTATAACAAACACAAGCTAACACACTAAACTGACAAAAACCTGAGAAATAAAATTTTAAATTCTGCACCCTTGTATACAAATTCACACATCCATAATGTTGCCCATTTCAGTATCTCTTAAGATATGTAATCTGATTGAATCATTTTAAGTTCAAGAAAAAAGAAACGAATATATATATATATATATATATATATATATATATATATATATATATATATATATATATATATATATATATATATAAAATTGTTCTTTCATTTCTTTGGGATGTAAAAAATAATGAAAAATCAAATCAGATGCAAATGCAGTTTCATGGCAGAGCATGAATACCTACTTGCATGCAAAGTGTTGCTCGGGTTACAAACCTTATTGATTTCCGCTTGTGTCTCGCGAAGTTTCCTCTTGTAGCGCTGCAGGTCTCCCTTCAACTGGTGATTGTGGTTCTGAAGGCTACTAATTAAATGACGCATCTCTCTGTTAATGGGGCCTGGGGTCAAAACACACACATCCAGGGTTACTTCATCTGCTACGCACCGCCGACACTTAGATGTGCAATTGTATGAAGGTGACTGACTCAGACCCTGACCACACAACCTCCATGACCCACATCATTATTTAAACACACATCTGACTCACAAGGATGAGTAAAATGGTTCAGTTTCAACTGAACAGGACATTAGTAACTGAAAATATTAGAATCATTTAAAACCAACAAAAAAAAAAAAGAGAGAAAAAGGATTTCAAGACACAGAATACGTTGAGATGTAATGATACCTGCTTGCTCATTAGCGGCAAGGTTCTGCTCAAATTCAATTCTTAACATCTCGTACTCCTTGCGAACCTGGGCCAGGGTATCCTCAAGCTGAATGACTTCTGTCCGCAGCTTCTTCTGTAGCGACAATTCGTCGCTCTACAGGAGAAATGGAAACCCAAACAAAATTCTAATAAAATGCTCCTGTTCTATGCTTTTTGCCACATCTTTCTTACCGCTGAATCGCAGCCATTGATTTCTGCCAAGGCAGGAGACCTGCATGCTGTTGTACGGTTCTATCTGGCTTCTGACAATTTCACACATAGCTTGTGGAAAAATCTGGCAAGATGCTCTGTCTGTGGAATTGCAAGTAGCTGTCTAATCCCTTCTCTAAGGAGATCTGCAGGAACATCTTGTGGCTGCAGTATGACATCATGTACCACCTAAGAACACTGCCACCTTAATTTTCATGGTTAAATGTATAACATTTTTATTACATAAGGCTGGCCCAAACCAGGTTCGATTGTTTTACAATATTCAAACAGCTGACCATAACAATTACACACTTAACTATGATTTTGCTTATTACTACACACAAAAAGCTGAACCAGAAACAGCACAAGATGCATTAGAATAGCTACATCCTGAGTGCAGAAAACAGGTTTGCTACCTGTCACAAATTCCTCTGCTCTTGTAGCTGCAAGGAACTGCTGAGCACAAACAAATCTGACTAATGCTGTCCCTACCTCCATGTGCTCAATCTGGCGCAGATGTGCATTCTTGGCCGTGAGCAGCAGTGCTCTGGCTTCATCCAGCTGTGTTTTTACCCCAAGAGACTCGTTGTACAGCAGAGAGAACTGCGACTGTAGACATTTATATTCTGGAGTCTCTTTAACAACCTCTTCTGGAACATTTCGTAGGTCCATCTGAGAAAGACAGTTGTGAATAATAATAATAATACATTCAACAAAAAGTAAAATGCAAAAATCACGTAAGAAAAATGAGGTACACCCCCACTGCTTCCTTAAGGTGGAATTAAGGTAATTGTCAGCCAGGTGCTGCTCATCATTAGTCAACCATCAGGAAATGTGACCACCTGTAGAAAAGCGGACCATTTGGCAGTTTGATGGTCTGGAGCATTCAGGTGTATCTGAACATCATGGCAAGAGGAAAAGACATCAGTACTGAACTCAAAAGCAACTGTTGCAGCCCATCAATCTAGGAACGGGTTACAAGCCAATTTCTGATTTTAAATCCATCAATCTCTAGTGAAAAGGACTGGTTACAAATAGAGAACATCCAAGACATTTGCCAATCTCCTCAGGTGGGGGATGTCCCCAAAAATTCACCCCAAGGTCAGACCATATAATTCTCATATCAATCAAAAAGGAACCCACGAGTGACATCTAGAGATCTGCAGATCTCGGTTAGCATAATAAACGTTAAAGGTTTTGACTGTACGATCAGTATGGAATAATGCATATTAATATAGGATTAAAAGTAACATGCTGTGTAACATTTTTTTTTCATAGGATAACAACACCTACCTTAAGTTTCTCGCTTTCGCGAACAGCTTCCTGAAGTTCTTGCTGTAACTTCTCCAGCTCTGCCATCCGGGTATTTGCCAACTCCTGGTTTTGCTCAAGCTCTGCATTCAAAAGCTCAAACTAAGAAAAAAATGTCCATTATATTCAGCATCACTGAGCACACAATCATTTTATAACAAAAAGTTTTCTGATTAAAGTTATGGCTGGACCCTTTAGTGACCATTTTCTGATACATACGTACTATTGCACCGAGTAAAAAAAATCTCTTCTCACCTTTTGAATGTTTAGTGTTATCTGGCCACCTGGAAGCCCCCCTGAACTGCCAGAGGTGTTGTACCCAGAGTTCAACTGAAGAAAAGATGGACATCCTTTTATTTTAAAAGATTCAAAACATCTGAGGGACTTTTTCAGATTCATGTTGGGACAATTCAAGGATTATTACTGACTCAACAACTTTAAATACAACTGTACATTGTGTAGCAAGAAACCTAGTCACAAATTTTAACATTTCTTCACACTTCGAGAATTGTCCGCATTTCTCTCATCATTGCAAAATGCACTCAAAAGTAGAAACCCAAATGTTGCTGTGTATAGGGGGAGGGGGGCACAGAGCTGCTGAATAATTTTAATCCATCTTAGTTTTTAATTTTTCATAGCTATACTCAAGACAGTTACAACAAGGATTAGGGTGAAAGACTAAACATTTATGAATGTGGCCCTCCTTTCTCCAGTCCACTGTTTTATTCTCCTGTAGCCCCTGAGGCGCAGAAGTAGCACGTAAAGTGACGTGGCACTGCTGCGCGCGTGTAAAACACGGTTATGCATTTTCTTTTTATTTTCACCTACTTTTAAGTAGACTTTAATGTTACTTCACAAACTAAACGTGAGTCATGTCCACGCTGTACTGCCTTACACCCGTTTCCAGGGCAGAGGGACACTGAGACCGAGCACTTTGAGCCGTTGATGAAAACAAAGAACTACAACAAATTTTAAACTCCTTATAGCTGCATGTAATGTTTTTAAACAGAACCATACTTGTGAATGACAATCAAGGAATTAAGCTCTATTCTAAAATTTTTACTGATCGTGACATAACTGACGGACTTGGGAACAATTACGAGTTACAAACAGACTTCCTGGTCCAAACTGTGTTTGTATGTTGAGGCACAAGTGTATATGTCACTGTCATAACAACCCGCTTGCGTTCGTAACGCAGCTAAAGCTGTGAATCTTCCACCACCGTGTGTCAAGGCACGGAAGCCAACAGTTATAATCAGTGAGAGCCAGACTTTCAGAGCTGGGACAGAAATTAGTAAGAATTAATAAATATCTCTTCAGAACCAACTGGTCCGATTTGAAAATTTAACCAACAGGAATGCTATTCTGAAAATAATTTCTATTCCAGGACTAAGACTATCTATGCCTGAAAACTGGCCCCAGTGCATCAGGAACACGATTAATCACAAACCTGTTCTAGAGCCTCAGCCAAATGTTTGTTGAGCTTCTGCTCCCTTTTGCGAAGTTTCTCTATATCCCACTGCAAGTCCTCCACAGCAGTTTCCATTTCTGACACCTTGGTTTCCGAACTTGTCACCTTGTCCACCAATTCATTGTACTAAAAGGGAGAAACACAGAGATAAATCGTGTTATTGCAGACAAAGTATGTCGCCTCTAATGTAGCTACTATTAAAAGTCAATGTGAGAAATTTTTTTACAAATGGCACATAGAAATTCACCTCTAAGCACATTCTGTGGTGTCTTCCCTGCAGGGATGATGCAAGATCTTGCAGCTGGCTGTTATCCTCCAGAAGTGTTTGGTTCAGAGGGAGATCATCCCTTTCACTACCCTCATGCACTGTCCAAATACAAAGGCATCAAAGGTTGCATTTTATTCCTTTATACAATGCAAAAATCTTTAAGCTTAATCTTTAAGCTGTTAAGTAGCAGGTTGGTCTGAACACAGAATAAACACTGTGTGTGCTGCATACAGAAAAAAATGCTCTGATCTTAAAAAACACTCATGAACATGAACTTCAATATCTGCAGCATCACGCACTTTATTACAAATATCACAACTTTGCATGCAGTATTACTTAATCTGTTACTTTATTCAATGTGTTTAATAGTTAGTAATAGATTATGAGTATATCACACACAGACTGCTGAAAAGTTGACACGAATTTTTATTTTTAAAAAAATGACCATACCGTCAGTTTGGACACGAGTGCATAACTGATTAATGCGATGGTGTAGCTGGTCAAAGGCACAAACAATGTGGCCCACAGCCGTTTTGCTGAACTGCATTCTGTGCTGTAACTGCAGACTCACTTCTTCTTCACTGCTACTGCCCAGTGTACAAAGGAAGGTCTTGGCCACGTCACTGATAGCAGCAGGAGGACACACACGGTCTACAGATAATAATCATATGGGGGGGGAATATAAGCAAATTATGAAAATGGCGGAGAAAAAAATTCCAACAGACCACATTCACAGAAAAATTAAGAAGTAAATTCCTTGATTCTTTAACACATCAGCAAAAATGAATGGCTATTCAGGGTTTCTCAGCTGTGATCAACCATACCCCCGTGGAAGTGAATTCTTTATTATGTTTACTTTAGCCCAAAAAAAATTTATTACGCACTGACGATGCTGTTAGCATCTTGTGTACTCTGAAGAAATAAGGATTAAATCATATTGCACTGGAAATTTTGGACCAGGTTCCTGGTCCTCACAATTAAAAGTACTCCTTCACCTCTACATGGTTCTCTATCACACATTTCCATTTCTTGGGTAACCGGTACTATCTTTTTAAATATGTATAAATCTGTTGATATAGACGTGCCTAATGTTTTAGCCGTATTTCTAAATTATTTGTTCTAATGTTTCTGCATCATTTTCTGACCTTATATAGGCAATTCTGTAGCCCTCGAGTTAAAAGAAACCAGCAAGCAGACCAGATGCTCAAACACTATCAAAAGATGCCTCCAGCCAATGCTGGAAACTGATGACATAAGAGGCAGATGCCAAGGCTCAAATCCCATGACTGAACTACAAGCAGAACTCATACAAGCAAAATCCAGAGAAAAGCCCACAACAGAATGTGTGCCAGAGTGATCACCACCCACTTAGGCTTTCTAGACTTGATGACAATTGACTATTCTCAGGTAGTATGCTAGCAGATATGAATGCAGCCGTATCCACAATCCCAACCACCATAACTGAAACTAACAATCCCGGTACATGCTGCAGCAGTAGTAATGTTATGAGCATTATGCTACAAAAAACCTAAGAAGCCAACCACCCTGGATTCCCCCCTATTGAAAGCTAAGATGGGATTATTTTTACATGGTGACTACAGTTCTTTCAAATGTTTCAGCAAAACCTCAATACAATATGAATAAAAGAAAATGAAACTGAATAAAACAGTAAAAAAAGTAAGAACTACAAAGAGTTCCTCACCACTGGTCCCACACGGCTGTAGTTCCACACCTTCCTTATCAACCTCATCAACTTGTTCTGAAGCCTGGAGCTGAGTACCATCCCCTTCTTCAGGATTTTGCGCAGAAGTTTCTGTGTCCTCCTTCTTTGCATCTGAATCAAAGTTTTGGAGCACAACCTGAACAGCATCATCCAACTGCAAGACAAGACAAGGTGATGAATTAGACAAAAATACATTTGTGGAACATGGAAAAATGTATAAACATTTTGTGACTTCCATATTATCTGGCTGTTGTTCCTGTGAGGGTCGCACACAGCAAGCCAACCCAGGCAGACCAACCCCTTTCGCCAGCTGTACCCCAGACAGCCAAGAGGTATAACCCCTGCGAGCTTTGTGTCGATGTCAGTTATTGGAACTTTATCAAAGACGGGACATGCTCATGTGAGGCACTGACTGTACAATGCTAGAGATAAGGCATCTCTTTTTTTAGTTAATTAAAAGCTCATTTTAATTAAAAAGTGGCATCATATTCTATTGCATGTCCTGTTTATTAGAGCTCTGGCTAAGGGTTTTACAGAACCTACAGTTTAATAAGTGAATAGACATATGCATTGTTCACCTTTCATTCATTCTGACATAGTTACTTTGGACTTGCAAAAACTCTGCAGACAGACAGACTTTGGGTTCCCACTGTGTTTGACAACCTTACGTATAAAACTTTTATTGTGAAACCACTAAATTGGTAAGCAACCAAAACAAGAGATTAACAAAAAGCCTGCAATACAGCCAATAGGAACAAGAGTTCAAAATCACTCTTCTCTCAATGAATTATCAATCAGAAGGGCTCTACTGCAAAGCTGTGATTCAAGTGATTCTGCAAATTTTTGTTAAAGCCAGAGCACTGAACCTCACAAATTTCAAGGCTTTTCAGACTTTAGACATTGTGTATTACAATATTAAAGAGTATAATTTTGGGTGTCAAACAAGCATTAATGAAACTTTTAACTTCGATGAACTGGTGACATAAGGTCCATTGCCTCGTCTAAAGAAATGTGTTCCTGAGTCAAAAAAGGCCCCCCCTGCAAGTATGTAGCTCTCTGGGACCATCTAATCCACGTATCCAATACACAGCGTCCGTGTATTTGTGCACAAACTCATTTCTGACTCAAAGGTCTTAAATTGCAGTATTATTTAAAAATTCCTGTAACCTGACAAGTTACAGTAGTGTGTAACAGTTGATTATACAAAAGTATTACAGAGGCTTTCTGGATACATTTCAAAGATTGAGGGATTAGAGCTAGAAAACTCTAAATACATCCAGTGACACTAAGGGCTCATTCTACAAAAGTTGTTTCATAGTGGAAGGCACCTGGCTCCAGCAGCGATTGACAATAAGGAGTGTAGTATCATCAGTGGCCTGACGTTTCTCAAGTTTCTCGATCCTCTCACGAAGATCATCCTCCATAGCTTGCCTCTGTTCCAAACGCTCGCACAACTTCTTGTTTTTAAACTGCAACACTTTCATGTCCATTTCTTCCTGTGGACATAATGACAAATTAAACAAAACACAGATTCAAATTAAGTATATGCTTTAGTTTTAGATGAAGATATCCAATCTCTACAAGTTCTTCATAAAGGTTCAGCAAATTTTAACCTAGTGACTGCAAATGAATAACAAGGACTACTGTCTCGACCTTCTTGAATTAACTCAGTGTATAATGGACTTACCATACTGAAACACACCAAGATATTGAGGAAGGTGTACAAAAAGACAAGGAAAACAGCTTACTTTTATTGAATTGCCATGGGGAACAACTGCTGGACCCAATGACTTCAATCAGTTGCACATTTTGTGTTGTTTAGTATCTCAAATTATGAAGTGCAGGTTTTCTTTTTTAATAGCTGATACAAGATACTTGCTCCTTAGTTTACAAACACAGTCAGCATAGATTTTTTTTGTCACGGCATTCATTTTTACCACTAACTCACAATCAATAAAAGTATAGAGATTCACATATCCTGAACACATTAGCCGGTTAGATTCCGTAAAAACCTCTGATAAAACTTATAATACTCAGTGAGACATTATTTACAGGAAACAGCAGAATTATTGGCACCCTTCCTCAAAATGAGCAGAAAAATGAACATATGTAACGGGTCATATTTTGGGCATAAAGATATATACAAGGTGATTCAAAAAGAGCTGAACCCTTTCATAAATTTATTACCCAGTAAGTTAAGTACCAAAATAACATATAGACTAAATCGATTCTTAAAGTACCTGTCAGTTTTTTCTTAATCTTACATATTCTCAAAATGTGCCCCTTGTGTCATGATAGTTACTGAGTGATAAATTTAAAAGCAGCAAGCATATCAAATATATATATATATATATCCTGGAATTCTCACATTATCTTAAATATGATGTTGATTAACTTTTGCTCAGCTTTATCAACAAATTGAAATCTCAAAACTAAAAAAACTCTTTATGTAAAAGAATCAGTTGGAATGTTAAAAAAAACATTGCCTTGCCGTACACCTGAGCTCCAGGAGAACGACAGGCTTTAGAAACTGACCGTCGAGGACACGCCACCTATGCGGATCGGTTCAATCAACGTAGTCGTGGTTTTCTCTTCTTTCCTCCCTTTCTTTTCCATGGGTCCAGGTGGGCTATCCCCTCCGAGTCCTGCTGTGCGCTTCCCTCCACCCATGCCAGACATGACTGCTCCTGGGCAATCACGAGGCTGCCGAAACACAAAAATATCACCTGTTTTACAGTGTGGTTGGTTACAATCGGTAGGTATCATATTGGTGACAGCCATCAGTTTACAATGAAAGGCCCCAGGTTCAGACAGATGCTCCTTCACCATAATACTTACCCTTAACTGCACAGTACAGTAAAAATGACCCACCTGTCTGAACGGGTAAACCATTTCAACCAGCGTGACATATGAAAGCCCAAAACTTTGAGCCGAGTTAAGAGCGGTGTCAGACTGAAAAGGGGAGGCTCTTCCCAAATGTATATGTTTAACGTCGAAACTGAACATTACAGTACAGAATTGAATCCCTTTCGTCTTAGACAAATAAAAAACAACAGTTAACAGCGCACCTAACGAAGAACAGCTAGGCTTTTAAAATTTATCTTTCTGAAATGACAAAATACGATCAAACATAAACGTGAAAATAGTAATATCATTTTTAAAATAAGCAGACAATAAGGAAGTCATGGCAAAAAAAATTTGATCTGACGCTGTATGAACACGAGCTAAACAAACGGGGTAAACGAATTTATGTCTAGCTTGTTATTAGTTAATAGGGTCTCTAACATTATCGTTTAAACAAATTATCTCTATCGCAAAACAAAAACGCGGAAAGACTTGACGATAAAAGAATTTTAACAGAAAAAAAAAACCCCACAAACCTTCAGGATGAAAAAACAACTACCACTGACTTCGTACAGACAAAATGCTCCGGAACTAGTCAAACCGACGGAACTTGCGCTTACGTCACTTCCTCTCGAGTAGGAACTCGCGCGCAACTGGCAGGAAGATATACAGAGAGTCACGTACGCTTCTTGTTTTTCTGCACCATTAAACAGTATTTCACGCAGAAGCCTTAATACTATTCATGAAATAGTAATTTAAAAAAATTTCTTTTAATTTATCACAAACCGCCTGTAAAATAGCTGAGATACTGGCACTTAGCATCACAACATCGACTACACAGTACATGAATAATCGAACTGTAGCCGCTTTAGGGGCTCAGACTTGAGTGTTAATTTCTTATACCGATCTTGTAGCTATCGAAATCCCCCCGTATCAGAAAACTACAAGATGTTATTCGTTCTTGAAAATGTTGAAGTTTTATTTTTGCTATTTTGTGTACATTTGCCTAACCTTAACCCAACATGCAATAAAGAGACATGGAAAACTGGACACTTGAGGAACAGGGCACCTGGAGGAACCAGGTAGAAAGCTGCTGCACAGGTATACACAAGGAGCAAGGACTTGAAACAATGACTAAATGTGCAGGGAAAGCTGGTTAAGAATCCACAAACTGACTACTGTAAGACCCTGCCTTTTAAGGAGCTGGATGGCTGCTTGAGTCCCTGATAGAATCTTTAGACTCAGGAGTACAGGGTTATGTCAGGTTGCTCCCAAAGATGCAGTCTGCTGGTCACTGGGGCCATTGCTTATAGGGACAATGACACATACCGTATCTTCATTTACTTTCAGAAATCATAAACTACATATTTAAACGTAGTTCATCTCATCCCCTGTCAGTTTGAAATGAAAACAGACACTAAAGAAATGAGTATGTTTTTGCAGATTTATTTATAAGTCTGTAATTATCATTCAATGTTCATCTTTATTCACTCATGTATAGAGTTGTTTTTCAAGCAGTTCAGGGCAAATACATTGTTTGATGATGTTGCAGGGAGATCAAAATTCACACTGGGGATTTTTGGTTTACAAGCCGACACTCCTAACTGCTACGCCAGGATTTTACCATTGTTACTTAGTCTGCAGTTTTTGCTAGTGTTTGAATGAAAAAATTACAACTAAATGAGACAATGTGAAACAAGTGGTATAAATAACAGTCCATTTAAGTCATTTTAGCAGATGCACACAAGACTAACAAAGTATACTGAAACCAGTAAAACTGTTACACATGTATTTATAAGCTGTAATTATTCACATGCCAGTTTCCCATCAAAGGAGGACAGTGTAATGGCAAAGGCCTGCAGTGCACACAGTGGAAAGCTGTAATCCATGGAGAATACATCTTCTGCCACCCGGCCAAACTGCATAACAATGTAGTCCTCTGGAAGGGAATGGGAAGAATGGGAATGAAAATAATAGTGGAAAAACTGGAATAAGATAAAGACATACAAGAGGGAAAGTAACAGTGACTAAAAAACAACTCAGTTTGAATAAATTAAATGACATTCAAATTAAAAATTTTGATGATGTATTAAATATGTTCCAATGCAGTAAGAAACATTTTAAAGATATCAGACTCAAAGGTTTGTGAATTGAAAGCATTTACCTAATCTATTTTTGTAGTTTTTAAACACTCAATTTTCTTTACTATTTCACAATCTAAGAAGCATTATATTAAGTACATTTCAAAATGTAAACATACAATAGTGCATTTTTTAAAATACAGCTCCTGAGAAACAGACTGAAGTGATTTGCGTCCAGCATTCATTTGTTGTTTGCATGAAACTTTCATCCAAATTAATTCAGAAGTACAATATTATTTATAAAGAATTGTTTTACTGGAGTAATTCAGGGTAAGTAGGTCACTTAACCTTGCTGCTACCATTAAGTACTAGACAATCTCACCACTCCTCTTTCTAACCAAAATGTATGGTATAATAATAAAAATAATAATAGTATGTTTTCATCTCAGACTTGGGCTTGAACAACTGTTACATGGATTCAAACATTAGTGTCTGTAGACTTGATTTTGACTCCAAGAATAGTGATTATAATGTTCTACGTCACTATATGTGGATTATTTTGAACACCACCCATTTCAGCTCCATTTTCCAGGATGTTGGCTCTCATCCAGTCCATCATAAATACTGTGCAATCCTCCAATGAAATTCATATTCATTTCATACAGTTCATTTTCACAAAAAAAAAGTTTCACAGCACAACATGCACAATATTTTATTTCACAGTCTCTCTCTTACCATTGTCAGGATGAATTATCTGAAAGTTTTTGACGGAAGCTTGTGTGACTCGACCGTGGAAATTAAGTACATAGGATTGTGTTTGTTCATTCCAGCTGGGAGACTTATTTATCAGGCTGACCAGGTTGTCCGTATTGCCATTTTCATAACGACAGAGAAGAGATTCCAGCTCCTTATGCGAGGGTAAGAGTTAGGTAAAATAGGAAGGGTAAAAACACAAGAATATTACATATGGAATTAGTGTAACAAAGGAGAGGAGGTCATTTGATTAATCTTGGTCATTAAAATATTTTTTGACTTTCGATCTCCTACACGCTCAGAAGGAATTCAGAGGATATGAGTTCACAGACCCATATTGCCTTGCGATGTCACTACATAACCACCCCCTGTTTCAAAGAGTTCATGTTATGGTTTGTTCCTTATATGGTTCCTTGTTCCTTCCCGTCTTTGACAGATATTCTACGTTAATGTACACATCTACACAAAAGCTTGAGCACTCCTGGGCAAACCATACTTTTCAGTGAATTTCTAACTGAAAAACATTAAGACCTTTGCAGGGTATAAACAAACATACCATAATTCTGTATATGCTAAAGCACACTTTATTTGCTGGAATTAACAGATAAAACAATGACTGTAACATGCAAAAGTTTGGGAACCTTGTCAACACTGATAATGGAGGTATTACTAAGTAATCAATCTCAGCTTCCACATGTTTCTGGCAGCCATTTAAGAATCATCCCAATGTTACTTTATGGATTTTGTCCTCACTTTTCTTTTCAGAAATCCCTCAGTTCAGAAATGTTAAACATTCAGTTACGCACTGGATGTTTGAAATCTTCCTGTATGATTTTTGAAATGTTTTAACGTGTCTGCCATATATATCAACAATTGTAACATCTGTTTTTGTGCAAATCACTGATAGATATAAAAATCAAGTCTGACAGACATATCTGTGTCACTATTTTGAATCAAATGGGATGATTACAGATGACTATGGCACAAAATAATGATGTGATTTTTAATCCCCAAGTTCAGTCCTGAGTCATGTGGTTTAAATCGGATTGCAAAATACATGCTCACATTTCTAGGGCGAATGATAACTCTCTCATCATTTTCCCTCATTCCAGGAATGATCACTGTCATCTTCCTTGGACCTTTAAATCCCAGCACATTTTTCTCCTAAAAGCAAAAGAAAGAAACAAAGATTCTTAGCAAAATATTAATATTTTTTAATGAGCAGCCATATAGAGTGCTGTGTAAAAAATCTGTCCCCTATTATTGTTCATTTGTCACACTTCAGATCTTTAGACAAAGGGACTCTGAGTAAACACAACGTTGTTGCTTAAATGAAGTCAATTTAAAAACCAAGTTATCCAATACCAGTAACACCCAATTTAATAACTGCACCAGCATTAGCAGCAATAATTGGAATGAAACACTATAATTTGGTATCAATTTTTCACATCATTGTTTGAGGAGTTTGGGTTGATCATCATCTCTCTAACATCATGCAAACTGCATCCAACAGTATACTATATCCAACTGTTTCTGTTGTCCACAGCAAGTTCAAGACTCTGGTTATGGTCTACATAAGTCAAAGGACTATCATTCCAAAGCCTACAGAATCTAATCCATCTGTGCACCACATCAGAAGTGCTGTGCTCCTCCGCCTGTCACTGTCTGCTTAAACACAGCAGTATTAAACAAACAACCTGTGCTGTAATAATAATAATAATAATAATAATAATAACAACAATAATAATAATGTGTGGATCAGCCCTCTGTGCATTGTGGGACACACTTTTGTTTACTGAGTTGTAGGTCAAGTTTCTGCCAAGTGCATATGTGTAAATGATGGCTTGGGGACACTGATATTGACAGTGCTGTGTAGATCTGTGGCAGTGAACCTGGAGTTAAGTCCGTCAACAAAGCTGGCTGTTTACCAGATGTCCTACATCTACCCTCACAAGCTTTGGGCAGTGACAAAAAACAACGTGCAGTAATAGTGCAGGTGTAAGTAACAGACACAAGGTTCTTCTGCAAGGTGACCAGGTTCAGCAGGCATGGAGACACTCAGTATAGCACAAATCCTCTAAATCAAGAGGAGCCACTTGATATTTGGATTGTTGTTTCATTTGCAGGAAATTGTTTAATTTAGCAAAGTTATTTTAGGATATCTACACCAAAGAACAAACAACTTTCACATCATAGCATGAACATAAAATATAATTTTAATCAAGTCAGTCCATGCCGCCAAACTCGTGAAATAGCTGTATCTCGGCAATGTGTTTGAGATCTGTGCAGCATAAGACTTTGCATAACCTTTAATAAGCTACTTGAGGCTTTTTCTTTACCCGGGTAAAAATGTGTGATACACAAAATACAGAGAACAAGTTCCAAACATGAAAGCTGCTTGGAGCTTCAATTTATTGTATATTGAATTTCTAGTATTAAAAAATGAATGACAACTAAAGTGAAACTCACTGCTACTATTAGAAGTTCTACTGCTGAATTAAACCTGGAATAAACTGAATTCTTTATATGTTTTTTTCCTTGGTTGCCTTGGCTGGATGTCCCTAGCGCCAACAGTGTATATTATATTTTAAAAAAAAGCCTTTCTATTTATGTCAAAAGCATGCAGTGCAAATTTCAACTCACATAGCAGATTGCCGCAAGCTCCTGTCGAAGTGTCTCCATTTCTTTAATGAAAGGCTTTTTTTCTGGATTTTCCCCACCATCATACACTGTGAATTTAGTCCCCAGCACATTGGATCTTTTAGGACAAAGCATGCCATATAAACAGCAATAAGGATCATTACAACAGTTTAGGGGAAAACACTTGATTTTTTTATAAATCAAATATATGACAATAATAGCTAGGAGACGTGCAAATTAAAACTGGCAGAAGGATAAGAGAAACTAACCGCAGTTTTCCTATGTAGCTTTCTGCATTTCTGGACAGATCAGTAGGATCAATGGAGATTAAATAGTTTGAAGTTTTACACTTTTTCCTTTTTCTGCCTGCCATCAGAAAGACCTAAAAAAGGAAATAAGGTTGGGGGTGCAGAAATATGTCACAAGCACACAGAACAAAGTACAGCCTGTCTTTATTTAACATCAAAAATAGTATAAAGACCACAGACTAGTGGACTTGGAAAAACTAAACCATTGCCTCCGTTTTTGGGTTATTTTTATAATCCCACGTTTCCCTCGTACTTGCTGAGCTGCAGCACCGAGCTGATTCCATCCTCCCCTGTTCCAACTTGGACTGTTAAATGCAGCAAAACCCCAACATAACATAAGTGGGGTTCAAACAACATTCAATAGGGTAAAATGCAGGGTTTCTTTACTGCGAATTAGATGAAAAACAATATTTTTCCTGTTAGTGTTGCAGGTATTGGATGGAAAAAAAATTGCTTTTGTTTATTAGACCTGCAGGGAACAGAACAATTACCACAAAATAAACAAAACAACTGCCCCTAAACTGTATTTAGTTACAGCACCCCTCCCACATGCCCTACAGGAGGATGGGACCTGGTGGCCATTCCTGTTGTATCTGAATTCGTTTTACCTTGGGTTTTATTATATATCGGTCCCGTATGCCTATTGATACACCATATGGAAATGTACTTTGGAACCTTCTTGGGCTTTCACACCATTTATTTGACGTTTTCTTGCATTTTTCTGCTCTCACACACACCCTTTCTGCTTATACACACCCTCTTTCCATCCTCTTTCTCAAGATGGAGGTAGTACATGGGGTATATGCCTTTCTCCATGCCCCTTCTGTCACGAGTAATTCTGCACTGGATTGTTGTGTTCCGTGGAGCAGGGCGCAGGGAAAACAGTTCCAGGTCTTCTAGCGAGAGGGGAGAATTCTGGGAAAAAAAAAAAAAAAGCAGCAAACGCTATAATACAAAAACCAGAGTTGTGTGTCTGCTTCTGTATCTATCAGTCCACGGAGAAAATACACCACTGTTGTCATAATGAAGTACCATACAAGAGAAACCCACAAGCATCATTTGATCAGTTTTGTCCATCGGGAGGGAACTCGACAAAGTATCAGTCATCCAGGAAGCAGAAAGAAGGGCCAAATGGGCAATAGAGAACAGTTACTTGCTCCTTAATCATGGTTTGCTGTAACAGTGCAGATACATTGCTAGGCAGACAGAGGGATAACATTTATAACAATAAATGTAATCGTTTATACTTAAATGTAGCCCTTTATGGTTATGAAAGGTGTTTTGGAAGTTGTAATGTACTAATAATGTGCAAGTCACATCAGTCCACATTAACCAGTTGTTACATTATTTCTTAAGTGGAAAACTGTTGCTATACATTGTTTTGCTGTAGGCAGCAGTACAGAGGTGACCATCTGTATTCTCTCCAGTTGGAATGACTCAGTAACTCATTTATCGGTGTGCTTACCCTTTCAGTAGAGTTCCTATCTGAAGATGATTCGCGATCATTAGTGTTGAAAGTGTCCAGACACTGAGATTTCCCTTTTTTCTTTTTGGCCAGTTTCCAAGCCTTCATATTATTTAGTTCTTCTTCTTCTTCTTCTTCTTCTTCTTCTTCTTCTTCTGTTTCCCTTTCGTCTTCACTGTCCCTCATGAGATTTTGGTTTGCTGCAGCAAGATGAGAATTGAACAGTTTCAGTACATGAGTTTTCAGGAAAAATAATCATTTGAAACTGAAAAAATTACTGGTACAAAAAACAAGAAATAATAACACTAAGCTCTTTCATAATGAGGTACCATACAAGAGAAAACTGGTAGAATTGCGTATAAAATGTATACCCCATTTTTCACACAACAGAATTAGTATTCAGTACAAAGGCGTTTTTGTTAACATTTTAGGGCCACAGCTACTATTTTATTCTGCATAACAACATTGCCACTTATGTCAGACCTTTTGGGACACATCTGTCTCAACGTAACATAACCTAGGTTAACAATTGTACAGCTTCATAACAAGGTAAGTGTAATTGTCTCTTTGTTGAAAAAGAAAATGTTTCTCTGTTAGGAGCTGCTGTCCTGCGAAGGTCACACTAGTTTATCACCTCTCTTGCAGCTGCAGTCTGAAACCTCCCTGAAATTCCTGAGTCATAAATTCTTGTCTGTTGCTTATTATTGCCTTGGACTGAGATGAGTGAACACACTGTAAAATTTTGAATGGTTTCTAGGTTCTTATCTGAAGAACAGAATGTACTATGTGTTTTATTGGTCTTTATTATTGGCACCACGCTGATTATGGATATACAAGCAGTATAAATAGTGGGCAACAGAGGGTTTTATTTTCCCAAAACACCTTAGTGCCTTTCCCTATACCGACAACAACAGTGCTAATTTCACAAAAATTGGGTTAGTTATTACTTTGACAGATGGTAGTTGGCAGCAGAGCTTTTCGGACAGGAAGATAACAGAAATGCACACTTTCTCAATATCTCCCTCTCTGTCTCTTGCCTCCACCTCCTGAGTCCACTTGCAAAAGTATTGGTGACTTTTTTGCTCTACTGCTACACATAGATGAATGCTCACCTATGACTTTGATCACACACAATTCACTAGTAGCCAATGCCAGTGTAGCAATAAGAAATAAAAGTATAATTATAAGAAATGTTGTATGTTATCTGGAAGCAGATGTAAGTCAATCTTTTGTTAATTCTTAATATCAAAAACAGTATCTTCTACCATTTCCCTGCTTGACAAATCATTGTGTAACCCAAGCTAAGTACAGTGTTGGTTCATGAGTATCACAACTTCTCCATCATCTAAATCAGCAACGATCAAGGTATCAGTCTGTGTTCTTTACGCTACCTGCTGGTAATACAGCCCTTTAAAATTCATTTATAGAGTACAGTTTTGTAAATAAATTTGTACCTGTAATGCAATACTTACATGTGCAGTGCTGCTTTTTCCTTAGGGATTGTGTGTTGGGTTCACCAGGACTGTTGCTGCTGTCACGTTCAGTATTGCACTCAGGTTTTGTGTCGTCTGGTCTTTCATTTTTCTTCACAGAATCAACGTGAACAGCTGAAGAAGAGAATTATTCTACCTGTTAATATAGTAAGAGTAGCAATCACATCTATTTGCATGCAGAAGTAAACTATTTATTAGCTAAATTTAACTGAAATCTGGGGGGGGAAACAGTAAATATAGCATGTCCAAGTTTTGACACAACTATTGGCAGCCTTTTGAACAATTCAAATCTGTTTGATTAGAAGAACTAGATTCTCATTGCAGTAAAATTAGACTCACCTGTGGTAAATAGCCTGAACTCACAAGACATGAAATAGCCAACGATTAACCAAAGAATGATATTCCTTTTTGACAAAAGTGAATACAAGAGAGCTGTCTAAGACCATCATAAAAACTTATCAAACATAAAAACTCAAAAGAGTACAAGGCCATTTCCAGAGACCTTGGCATCCCTGTTTGAACAGTTCAGCATCTTAAGAAATTTGCTGCTCATGGAGCAGTCAAAAACCTCTCAGGATGTGGTGGGAAGAAGAAAATTGATAAAAAAGTCTTTGCATGTTGGTGAAAACTGTTGAAAAACACCACATAAAGCATCCAAAGAGCTTAAAGCTGACCTGGAGTGATGGTTTCAATCCACACTAAACAGAGGAGAGTTTCATGGGCAAAGACCAAAGAGAACCCTGCTGTTGACAGACAAACCAAAAAGGCATGACTGATCTTTGACCAAACCTACATAGAGAAACCCACATCCTTCTGGGAAAATGTTCTGTTGACTGATGAAACCAAAACAGAGCTCTTTGGCAATGCAGATCAGCTATTTGTTTGTAGGTGACAAAATTGTTATAAGGAAAAGAATGTTGTGGGGCTGCTTTCCTGCCTCTGGTGCTGGAGGCCTTGAATGTATTACAGGAATCATAAAATCAGAGGAGATTACTAAGGCATTTTAGAGCGAAATATGCTACCCAGTGTCAGAAAACTAGGTATGTGTGGAAGATCGTGGGTACTTCAGCAGGGCAATGACCCAAAACACATTCAAAAGCACAAAACATTTAAAAGGGGAATTGGACTGTATTAAACAGGCCAGCAATAAGTCCCGCTCTCAGTCAGATTGCAAACCTTTGGAAAGAGCTGAAATCTATTGGTAAAAGGAATCCTGCAAACATTCAAGCACTAAAACAAGTCACAATTGAAGGTACAGGAAGCTTATAGACACTACAAGAAACATTTGGAGATGTTGTCATTGCAAAGGATTATGTAACCAAGGAAAGGTGCATTTAGTACTGTCCGGGTCATTATTTCCTTTTTGTTCTGTGAATAAACTACTTGCAAGTTGAACAGACTTTTACACCTGTGGCCAGTTATAGTAGGATAAAAGGCACCAGACAGGAGGTTTCCAATAAAAATGATTTATTAACAGAAGAAACCAAACCATAAGCACAATCCATCCATATTGCACCTAGCAAGAAACTCCCAGTTTCTCAGACCAGCTAACTTACATAGTGGGGTCTATTTAGCTCCAAATGGCCTCAGTTGGTCCTCATCCAGCCTGGAGGCACTGCAGGGGTGGACAATGAGGAGCTGTCCAGCAGATCAAGTCCTGCCCCTCCCATAATAGTACCACCCACCGTGCCACATGTTGTATAACTTTAATCATCAGAATATATTAATAGGATGTCTAAACATTCCCAATTGTTTTTGAAGATATTATACACGATACCTAAAATACAAGGGTGCCAATAATATTGACCACAACTATGTATTATGACTATCTGAGAAAGTATGAACTGGTGGTAAAGATGATTTTGGATTCATCACCAAAACAGGCAGACTTTTGGTTCAAACTGTGTTTGTAAACACAGGAGAAAGTATATTTCCCTGGAATATATTTAGGCAAGTTATCAGAAACACAAACAAAGGCGTACAAAAAAAAAAAACAAAAAAAAAAAACTATTTTTCCCCCCTTTGGATTAAACAACCTTGAGGACAGTAGCCTAATGCAAATTGTAACACTGTATATTTTCAGGAATTCATAGAAGTTCATAAACTGTTTCAGAAAATAAATGTTATATAATCATCTATAAACAAGTAATCCCAAATTATTATTTATAAAATGATTACTATTAATTTTCACATATCTGTTTCTCTCTCACATTGTCTCAACTTCTTGTTTTCCTTCTTTTCAGAGGAAGTTCCCTTTTCTCTGGGCTTTTTGGTTTTCTTCTCTTCTCCTTTCTCTTCCCCCTCTACCACTGAGAGAAAAAGATGAAAAACCACATAACATGAGAGCATAAAATTTAAATACTATATAGTCTGCTCAAAGAGTCCACAAAGGAGGCCGTAGAGGGAACTGTGGACTGAGCTGAACCGGTTCTTCAACAGACATGATTCAGTAGTGTCCACCCCATCCCCCTTTCCCCCCTCCCCATCAAACTTACTACCTGCTCAGACCCCTCCCAACTACATTCTTGGAAAGACAACAGCACCACCTACCCACCCAACCACCACTGACCTACCCTGAGGACCAGGTGAGGTAAGGACTGAGGTGACTGCACAAGATGGGGGGGGGGGTCCTGATGGAAGCAGTCCAAAGGGGTTCAAAGTATGTTTCCTCACACACCTTTTCAACCTGTCACTGAGTGCAGAAACTGTAAGACATCCTGCCTCATCCCAGTCTCTAAAAAAATGAGCACCTGTGCATCAAACTATAGACCAGTAGCTCTGTCATCCTGTGGTGCAGAATTACATCAGACCAATCATAAAACACCACCTGGATCCTGTACACTTTGCATACTAGACACAAATAGGAATGGATGATGCAATCATCTATATGCTCCACAGAACTCATTCCCACCTAGACAAAAGCTGATAGCACAGGGAGGGACAAGTTTCACACCATTTCCAAAAATACCTTAAGCCAACCCCTGCTTTCACAATTTTGAGTGTTTAACTTACCACATACTTGTGTGCAGGGCTGCATAGCAAGGCCAGACATGCATATGTTTGGTGGTTTTCATCTGCATACCCATTATACCTATATACATGTACATAAAAATTTAAATTTTACAGTTGGAAACTCACATTTTTCTTCTTTTTTCTTCATCTGTTTCCCCTTAAGAGTCTTCATTTCATCTGCAGTGTGTTTGGGTTCAGGTCCACAAAAAGTCTGTAAGTCGGTTCTTGCGACAGCAGGCTTTATATCGACCGTGTCTTCTTCAGTACAGCTGTATGTCATGTTTAGTTTACCCATGCTGATTTCTTCCAAAGGGATTTCATAAATGGGTTCAGGCTCAGGAGCTGCCATATACATATACAACACAGAAAGAGAAATGCAGGGAAAAAAACAAATGACTACCAAAGCAAGCTAACAAAATTACATATTATGATGGGAACCAGTGGATCGTACGTGGAGAATTGTCTATTCTTTTAAGGTCAGAATTATAATAAATTTAATCTCCCAGAATTAAAAAATTTGGGTACAGTTCTAGTCCAGTTAATGACTAGGCACCGAGATGTAAAAGAAGAGCTAGAAAACTTACATTTCTCCATATATCCCTATTAAAACCAAAACAGCCAAACTCTTAATAAAATTAAATCTGCCTGCCTATCTAACTGGCCACACCTGGTGCTCCTTTTCACTTAACAAGCTGTTTCCAGGTGTGGTTAACAGACTGGGGATTAGGGGTTTAGCCAGTGCAGCCTGGGACTTGGTAATTTAAAGGACCAAGTGTAATATGTGGTACAGTCACTAAGTTCTAAGATTGTGTGTTTCTGCAGTGTTTGCAAAACTTGATAATTTCATCTTGCACCTGGTCAGACTACACACTGGCTTCACTCTGGAGGGTCTTGAGCTCTTCCCCAGGAGCTTGTTGAGAGGCTCATCTGCCATTCTATTGCAAATTATTCTGTTGTTGCTATCGACATGATGAGATACAGAAATAGATTACCATGATTTACTAACCTATCAATGATGTGTTGCTTTGTAACTCGCTGACCAAGGGGGTCTTATCCTCAGCTATTGCCTTCTGTCTCCTATTTTTGGGTCGAGCATCACAGTTGGCAGTCACCATTTGGGTGTCAGCTCTTCTTCTTTGCTGTTTCTTAATCAAGAGAGTTCTCTACAAGTAAAAAAATTACAGAACAAAAATATAGGCATGTTCATGTGTGGCAAATTAAAGTGCTTTTTTTTTTTTCCCCCTCCAGTTTTATAGGTGTTGCAAAATGGCTCATTCCTTCTCGTTCTACAGATACTCAATTGGATTAAGATCTGGTGGCTAATCCAGGCCCTACCATAAACTGGATTCACTGTCACATCTTTGGAAGTATGCCTGGACAGTCCTGGCTTTTAGGAAAGTAGCAGAACTCTGTTGAATGGGCTGTTTGCAGATGCAGATACAGCTTCCCCTACACTTTCCAGTTCACAGGTCAGCATATCAACCCTCTCTGTTGTCTTTATCTGACCACCATCTCTGTAGAAATGCTTGCCTCTTCAACCTTTCTGGATGCAGCCACATCCATTACTTCTCCCTCTTTTCTTAGTCATACCTCAGCAATTCAGTCTTTTTACTGCCATTACTGTACTCCTCCTTGGAGAACTATCAAACCACCCCTGGGCTGTTTTTCATTGTCAAGCAGACTCTACCAAGGAAAAGCTGCAGGGCCCAGTGACATTAGTACCTGGGTGCAAAATGTGAGACTAGAACAGCTGTAAGCAGTTTTCCAAGCACGTGTTCAACCTGAAGCTGGAAAGGAAAAGTCAGACAAAATATTTTTTTTGCAATGCAGCTATAACCAAGGCCCCTGCCTCATGTTTTGTGCTTCCAGATTAATCCCTGGACCACCTTAACTGTGTGTAGGACAAGTGGTTATTGCCTATGGACTGATAGATGTGTTGCAGTATTTTTTTTTTAAACATTTATTTTAGCTCTTTCACCAAACCCCTAACTAACAAATAATTGGAAGGACATCCAATTACATACCTTGCATTGATTGTGACTTTGGGGTTAAGTACAAATCAAATTACAAAAATACTTTCAATTTCGATTCCGATTTGAAGAGGCAGTGTCTGTGACACTGCTGTCAGTATAAACCTCAGCAGGGTTGCTGTTTCTACTACACACGTTACTCAAACTGCAATGTCACATTCAAAGTTGCTAAAATATTTGTTCTTGATCTTTCTCACTTTGATTTACCTGCACCATCGACACGTGCCTAGCTGCTCTGACACCGATTAAACCCGCGATTCAAATTAATAAAAGTGTCCCATACTTAATCTACTAGAGGCATGAATGCTCTGCTTGATGCCGTATCAAACACTAAAACGTTTCTGTAACCAACCGCATTATTGGTACAAATGTGGTGAAAACTGTAAAAAGAAATTTCAAGATCCGCCAGGAAAATTCAACTTAAAGAGATTTTCTACCTACCAGACAGAAGTAATAAGTACATTTTGTGAATGTAAAATGCATCAATAAAACAGGTTCAAGCAGAACATCCCCATCCTACTGATCCAGATGTGAAACAAGTAAAATTTTCCCATTAATAAATTATATGCCTGGAGTCGTCTGTTAGAACAAACCATAATTCATGAATCGACTCATTGTTTTATTTATGTGGTTTGCTTGAGACATATAGCAGTCTTACCATGAAGAAACTGAAAGGAGTTTTGTTTTCTTTTGTATCTAACAAATGAAGCGATTATGGGGGACATTTTGGTAAATGTCATCAGTTGTGTGTTACAGGACTTGTTTTCTTTTTTGCTACAATAATTATTTGATTCTACTTACTGACATATTGAAGTCTATGAAGAACTTTATCAGTTACCACTTCTGCTTTCTCATAACCTTCAAGTAATATTTTACATTATTATATTTTTTCCTTATTACACACACATGTATACTTTACAGACATAGTACAGCACAGCTCCTAAGCATAAAGAGCAATTGTGATTCCAACAATCATCCATGAAACCTTAACTTTTAACTGGATTAATATAGGGATGCTAATCTTACCTGATTTTCTAGTTTCTGCTGACGAATTTCAGGGTTGTCCATTCCTGTGGGTTTATGCAAAAGTAAATAAAAAATATCTGTGAAAAATGTACACCTAAGTACAAAGTTACATAAAACCAATTCAAATACATGGGCAAAGAGAAGAATCACAGTAATAATGTGTGTATTTGTAGAAACAAACTTTGTCCTCCTTCGTGCTGCCCTTTCTGTCTCCTCTGTCTGGTGTTCTTTACGCACTCCCTGTAACAGATTGTAAAGTGGATTAGGGAGGATAATGTTATTACACTCACAAATAAAGTGCTGCCATGTGTTGCACTGTGGCCACTACCTGAACCCAACATAGCACTTCACGAGCATTGTACTGCCTTGTAGGTTAGAGAAAGCAAACCTGACAAAAGCTCCAAACATTCAGTTCAATTCATTTTATATAGTGTAAACAGGGTATGCACACTAGTGACAGAGCACTGAACAAAGATCGGACAGATGAGCAACAGAGAAATGAGTGACAGAATACATATTATTTATTGCTATACAACACAGATGGTTAGTTGTTCAAATAAGAGAGCTGGCAACTGAGCGCAAGAAAACAAAAAAAAAAAAAAAAAAACTCATCAATGAAGAAAAAGAATTAATGCCCAAATACCAGGGGCTGCTGACCCCTCCTGGGCATCCTACCATGGCAAACAGGGGACCTGTGTGGATACCTATCAAGTTAGTGCTGAAGATCAGGAACATTAAAGTCCATATGCAGACCCTTGGCTGATGATCTTCTGGAAAACATTGTACAGAAACCACTGGATATCATTGCAGTCATCGAGGCAGGTCTATCCAGGGGAGACAACTTATGAGTATTGTTACGGGGATCAGTTACTAAAAAAATGGATCGAGTGGGTTATAAGTCTGGTTTCAAAGGCTCCAAAATCAGACGCGTTGCTCGCTGTAAAAGGAAGAACATTCCACGATTTTGGGGTCTGGTGGCTAAACGTTCTGCCGCCGGTTCCATGCGAATATCTCAGACTGCAAGCACAATAGCATCCTGTGAGCAAAGCACATTACTTGGCTTGTAGCCACCGAGGAGATGAGCGATGAAAATTGGTGCCAAACTTTTGAGTGCCTTGCAGTTTAAAGGCAGCAGCATGAAGTCATATTTAAATGTGATGGGGATCCAGCGAAGAGATCGAAGATGCGGTCAGATTTCCGGTAGTCAGCGTCGATCCGAGCTGATGCTTCCTAGAACAATTAGAAGGGAGAGATGGCATAGGTAGGGCAACCGGACAAGGATCAGAAAAAAAGTACTTTAACTTGAAAATATTACCAAAGTTAGTTGCAGAAAGCACATCTTTGTAATTGAGTCAATACAGTGTTTGTGAGTCAGCTCTGGGTCGATTTGTCGCAAATTATGTGACACTGAAATTTATATTCTCAAGATTTAACTGTGAGTCTCCTAGTGGGATTTTTTTTTGTCCCTGGACCACAATCTTTGTTGTGTGGGTTCAAGGCAAGGTAGCTGGCTCCTTTTAAGGCTTTAATATCATCAAGACACTGGGACGAGTGTCCGGACCACCGCGACCCTGACTAGGATCAAGTGGTTAAAGATGATGGATGGAGGAACGGATGGACATTTCGCATGCTTAAGAGTTACTGGGTTTAATCAAAATTCAGTGACTTGAATCGTTTATATAACGCTTTAGAAGTATCACATTTACCAAGATGATGACGTTTACAAATTTACATGCGCTTGAGATTACATTCAAAATAATTTATTGCGCCCCCGGTTTGGGTATAAACAGAATCGCCTAGTGCTGACGATAAATGGCGGATCAACGTATCCTACAAGTCGCACAGTCGATGACGTAACGCAAACGTCACCGTTCAAGCCGTGACAGGAAAGGCGAACTGACCGTTCAGCTGTAGTGCCGACGTTTCAACACTTTGGATAATTGTGACATTTTTCGCGAATTATTAAAACCTCGACTAATTCTAACACTTTAGGAAAACTTATAGCTAAATTTTCTTAGTCTCATCAATGTATTACATTGCTTTTATAATCTCCTAATTCAACCGATTGCTGGCGACGTGTATGTATGTGGGTGGTCGGCTTGCTGCATAACATTAGTAGGAACTGTCAGTATTTTTAAAGTCACGCTAAAAGTTATTAGTTAATCCCAATCTTTTCCAATCACTCCACTAAGAAAGACGGTGCGCAGGTTCTTAGAGTTGCCTGGAATAAAATTCGTGCAAGTTTTGAGGTAATAGCTTGGTGTAGCCTAAATTAAGACATTTATCCATTTACATTAGGACGTTGGCATTACGTGAAAATCACTAGTGATTTTCCGGGGGTAAAAAGTACATTGCTTACCTTAGCAGGTGATGCACCAAAAACAACAAAATCGATCGATAGAAAACTTGGGACAAGCACACACTAGGAACCACAAAACGTGCTTTTACTGGCAATTACATTATTAATTGTTCAACTTCGACGTCACGAATTCGGCTAAAGAACATCCAGCTTCGGAGGATCTGTGGGAATTGCTTGGCCTCGAGAACAGATATTTCTAATTCGTTTATCACTAAAGAAATGTGCTCAAAATACATTTTTAAGCTGTTTAGAATTACTAATGACACCAGTTTAACTTAGTTTTTAATTCTCTTACTGTTTTATAGTGCAATCACTTAAATAGTTTGTGTTTAGTTTAAGGATTGCCCGCATTTTATCGTTTTATGTTCCTTTACTCTTAGTGTCACTTAGTATGAAATTGACTGTCAAACACGAATATGTCGAGTTAAAATTCTGTGGCCAAAATTAATCATCCCAGTATGATATTGATATTCTTGTAGCAAAATAGCACCGAGTCGGAAATTCTGAACAGAATCTTGTGTGAGGTATGAAACTAAATAAAATGTAAGGAATAAGTCATATTAGAACAAATATTCGCACAAGTATTTTCCGAGTTCCACCTTTTCTGAACGTCTCCAGCCTTTCGCACAGGAGCAGCTAGTGCTCAATCTCGCCATCTACTCTGGCCGCCGTCACACAGTTCAGTAACAGTTCTTTACATTGTGTTTATGCTTAAGGTCAGGTAGGAGAATTTGGACGAAAAAAACATTTGAAGACAGTATTTAAAGATGATTAAGCTTTTTTCGCTAAAGCAGCAAAAGAAAGATGAGGAATCAGCCGGAGGAAACAGATCAGGAGCTGGGGGTAAAAAAGCAAGCGCGGCCCAACTTCGAATACAAAAAGGTAGCTAAAATACTTTTTTCCTTAAAACCTGTCACGTTTTATCAATACATACAGATTGCTTGTATATAAACAGCGTAGTAACTTGCCGTCACTCTTGGACGTTATTCTTGTTTATTTGTAAAAATAGCAAGATAAGTTTGGTGACATCCAAGGAGGCCTTAAGCCACGGTCTCGATTGTCCGGGGTAACCGGTCTGTCGAAGGGAGTGCCGGGCGCTCGGGTTTACACACACCGCGGAAATGTGCACTGAAAGCAGCCGGGGACACATTTCCACACGCGAGTAGAGTTAGAAATATATGATAACTGCTTTGGAAGAACAATAATACTTTACTCAGCTGTCATGTCTATTCGGGAAACAGGACGTAGCCGGGCAGATAAGTAGTTTTATACACATATCCTAGCTATGCTACATCGTACGCCCTCGTATTTCGTGTTTCCTAGCTAGTTGGCTAACTTACACAGATAAATGTCTTTAGCTTAGTTTACCATGACCTAGTCCGTAATAGAAACAAGTTAGAGATGAATAAAATAAAGCAAAGACGAATATATATGAAAACTATACTCTCCTGTAACGGTGCACTGTTCAGCTAGCCTAGAAACGTGTCATAAAAACACACAATTTTTATACTTCATTAACACAAAACCTAACGAACGTGCTAAAATGGTGCCGGACGGAGAAGTAAAGTGACTTTTGTTATATGACTTGTATTTAGTTTGATTGGTTTTATATAATCCGTTTGGCTTTTTTCTAAGAAAACCAGGGCGCATCGACCAGCTTTTTGGGTGAATCTTTTCACGTATTAGATGTGGTGGGGGGGCAACTTTATTAAAATAAATTGTATTTATGATTCGTTAAAAGGTTGCGGAGATCATTGCAATACGATGGAAACCAGGTGGTTTTACGGATTGGGAGACAGCCGTGTTTTATTGTGACGGATGAGGCCCTTCATCCTTTCCAATAGTTGTTTACCCCCCATGTTTGTCCCGAAATTAGAACGAGAAAAATAAGGTGTAACTTTTTGGTTGTTTTGTTTTTTTTTCAGTTTATAATGTTGAATGTTTCCTCCTTGTTCAGTCTAAATGTTGTGAACAGTATACTTTCCATAAAGTTGGTTCTGATTGTTTGTTTATTTGTTTGTTTGTTTGTTTGTTTATCTTTCTCAGATATAAATGAGCTCAACCTGCCAAAGACTTGTGAGATTGTCTTTCCTGATCAGGATGATTTACTGAACTTCAAACTTATCATCTCTCCCGATGAGGTAAGATGTAGATTCCAACTGATCCATATGTCTGTATTTCCGGTTAAGCAGCCAGCTGGTTGTGCAGTGGATTTTGAAACCTGCTTCAGGTGTGTTGTTCAAATTTGTCACCGACAAGACAGATTTTAAGTGTACAGCAGGTACTTGAGGCTTAATAAAAATGTCTTTATTATTTAAAGGTTAACGTTTTCTATTTAGTCGTCTTAACGGAAAGAAAGGTTTGATTTTTAAATAGAAGCTATGATGAAAGTAAATATACTTGCCTTGTGCCTAGCAGATATTCTATACACACACGAAAGCATGTATGGTTTGTAAGTTTATCTATTTATTCAATTTTTTGCAGGGATTTTACAAAGGTGGGCGGTTTGTCTTCAGCTTTAAGGTGAGAGTAATTGACTTTGAAAGCTGATATTTGCTGTTTTGTAGCAACGTTGAACCTTTTATTCAGACAAAGGGACAGATTTTAAGTTCTTGCAGGAGTGCAAGGTCTGCTTAGTAAAAATGCAAAATATCTCGATCTTGGAAAAAAACTTTAATTAGAGAAGGTAAACTTCACACATCCTTGTAGCTACATAAGACAGAAGATCTTCACCTTTTCTAGGCCTTGGCCACCCTTAAGAATCTGATGAAACCTAAGGGCCCCCTCCTAGAAAGACCTCAAATGGAGAGAATTTATTTTACAGACATTTTTAATCTCCAAATACAATTGTTGTAGAAATTAATAGCTTAATGTTGCTTTCATGTTACTTTCAATGCAAGCCTGCGCTTCAGACGCTGCACTTCAGAAGGGTTAAAAATCCTTGTCTTATGAGAAACAGATTCCCTAAGAACCGCAAAGGTTTGTTGTATTGACTTCTATACCACTGTGAATCTTTTTTGAAAATTTTTAATCTCCTGGAGCAAAACTGCTTGTGCAAAATCAACACACAGTTGGAACTTAGTTTTTCTTGTGTATTTAGCTGTGACTGTATTGTTCAAGGAAATGTTCTGCATTAGTTTGTCACAGTTACCAGCTGTGAAACTTTACTTTTTTTTGCTGATCTACTTGTAGAAAACTGTAAGTTGTTTAATTTGAGCTCAATAAGAAGAATACTTGCACATTAAGGGCAGTGTTTTAAATTTGGCATCTGAAAGTTGAAAACAAGGACGTAAGAGACGCCTTAGTGCATCAGTTTTTGAAGAACACACATTTTTCTCATGAGCCATGACTGTTTTAGTAGACAAGACCTAAACGGTGAAGTTGTTATGCAAAAAGATGGCAGAATTATAATTTCTAAAATATTTTGTTTATACACTCGGCAGGTGCTTTTCTCTAAAGAAACACACACAGCGGTGCGCAGTGCACAACACACAATTACTACAGGCACATGATTATTAAAACACTTTCTTTGTTTTGTACTGTTTTACAAGAACACATTATTCAGTTCATTTGATCAAGTGTGCTGGTCAAAAAGGCGAGAGAAATGGTATTAGCAAATATGATGGATACGAAGTAAGTCTATAATTTAAAGAAATTTAACTATAAGAACTATACTAGGTAGAAAAGCTATAAAGTACACCAGCTAGCCACTAAGGAGAGGAAAACGGAAATCTTCCAACCAAAAGGCAAGGGAGGAAGAAAAACTTATAGCCCCCCCCCCCAGTTGTGCATTCAAGGTAGAATATGAGAGCCACAACATACAGCTAAGAGAAGAAACTGAGATACTTCAGTAATCTATGTAGTTGTGAGGTATGAATCACAAAGACATAGATGAATGTAACATACTGATGGGCTACTTTATGAGAAAAGGCTGAGAACCACCAGGCTTTCGATTGTGAACTCATCTTGAGAAGGACAAGCAGAGGTGGACAAGTGCAACCTTTTTATTGATCGAGGCCTGTAGGCAACAGGGTGCTGAACTTCTCACTGTATTACATAATATCACAGGTTATAATTAAAGTGTTGAATTCATGTAGACAGTCACAGGAAGCCAAAGGAGAGCGTTTAAGAGAAGAATACTTTGGCAAGTGAAAAAAACAACTTTGACTGCATTGTGCATCAGTTGAATAGGCTTGATGTTAGAGACTGTAGTCTAGGTGAGATAATCAGGTGGAAACTACTGGTGGATTCTATGAATGTTGTAGAGCGAGTGTCTGCGCGATGGAGATATGGCTGCCATATGAATATGTTTAAAATATCCTTAGGTCAGTTGTTAATCCCAGGGCTGTGAAATGTGTACCCGGTGTTTGCTCGTACAAGCCGAGACATCAGAGAGATGTACTGTGAGGATGTATCTGAGTCCGTTGAAGACGATAGGAAGAGATGCATGTTGTCTGGGTAGCAGTGATGGGAGAAACTGTGCGAGGCAATGACCAAGCCAGGCGATGTGCTGTAGAAGATCTTTATGAAACATCTGTTGTAAACGGCTTGGGGGCACAGAGGGGGCCGTGATAAACAACCTGGTAAAACGTACATGAGAGGTAAGATTCAAAACAGTTGAAAGATAATCCTGGTCTAGTGATGTAAGGAGGATGCTGGGGTTGACTGTATTGAAAAGGGGACGATAAGAAGAGGAGAGAGCGAGCGAGCTCTTGCAGATGGGAGAGCTTCTAATACGGGGAGATGCGGACTCAGTAAAGTGCCTCACCTTGAATCCAGGTTGATGGCCGTCAAGGGGATCGTTCTGGGGAAGGGATGCAGGTAGCCGATGTTAAAAAGCAAGTGTTTTAGAAGAAAGGGAAGAGCGGCGCTCCTATCGTACTGGAGCGAGTCTCGGCTTGCAGACTTCCTCAGCAGGGTTGAGATGTGGGCTGTGTCGAAGACACATGGGAGAGTGGAGAATGGCGAAGAATGATGGTGGTGCTGGAGAGGGATGGGGGGGGTGCTTTGCAGTACCTGGGTTATGGGTTTGAGCTCATTGTATATGAAGCTTGCGTGTTGTCCCCATACTAGCATGTTCTATTCAAGCCCAAAAGTCGCAGTGTAATCGTCATCTGATGTCTTTTACAAGTCAGTTTAACGTAGTGCTATTTCAGGCGTAATGTGTGACATAAAACAGTTATGACTAACTATAAGCTAGTTCTGCTTTAAATACAGTACCGTGAACTTTATAAAAAGTTTTTTTTGAAATTGCATATATTGTAACACAACTATAGCTGTAGCTGAATTGTATTGCTGAACTAATGTTGTCTTGTGTGGGATGTATGAGGAACGTGCCTGTAGTTTGAATAACTGAATTGAGATGTGAAAACGTGCATCAATGCTGGAAAGTCGGTACTTTGTGCTATGAACATTTTTGAAGATGGAACCATTTCCAGGTTTGTTTATTTCAGTAGTTCTTTTGTCAGGGTTGTGATATTTCTCTGCTGTGGTGAAAATGGTTTTACTTCCACTTCCTGCCACGAGGGGACGGAGAAAGGCGGTGCTGGGAGGGGGACTCGGCATCTGTCCACTCCTCTTATTTACTGTAGCTGCACGTGAGACTTTTATAGAGAATAAAACATGTCTAAGTTCACTAGTTTGTCTGATGGTTCTTCCACAGACATGTAAAAAACTTCTCCCAATATGAACACATTCTTAAACGTTTTCATGTGTTTCTCGTGGATTAGAGTAGAACATAGAGCCATACGCTGAACAGACGCTGCTCGATCCCCACTGCGCCTGGAATTACTGTTTATACTTGTATTTATATATATTTTTATTCCTCAAAGAAAGCTGGTGCCAAAGAAAAGAGAACTTGGCACTGGGGGAAAGGCTGGTTAATTTTGCACAAATGAAAAAACTCTGTTCTCAGCTCTGAGACGACAAATCCTGACCTGAGTTGTTGCTAAAGAATATAAATCGATTATTGTGGATTGTGTAAAACAAAATGCAGGTGTGTGTCTGTGTGTATGTAAAGTTAAGTTAGAATTGTTTTCCTGTAGATTTCTCCAGCAGATGATGCCTTCTGGCCTTTGACATCATCACTGTATACAAACACTTTTGCTGTTTTCAGAGCAGATTCGTTCATTTCAGCCTGGATATTGATTTCATTTTTTGGTTTTGGTTGTTGTTGTTTCAGTGTTTAAATTAGGTAAAATATTTTTTCCTATTTTCAAGGTGGGACAGGGATACCCTCACGATCCTCCAAAAGTGAAGTGCGAGACCATGGTGTACCACCCCAACATTGACCTGGAGGGCAATGTCTGCTTGAATATATTGAGGTAGATCAAATGTTTTCCATACTAAAAATTCAAATTACATGAATGCGATGTGTCAAAAATCTAGGCCACCTGCAGTTTCTGTTCTCTGCTCTAGGTCTTACAAGGTTTGGTAACTTTTGCTGTTAACTGTGAAATCTGCAGTATTTAAATAATGTTCACCACTCTTTATACTTGGATATATTGTGAACAGTAAGCACTTCTGAGGTTTTTCTGTGTGTGTGTGAGAATATTTATTCATTTAGGAGATGCTTTTCTCCATTTCAGCAGCAAAGACATTGAAATGTACAACTAGAGTCAGTTTGTCCTGTGCGTGTAACAGATCCATCTAACCAATAACTGCTGCAGACCGCTGGTTTGTGTCAACATAAACGCTGTGTGTTTTGTACAACAGGCTTGTAAACCAGTTCAGCTGTTTTTGTCTTCTTTTTTTTTTTTGCTAGCTTGTGGCATCACTTGACTTTCACAGCAGGTATTTATTCTGTACAACATCACTTGCTGTCTGTTTTGGGGCAGAGAGACACAACTGCCCCCTCAAACCCAGAAGGTAATTTTTTGGTGTCAGACTGGCTGCTCTTACTTTACATCACGTGTATTAATGTCAAAATGACGGCACTAGAGAAGCAGCGCGTGTCGGAGCTCCACTCTCTGTAAACGCACAGGTGGAGACGGATTTTCCCTTATTAAAACTACGCTTCTTCCGTAGCAAAAGCGGCTGCGTTATATACTTCTCACTTTCTTTTTATCCCGTTCTATAACCATCGCAACCAATTAAATTAAATGTCAGTCAAAACTGAAATAGAAGATTCATGGCTGAAGTTATATAAATTATTTTCTCCAAAGTAACTGGCAGTGATGTGTAAGTCGAATAAATGACCTGTTGAGTCCGTCTCGGTTTTTACCAGAGGCCGTTGTTTAAGTCATATTCCCGGCGTTGATGCCATGAATACCGTCGCCTTAGTGTAAGTAAAAGCTTTATTCTTGCAGTCAAATGAGGAACCCATGAATTGAGGCTGTGGTGAAACTTGTTTTACTCTTACATTTATGTCCCAAGACACTTGTTTTGAGACTTGATGCACTTGATGCCCAAAATGGGCATTTTACCGTTCTGAGCAGATTGGCCTTTTTTGGAAAGGATGTGTTTTCAGAAGCAAGTTATACTTCTGTATGGGGGATAAAAAGGTACCCAGGAAATGAATAGTAAGTGGTTTGTGATCCTGTCAATTACTGCATTTTGACATTAAATGTAGTGTTTTTTAAATAAATCAGCCTGACTGCTGCTGATGGATGATGGCAGTTGTCGGAAGTGGCTGCTGCTCACGGCGGCCACATCCGTTTGAAATGTCCAAATTTTTTTTTTTTTTTTTTTTTGGTCACACACTATTGCTCGAGGAGAACAAAACCTCTTTAGATCATGATTGTTTTTTCTAAATTTTTTTTCCGCTTCCACTCTATATGTTGTTTATTAATAACCGCAGTAGCTTTGATGACATCCAGTGCTACGCTTTATTCCAGGTCTGGTTTTTGAGGTTAAGCAATGGATTCTTGCAGCGTAGATGTGACTCGGTAGATGTGTTCGGCTATCTGCAGAGTGGACTTTATGCTTTGAATCTAAAACGTGATTCTAGGTGGCAAATTGAGGTATAATAAAACTTATTAGGTGACGCCAAACTGGGCCCACAGGAAGAGAAGCAAGAGGAGTGTCTTTAAATGGGTTTTCAGGTGACCCCCCCCATAGGTAGATGGGCACGATGGCCTGATTGGCTTAAAACTGACCTTGAACCTTTGCTGGTGACCTTTATGAGCTTCTGGATGTTTTGATCCCATCCACCCCAGCTGAAGCTCCACTGTTGAAGTTCTTAATGGAGTGTGAGATGCAGAGACTGGAGCTAAATTGTGATCGTGAAACATGCAAACTTGAAGCGTTTGACGCACCGGATACGACCTGGGGTGGCATCAGATTCACAAAGGAAAAAGAAAACGAGAGTCTCGCCTGCCTGGATGCCTTTGTGAAAAGGGGCATCAGAGAATGAGACACCGGTGTACAGGAAAACGACAGACGTGGAGCCGGTGCTGAACTTCATCAGGAACCATCCAACCAGGAGAGGACCTTGTCTGACCTCGGTTCACGTACAAACACCCGTTTGACGCGCTCGGACCGAGCGGGCTCCGCCAAACCGTCGTCAGAAGGTGCTGTCGCTCCAGATGTCTGTCAGCCGAAGACGTCTCTGCACGTATGAGAGTCGCCCTCCTGCACCTTATATAGAGAGAGATATTTCTGCAGGACCTGTGGACTGGCAGGAATCTTTGAACGCAAGCGCGTGGACGTGAGTATTCTGACTAGTTGAAGACCGCACACACCTTTGTTTGGGAGTTTCTAGAAGCCTGGATCCCAAGGTAGCCGGGATGCGGGAGGATCTCGGCCCCAGAGAGGTCGGCGGTCCGGTCGTAGCCGTCGGGCTCGGCCGACAACCTGTACAACCGCCTCCCTTGCTCACGACGTCAACTTCCGCAGAAACGTCGGCACGACGAGCACCGGACTCGAAGCCGAGGAATATTTACGTGCGGAAGTGTCATTGTATAGGTGTGAAGTGTACGTAGAACTCTGCTGGACGCGCCGCCGTGTGTGATTCTGCAGTGCGAGCAGAGACTAATAACACTGCGAGGATGATTAATTTCTGCATTTTCTCTTTTGCAGAGAGGACTGGAAACCTGTGTTGACAGTTAACTCCATTATCTATGGATTACAGTACCTGTTTTTGGTGACTATTCTTTATTCTTCTCATGTTGCTTCTTGCCCGTTTTCCTCACACCCGTTGTCTCTTAACATCCCCGTCGAGCCGTTATTTATGCGGATGTTTGTTTATTCATGCGTTCCAGACTTGCTCAGTCGTTTCAATGGTGCTCCTCTGCTTTTCCAGGAACCCAACCCAGAAGATCCCCTCAACAAAGATGCGGCAGAGGTCTTGCAGTCAAACAGGCGACTATTTGAGCAGAACGTACAGAGGTCACTCAGGGGCGGATATGTCGGGGCAACTTACTTTGAACGGTGTCTCAAATAATGGGCACGAGTGGCTAGAATATCCCATCACCTTACCAAGACTTACTGACAGAGCAGACAAATCACTGTGTGGGTGGGGAGAGACAAATACGGACTGTCAAAAAAAAAAAAAAGAAGCTTTCTTAGAAAACGCAAACGGAACACGACGCCACGCGTCGCAGAAGTCGACACGACTCTGATACGGACCGACTCATTTCCTAAATAAACGTATGCATCTAATGACCGCAGATATAAGGACCGACCGACGGGACGGACGGACGGACGGACAGACGGACGCTGAGAACACTGTACAGGACTAACTGAAACACTGATACACACACTGGACCGAGAGGAAGGGGACAGAATTTAGACAGACAGGTGAGATGCAGATGTGCTGCCTGAAGGATCCTACAGTTGTGCAAAGAGGGCAGGTGAACTTGCTGCTCGTGAGGTTTCTGGGAGGAGAACTTTGATGTTACAGTGCTGTTGTGTATATTAAAATCCTAGCTGTTCACAGCCGTTGACAGCGATATGAATAATAGCATTTAAATATAAACATGAATTATAATTACAATAAAATTAGTACCCAGCAACTTATATTTGAAGTTTGACAAATACAAAAGGTTTTTTTTCCCTTTTTTTTTTTTTTTTAAAACACATCAGTCAGTGTCAGTGAATTAAGTATTTATGTTGCTTGTCAGTTTTAATATTGGTGTAGATTAACAGCTTTTAGTTTTTTTTTTTTGTTTTTTTTTTCTCCTTTGGACGTTTTAAGTGCCTGCCTTACGACACGTCGATGACCACAGCGTGTAACAACGCTTCGGTACAACAAGGGTCTGACGCTCCAGTTATCACCTTTGTTTTTTTTTTTTTTTTTTTTTTTTTGCATTCTGAGCAGCCTGCAACTTACATGAAAATGCCCGCTTTATGAAAGCCCCCTGTAACCCATCTTGATGGTCTTTAGTTATTGATTTTTTTTTTGTTAGAAATTAATAAAAGCATTTGGAAAACAGGCTACGGATAAATGTTTGAAGGAACAATATATAGATAGATGACTTTGCCTAATGAGTAGGATGGTGACCAAGTGTGTTATACAACTTTGTTCATAATACTATTAAAATAAATGTTTCCAGAATGACCAATTATAAGAAACTCAGTATTATCTCTGCTCTTGACCAGTTTTAGGTTTTCAGGACTACGGTGAACGATGAGAATGTATTTTAAAATTGGCGTCTACAGCGAATTGGCTGTTTTCTAGCGCACGCGGCGGCCGACGGCCTCAAAAAGGTCGACCTCTTGACCAAAAACAAACCCCGACGCACGTATGGAAGGAGCTCAGTGAGACGGTTTCGATCCCACAAAGATACAGCAGAGGAGAAGCTTGACTAGCAAGATGCCTTCAGGAGGTAGTGGAGATGACGACTGGGAGTTTCACCTCCAGCCGTGAGGTGAAACTTGTCCTTTTTTGGGACCGGATACAACAGACAACTGTGGTGGGGGGACAGCGGCACTCGGTGAGTAGAGCCTGTGTGGAGATTACACATTCTCCCTGTGGGTTTCCTCCCACAGCCCACAGACGTTTCATAACTGCTCACTTACTGTGTGTGTGTGTGTGTGTGGCCACCCCGGGGACGGACCGTTTTCCCCAACTTGGGCCTCATTACTGGAAAAGTTCTGGGATTTTGAGGGTAACGCGCAGGATTTTGCTCCTACGATGTAGACTAATGTTGTCTTTACTGGGGTCTGATGGATCTAACAGTAGATCTACCTCAGCTTTTACCTTCCACATTCTCTCCAGTTGTCACTCCCTGGTATTTCTCCAGCTTCTCATATTCCTTCTTCCTGATGTTTCCATCACTTGGAATCACTGCATCTGTCACCACTCCTGTTTTCTCCTCCTCATCTGTCACCACTATATCTGGTTGTCTGGCCAGTACCTGTTTATCTGTGGATGTGGACGTCCCACAGGATCTTGGCTCTGTTCTCCACCATTCTCTGTGGTACCTCCCACTTAGATTTGGGAGTGTCCAAACCACATTCCTTCATATGATCCCTGCCCCCTGGTGGTTGGGGCTCCAGGGTGATGTGCTACGCTGACTAACTGAGACAATGTTAGAGTCCGGTAGAGTTGTGTGAAGCTCAATGAGAATACATACAGTTATTGACCACGTGGACACGGTGACATCTGGTGACGGAACACGGCTAAGACTCGACACGTGCGTATCTCCTCCGATGGACACGGCTGCCGTTCTGTAGCGACACTTTGACATGTTTCGCGTGAACCCAGGTCTTGCTTGAGAACCTTATTTCACACTTGAACTTTTTATTTATCACACCGTTCCTTTGTTTTAAACCAGGTAAAGACCATTTGCATAATTTATACATCAGTTAGACTTAAAAAAAAAAAAGAGTACAAAGTCTGTTCAAACAAATATTCTATATTACATCTGAACGTGAAGGTAATGCTCATAGTTTGCAAGTAGAACAAACTCAAAATATGGTTTAGACTTCAGTCTCGCCAACTCTTCACACTGAAGTAGATCTTTAACATCTGGCAGGAAGCTTTGCAGGGAAACACCTTGAAAAGAAACATGTTTGGTGCAATAAAAATATTTCTGCAGGTTTAGCCAGATCGGATAAAATGGGCTGCAGAAAGAAACAAACAGATGTTCTTACCTTCTTGAATGAGTTTCTGCAAGATCTTGACAAAGATGCTGTCTTTTGCTGCTTGCAAAGGGTCATCGGCACCATCTGCAGAGGACCAGCTACAGAAGTTGTTCAGTAAGAGCGAGTTAGAGCTTAAGTCCTTCCTTACTTATTTCAAAAGTTCTCATTCCATTTTTAGTTACACCAACACGTCTAACCAGTTATCCCACAAGAGACCAAAAAAATCCTGGCTTTTCCCACCAAATGTTATTACACCCTGGCTGAGGTGGAACTTACTCGTCTTTTTTCAGGGCCTTGCACAAGATCTCACACTTGAGGGCTTCAATGTCCATTGCATCATCCTGCAACACAGATGCACTTTAACCACAGCAGCAGCAGCAGCGTGAAAATGGTTCAAGGCTTAACGTGGTACCGCTTCCTACAGCAGCACAGACCACCCGAGAACAAGAGCAACACCACCACAGCGGCACCGTGAAACTTAGCAAAGGTTTGGCAAACTTCTGCAGCTCGGTAGAATGAGACGATTGCTTGAAGCTGCATTTTTCTAACCTTGTCCCAAAGATCTAGATCTGCTACATGAATGAGGGCCTGATCACAGGATGGGTGGAACAGGAGACGGTTGACAAACTGATTGGGGGGGAGGCTGGAACCCCCCCCCCCCCCCCAAACAGAACAGGAAAAGGAGTATTTAGAAACACTGGTGCACATGGACCCGATCTTGAGCTTCAACAGCCGTTACCTAAACCCACCATTCAGAAGTTGCATTTGAACCTTGTACAATCTCTCTCTCACACACACACACACACACACACACAGTTCAAAGGCTCTGCATGAAGGTGAGAAGACACCTGTGGTATGATCTGAGACAGAACGTTCCCGGGAAACGTTGACGTCTCGCGCAGCCGGCCGCACGTTAGGGATCTTTCTGAGGTGGTTTCTAGACCTGTGCATCTACAGGGGAAACGTGGCTACGAAGCTGTGGCTGCAAAGCCCACCTTCTCAAGCCAAGCAGGACCAGACTCGTGTCGTCGACGACCCGGTACAGCTGGGGAACAGTAAGTGGGACGCACTGGCGAGAAAGCGGCTCAACTGAGCTGCACCCAGGCAGCCTCCGTCACCCCTCGTCCAGCGGCGTGAGGGTTCGACGCGTCCAGAAACCCGGAAAGGTCAACACTCTCCTTCCACTCCCACTTCCCACGTGTCACAATGTTACCATGGTAACGAAACGCTTGACAGTAGTCGCCTAATGACCAACTGAGTTGTCACCGGGCCTTTGCTGACATGACAGTTTCTACTTAAAGTCTTAAGAATGAATGAATGAATGCGAGTTATTAAATGAAGCAGAGCTCTGACTTCAACTCAACTACCCAAACAACACGTAAAACCTTCAACTACCCTACAAGACCCCACCAATGTATCTTACGTTTTTTAAATCTGTTGTAAACTTAAATAACTACAAAGATGGCAAAGTCCACAGAAACGGATGGCGATAAAAGAACCTGACAGCGGCGAGCTGTAGGTGCGCGGAAGTTCAGAGTGGTACCTTGTCGATGTACTCCAGCAGATCGAGAGCTTTCTTGAAATCGTACTCGTTGGCCGTTCTGTTCTCGTCGGCGATGTAGAGCTGTGGAAAAAACCAGAAACGTAAGGAACAGACAAAAAGAAGAGGTGCCGACGCCTGGTTACGGCCATTTCTGCTGCGTACGCCAAGTTAATCGATAACAGGTGACTTCAGGTTAACACTGAGGAACTGAGCGTGTAGCAGGTGAAGGGCCCCCAACACTTGGAACAAAGTTAGTAAAAGTATCAAACACCTACAACAATTAAAACCGCTCTTGGGTTCATTTCACACAAAGCACTGGCAGCACAACACTAACGCGCGAAGACCCCCGGGGTGAGCCGGAGCGGCGTTTTCTCACATTGATAAGATTGACGGCACTCAGAAGCGGCATGGTGTCGGGATTCAGATGTTTCTCCTCCAACAGCTGCTTGGGCAGAGTCTCCTGGTGGAGGAGGAAACGTTCCTGTTCCAAAACGTCTAAGAGAAAAACAAAGCAAATGCCTTAAACATCAGGTGAAGAAACATCCACGCATCCGCTACTCACCGTTTACTGTCCTGGTAAAAACATTTGGCGTCAGTAGGAATTTCATCAGGAGGCGGAGTCATTATTTATTAAAAAAAAAAAAAAATCATTTATCTTTTACCGTCCAACTTCCTCTGCATCACAATTTCGGGATAATCGGACGTCAGCGCTGTAAGCTTGCTCAATGCCAGCAGGGTCTTCTTTTTGGCAAAATACCGGGTCTCCATGTTGGCCAACCCATACAGGGTCCGGTGGGCCTGTGGTGAAGTTGAGCAGGAGAACTTAAGAACAGCACAAGCAGAAGTTAATGAATCTGCAAAATACAACGATCCACCTATAACTTTCCAACTGTTACAGTCCACCCATGTCACGTCTGAAGCACGTTTGTCTGTTTCTGAAGAGATCTCCGGCTTCACCATCACCGTATCTTCTCAAGTCTCCCCGAGCACCACAACCACCTGCTTCTTCACGTCCACTACGGCCCCTCCGTTGCGTTTTCACTTTTCTGCTATTTGCCCCATTATACATCTTCCTCATTATTTGCATTAGTTATCCTATTATACACACTCATTTCATTCTTCTACCTTTTCATTTCATTCTTCTACCTTAAAGCACCTACGGTATCGCTGTCCTGTGACGAGAACCGCAGGAACCTCACAAAGCTGGCAGTTTGTCACCAGCGACGGTCAGAGGGGAAGGCAGAACGGACCCGGCTGGATTAGCACGTTTGGGGAACGTGGCTCACAGAGAGAAGAACCGGGGGGTCTTTGTGTCCGTTTGACAGATGTGACAATCGAGAACTGAGCAGCTGCCCTATGGTAACATCTACACCGCGGACCCTCCCAGAATCCGGAAATTGAGCCGGGACCACGACCACAAACTGCGACAAAGTGGTTGTTTGAGCGGCACCGTCTCTTTTTCATGCTAACTGTTGCGAATATCAGTCTTCAGAAGGTGAGAGAAACTAATGTGAAAAGTCAAAAATCAGGGGAAACAAAGAAGCTGGATAGTTTGGAACTAAATCTGAAGCTGCTGAAGCAAATTCGTTGCGTGACAGACAAAGACTCAACTCGGTTTATTTTTATTACAGTCAAGAACCAATAAAGACCTTGACTTGGGTTGGTCCATGATAACCTTACAAAAGTTTCTCATGAGAAAGGTGGAGAACTGGATACTTATTCTTATTAAATTATTGATAATAGTATTATTTTTACTTTTCTTTACGCTATGAAGCGCTCAATGTGACCTGTGGGGCAAAATGCGCAGTTACCTTTTCAAAGTCCTGGATGTTGACCTCATGCAACCAGCTGAGGTGCTCGTGGGCCTGCAGGAAGCTCGACAGCTGCTGGTGCTGTGCGATGGGCTGAGAAAGTAACTTCCCCCTTTTGCCCTTTTCCATGTACCATCGGAACAAGAAATCTGAAAAATTCTACGGGGGGGGGGGGGGTCTTGTGATGCATTTAGCCATTTAATTCTTACCACAAAGAAAACAAACAGCAGATGTGTTTTTAAAAGTTCAATGTTTGCAGTTTGCTAACTGGGGGAGAGACACTACACGTTGGAGGAAGAAAGGCAGACAAGCAACATATCCAAGTATATAAACTTAGAAATAAAAATGTTTTAATTTTCAGAAATTCTTGTGCACCATTTAACTAAGTGAAGGACAGTTACCTGGTCTGCAAACTTGGTCATATAGCGCTGTAGTCGGCCCTGGTTGTCCGTCTGCTCGCACAGCCGCACCAGTATGTCGAAGTCGCAGTATTTCTCGGCTAGAATTGCCACCCACTGGTGCTGTCCCAGTTCCACTGAGATGGGGGACAGGGGGTAAACCAGTCACACACCAGCAAACTTCAGTACCTTTAAACTGGTTAAATGTACAACGTGTACCAAATGCACAGTGTACTCAGTAACAAACATCATCTACCAGTGTGTGTGTGTGTGTGTGTGTGTGTGTGTGTGTGTGTTTGGCAGCAGAACCTCAGCACCACGCCCATCGGCGTGTGGCCCCTACAGGAAAATGCGATGGCATCTACGCGAGTTCTGCGCGTGACGTCACCGCTCCTGTCCCGCCGTGTGTTATCGGCGCCAAATTTTTCATTTTCAAACTCAAAAATATAAAGTCTATCGAAATTGCAGGTTTTGTAACGCAAAGCCAGAAATCACGTTAAATCACAGACATTTTTCCATCCTTAATGTAACCTGTACCACCCAGGAAATTAAATTATTATTAGTACAAACAACTGGGGGGGGGGGGGGTTAAGAAGGGAAAAATGCT
>UFQX01000590.1:0-60617 GCA_900497675.1 Arapaima gigas | reverse complement strand
TTTTTTAAAGTGTAAAAAAAAAAAAAAAAAAAAAAAAAAAAAATTATTTTTGTGTCTCCAACCCATGACTTAAGCATATGTGTGTTCATAGGATGCTGTGCACATTCAGGCTGTTTACTTTTCCTCACCATCAGGCACAGACTCAGCCCACCGGGGGTCTGAGGCAGGGTAATCGTCCACGAGATCGAGGTTAATGTGCAGTATCACTCCATCTAGGTCAGCATCGGTCCCAGCATCACCGCCAGAGGGGAACAATTCATCAGTCATCGCTTGGGCACCAAGAACATCTTTCCTACAGAATCAAACAATGCAGACCAGAAGCTGAGCACGACAGCAAAGTCTGTGGCGCGCTGGTTAGAGCAGAGCTGACAGTAATCAGATTTACGAACATAAAGCGTAATTCTGCGACATATCCTCAACCTGACAAGCCCACAACCATCAGCAATTTATTACACTACTTTGTACGTTACACACAGTCGTGGTTCCAGTGACGGTGTTAACCGAGCTAAGCAGCAAAACCGAATGTCTGAAATGATGCGCTTTGTAGGGGATGTAGTACTGGATGCTCATCCGTCTGGGCAAGGTGTTACATTCATTTCAAAAAGATTCAGACTCCATAAATCCACTGGTAGACAAATACTATAAAAGTGAAAGGCATTTAACACAATGACAACCCTGTTACGTCTACGTCCTCCGCAACTTGGCGGGCCACAAGGGGAACAATAAGAGAATGTAGGACTATCGTAACCGCCAGAGATCTACAAGCCTCAGTAAGAGGAACCCTAAACAGGAATGTCATTTATGGAAGGGGCAAAAAAGCTGCCATCTGGACAAGCTTGAAGAGTTCTGGTAGTCTGTTCTCTTGGACAGATGAGTCCAAAGTGGAACTATCTGGACAAAACAAAAGGGCCCATGTTTGGCAAAGAGCCAGCACATCACCAACAAATCCTGCTCCTTTCTGCCAAACACGATGAGAGAGTGTGTCATTTCAGGAGTTCTCCTCTTACTCTGACCCTGGGCAAATTGGGAACAAAAGTATAACACGTCACCTGGACCTACCGGCAAAATAACAAGAAAGCAGCTTTCAGAAGCTTGGTTTTATCTTCTTGTGCAATGGTTTCTAGCCTCGAGGAGCCTTCCAGAGCAGCTCCCTTGAAATGAAGTAAAAGAGACTGTGTTAAATTAACCTCAAAGATACACCCCACTTATTCCCTTTCATAATCTTACTGTGTGCTCAGGTAATCAGGACAGGTTAAAACCCACCTACCTAAAAAAGAGTTATATATGGGAGACCGTTTAGACTATGCAGTTACATCTCTATCGATAAAGCGCAAACTCTTTTTTGCTCTTTATGCACAGGTTTGTTTTTCAAGCCACAGACTTGAAATTTGGTATAAAGGTACTTCTTATCCTAAGTGAAGTTTTTGTGTAGACACACACACACACACACACACACACAGTTACACATATTAGCGACATGTGCCTCCAGGCAGTTCCCAGCTAAATTGTCAGAATAAGGGCAAATAAGCCAGTTGTCACACATACAAACAATATAAATATATACTCATACTTTGTAGTTTATCAATTCCAGGTACAAAAACAAAGACTAAGCTGTATGCAGTCAAAAGAACTGTTATGTTTATTATTTTACAAAGAGCAATCTACCACCTCTGGGATGACTCCTGATAGCGAGGAGGACAGTGAATCTTCCATGGTCTCCGGCAGGACAGAGAACTTCTCCTGGGCCACTACAGCTATTAGGCCACTGTTCATGGAGAAAAACACCGGCAGACCTGCACAACAGCCTGCTCCGAGGAGACTGTCCCCTACAGAAACACACCATAGAAACAGAAATGCGTAAATAGTCCCCTGTGAAAATAAAAATGAAGGACCTGTCTACAAAAGCACACACTTTGGACTTTGCATGAAGCCCATGTTTAAACTGGCACTTGAAAACTACTACAAATGTGTTCTAGGGTGCCTGTGCCTGGTTTAAAGAAAAATTAGAACGGCGGACCTAGGTCTGCTGAATCCAAGATTTTTACATCTTGGACACGGATCTGGTGGATCTTACAACAGCTGAACGTTCACAACATTTATGAGCAACATGTTTGTTTTAAAACCAAGATTGTCTATATTTTGTTCCACATTAAAATAAATTACTACCAGCCAATTCATTATTGTTTTATTCATTGTTGTTTTTACGTTTTTGCTCTACTCTTCGCTATTCCTCTGGCCAAAGTACAGGCATCCTCAAGATACTCCTAAGTTTGTGTGTATGCGTGTGAAATTATTTAGTACCCTTAACCAAGTTACAACTAAATAAAAGTAGCAAGAGCTCAGTTTGCAGGGATTTTCAAAGTAGTGCTGTAACAGTAATTTTGCCTCTGAGATTTCACCTTGCAATTTCGAGGAATGTATTACGCTCTTAAGCGGGGGGGCACCACTACATATTGTCTCAACATTTCATCACTGATCATCGACGGTCTCTTTTTAAATGTGTTAACTGTAGAAGAGTATATTGCTTGTGTCACTGACCTGGAGAGTTGAAGGAGATTTTCTCCTCAGGCAGGCTGCCCCTTCCAGTGCCTGCGGAGCAGACATAAACAAGGTTTTCCCTGTATAGGTAGGCCGCTTGGCTTGAGGGGGGCAGCAGAACTCTCACCATCTGCAAGTCCTCTTCACTCTACAAAAAAAAGAAGTAATACAGGTGAACAACAGATCATATGCAGTCTTGCAGGCATCCTTCAGCAGGCAACCTTATGACGCAGGAAAGTTACACATCTTTTTACCCAATTTTTTTCATCCACTGTCACCATATTCACCAAAATCTAATTATTAACAGAAAAATTAAAATTGTAGACTTTTTGACATATGAAAAGTGGAAATTTGGAGGAGACAAACTGATTATATGACATCTAAAAGAATACGTTTCAACTACTGCTGTCAAGCAGACCTTAGGATAAAGCAGCAGAGAAAAATGGGAAAACACAGTAAAGTGTCTCGCAGACAGGTCTTTATAAAGTCACGCTGACCAATTTAGCATTATTTACCTGAAAGACAGGGTTGTACTTGGTGACTTCAACAGAGAACTGATCTGCCAAGCGGGCGTCTTTCTCTTGCAAGACGACCAAGCAATAATACGCCAGGCAGGGGGTGTCAGATGGATGCCAGGCTACTGCCAGCACAACAAGGCCTTCCCTTTAACAGAAAAAAAAAAACAGTACAGTACATTTCGAATTGTGTCTCCTAGTGAACATATGGCAGAGATTTAGATGTTCTTGCATGTTCATGTGGGTTCGTCATGTACGTATTTTCACTGAAAAGACTGATTTTTTTCATTACACCCATTTTATTAATTCCTACCCCCCAGCACCAGACTAAGATGAGATGGTACAGTTATCTCTCAATGTATAAATGCTAGCGGTATTCACAGTCTCATTTAGTGCCGAAACTTCAATTTCACAGCCATTTAAAAAAATCGCACAACTGCTTTCCCCAGTTTGTGCTACTGCCTGCCTTAACAGTCACTGATGTGATGCGTTTTCTCACAGCTTATCTGTGTTTACCTGTATAATCACAGCCCTATAAAGTTGAAAAAATGTCTTTAAAAAACAACAACAAAAAGATAGAAAATCAGTACCAGGATCTATGAAAATAGAAGTGGTAAAGCGCCGCAGTGGTGGTGAGCGTAACTGAAGTATCTCAGGCTCTCCACTTAGCTGATGTTCAAACAATTTATTGGCAGAAAGATAGTGATGAAAAACCACTGTGTTGTAGGTGGGATTATTTAGCAGCTGGTTTAGATAAGGGCGACATGATCGTGGCAAAAGAAGCAGGAATACGATGTAGAAATGGGAAATGGGAACCAAAACATTGCAAGTCCATTGGACAAACTGTCAGCAAACACTATGAATGCTGTTTTTGGGGGGGGGGGGGGTTCCCTACCATATGTTGGGCAAAATTTTACAGGATTTGAAAAGGTTGTTTTGAAAATGTGCATCCCAACTCGTTCTTGTCTGCAGTTGCCATCTCCAAACCTGTTTCAAGTTGTGCTCAGTGATTCTCCTGCAATTTTGTAATCTCAAATTATCTAGTGCATCTATATTATTATTAGGTTGCTGCACGTTAATGAAAACAAATGTCTGCGTTTTAATATAGATGTTCTTCTGTATCTCCATTTTGATGGATTTTGGTGTTATATGAGCAAACATGGGATGTCTTTGTGGTCCCATTAAGTTACTACTACAACTTAGAAGGTATCACCTTTTGACCCAATTTCCAGAAGCACACTACTGCTCAAAACTAGGAGGACACCGGTACAGTGATTTGAACCACAACCCTGTAATGTGAAGGCCCTTGATTCAAATCTCCTCTCCAGCTGTAGCACCAGTTGTGTTGAACGAAATACTAACCCTGTATTTCTCCAGTAAAAACTAGCCAGCTGTACAAACAAGTAAACAACTAACTCAAACCAAAAATGTCACTTTGAACAAAAGAATCAGCCAAATGAAAGATAATAATATAAGCTTCATACTCACTGGCTAAGCTTCAGGTCAAGATACATCACATTAACGCCCTCTTTGACTTCGTCAAAGTTGCTTTCAGAACCCTGAAATGTCGAAAACAGGAGATGGCATAGGCAGCGTTACCAAGGAAGAGAGAGTCATGCTTTTTTCAATACTGACACGGCAAAATAGCTCGGGGGCTCCAACCCTGAAAAATGCATAGAAAATAAGAGGGATGGGATCGCAAACTCACGTTCAGGGAAAAACAGGTGCATTTTTGTACAAAGTACAGACACATTTAAGCATTTTGCCTATATCATCATGTGTACACAAACAGCAGCACACAGTTCACATGATGTGGCAGATTGTGGCATCATAGTCCTCGGGCTCATACTTCATTTGTGAGCATTACACCAAGGCAATATGAAGAATATGCAGAGATTATATGTACACAGTGGAACAGCAGTCAAAATTACAGAACAACAGAAGCAATAAAGGGGAAAAAAACTGCTTGAGAAGCAAAAGCAGAAAGAAAGCCAAAAGCAAAATGAATAGTAGCCAATTCAAATTTTTGGGATGTGAAAATAAAATTCCAATAAGCAGTGAACAAAATAACCAACCCAGATTGCATCTATGATGTTCTCGCTGAGGTTGCGGTTGAGGTCCCAGTTCAAGACCTGATGCTCAGATGTCTCGTCCACTTCCCACTTACTGAGGCTACAGCTGGTTAAACAGTAGAGAGCGTCGTTCTCCTGATCCCACAGCAGACTGTGTAGCTACAGAGAAAACAGAACAATACACAGCAGTATTTTATATGCCACCAGGTAGAATAATGTGTCACCTACAGGCAGCACCATTAGATAGCACACAGCTTAATACTGCTGAATTCAGAAGGTTCCTGGTTTGAATGTCACCCGTCTTTAGCCACTTTGTTTTGTATGGAGAGGAAAAATAGCTTTTTACGATCCATTTTCACATACAAGTTCCCACTGTGTCCATTTAAATCTAGCAACAGCAGAATAGACACTGCATTGTAAAGATTCGACAGCTTGCCTAATTTTCCATCCATTTGTTAAGTTCATATTTTCAACTTTCCCAAACAAACAATATGCCTTATTTTCAGCAGCTAAAGATGCACTTTTGATTCACGAGCAGTTACTTGGCAGGGCTAGATGCTGCTCTAAAAGTGATAAACACTAAAAATACCAATTACCCAGTTAACAAATAGATCGGGGTAATTAATATGCATGTGTGTTTATATGCAGTTACTTTTTCATTGCCATATTATCACACTATTTACATTTTGTTCCTTATAAATAATAACAGAAACGAACATTTAACCACCAAATTTATGTAAAAATTAAAAAATGAAAACAACAAAATGTACGTACTGTAACTGTTACAGGGTACTTGCCGACTGAACTGAGGTTCATGAAATCATGAACAGGAAAACTATGTTTCAACACGGGACAGAAAAAACAGATGCTGGGCACAGTGCTGCCATGCAGCTTCACACTCATACTTGCATAAATTTGGAATATTTCCGACACGCTGAGACAGCACTCGTTACGATATTAATATAAACAGCGTGTTATATCGGGAACGTGGAAACCAGGAGCTCAAATACCCGGATAAATGTGTTTCCAGTGCGCTTTTTAGACCCGACAGTACCTTATTTCAATATTATCAGTCATCTGTTATTATTACTGACTTACAGCAGAGTCAACAGGTGGTGCCAAAATGCCGAAGAGGGTGGAGACACGGCGACCAATTCCTGACAGGACCCCATGTCCCTGCTGCAACAGTCTCTGCTGGAGTTTCCCTGAACTGTCCACTCCCAAACGCACCAGTTGGCTTTTGCAGGATGACAGCACAAAGCTATTCCCCTAAAGAAGAAATTCAATATATAACCACAACATTCCACCATGAACACAATTTTTGACGGCATTAATCCACTAAAGTACAAAATAACCTTTTAACTAAATCAACACCTTTCCAGATCTGGGGGGGGGGGGTGTTATCTGGGGCCAAAACAGCCATTTAACAGGGTTTACAGTGGCACAAACGTGACACCAAAAATACTGAAAAACAAAACAAAGACATTTCAAGCAAGAAAAAAATTGACATAATTCATTTTCCATAATCTGTGTAACTTCTGAATATCCTTTAGTTTGTTGTGATTTGTATTTTGTTCCTGTTTTTGATTTTTTTTTTTTTTGTTTAGACTCAAGGATGAGACAAATGAAGATTTGGGGCAAAACTTCTTTATTCCTTTGCCATCAAAATGTGAATTTCCATCTACAATGCACTCAAGTGCACCTATTTTAGTTCATGTATTTTTATTTCCCAGATCAACTGTTCAATGTAGGGGTAAATGGTTGCACAGAGCAGCTCACATGTTTATTGGTTATGACGTTGTTCCCAGTCAGATTGAACATGCAAAAGAACTTCTGAATCATTCTCTTTGTCAAATGAGTCATATTAGCTAGTTAAAGCTTGCAGGGAAGTTACCTTCACAGGTGTAAGAAAGTTGCAGAGGTTGCCACCCAGGTCAGCTACACACTCTGTGTACACAGTTTCATGGGCCAGACTGGGCCAATATCGTACTGTTCCTTCAGGAGACACTGCCATGACTGAGATGGACTGCAGATAAACAACAGAAAAACATCAATATTTAGACCCTTACAACAATTTCTGTGACTTGACCTTTTACGAAGATCACATTTAATTTTGTGTGCCACCTGACAGCCAAGCAGCAAATTTACATTTATGTTTACTAATTTATTTGTTGTTAACTAGTATTTTTTCATTTTTGGCAAGAAGCAAGGTTGGGAGCTTAATAGGGTTATGTCACCACGGTGCGCGCCAGATAACCCACAACTCGAACAGGAGTGTATATAGTATTTCTGAAGAAATAGTATGGCAGGGAATTCACATTAATTTGAGAAACAAACGTTACTTTTTATATTAGATTACCTTTTCACTGTTGCATGGTCAAGTATTTGCTGAGTAACCCAAAATCATTTGAACACAATAATGTATGGAATAAAAAAAACGTACTTGAAAACTGAACAAAGAGGATTTCAATAATGATGCAACACCAACTTGCAAATTTAAAGTGACAATTTTCTCACGTATCCAAAATATAATCATGAAGACACCACAATGGCAACCGTAAGGAGAACAATGGAACGTCACTGGAAAATACCTTTATAGTAAATAGAAAATGTTTCAGATACAAAGGGTGAGCATTTAATAAATTGACATTCGTAACAGTAGGCATTAAGAACCAACCTGAATCGAAGCTGTTTCTAGTGGGTTTGGCGATGAGATGGCAGTTAGGTCTGCAGAGTAGATAAATTCACTGGGGGGCAGTTGAAGGTCTTTACAAACAGACACCTGTTAAAGGACCATAAAATACATAAAGCAAAGCAAACTTACATAAAACCAACAAAGGTGAAGTGGATGATGACTCCCCCTCCCCCCATTTCCAGCTTTGGTTATAGTAATGTAAAATAACATTTGTGACACTACAGATAAGGCTTATTATGAGTGACGATCATTATGACCAAACAAAATAGTGAGAGTAAGACAGCATAAGAAAACCAGTAAGAAAAATTAAGTACCTTGGCAACTGCAGTCTGACTAATCTTCCAGACGATTAGCCTCTCTCCACACACCATCCAAGCCCAGCCACTTTCATCCACCTTTACTGATATCTGGTCACTAGTCACTGGAAAACACATTGCTGTTCAGATGCTGCATTTAGGAAATACTCTTTATCCTGAAGCATGGATGGGATTATATCTCCATTTCTTTATCTATGGAACACACCTTTATTGGCTCCGAGTTGTACGGCACTTTGGAGAAAAGCATCTACTGTGGTATAAGTACACAAAATTTCCTTACGTTATACCGTGTTCCTTTTAAATCTGCTTTAAAGTTTACATACCAATTACCAATGAGAATATTGCATCTCCTTGTGATACAATTGAGTAACAATTGCAAGTGAATTGCTGTGAGGCACCAATATTACCAACTGTCCCACAGTACCAGCCATTTTTTATTTTTACATTGCTTGTGTTCATCACTTAAGTATTTAGACAAATATCCATGAGTGTTGGTGTGTTTACCCTCTGACAGACTACAGTCAGGAAACAATCCTTGCTTTAGCTGCTCACTGCTTGGTTCCCATGTTTCTGCATTTCTGACATATATTATTAATCTCCAATGATGTCTGGTAAGTTTAAGCGCTGCTGATGATGAGTAATCGTGTATCCTTATAGGACAAGTCGGTCAACAATTTGTACCAGATTATTCAACAAAAAAAAAAAAAAAAAAAANGTGTATCCTTATAGGACAAGTCGGTCAACAATTTGTACCAGATTATTCAAAAAAAAAAAAAAAAAAAAAAATCGGTCACACAGTACCAAGTACATCAGTCAAAATACAGTTCTGACACCTCATTATTCTGTCTTTCTGAATCTAACACACGTCAAAACACAGCAAATACTGTGAGGTACTAAACAACAGCAGGGTGACTGTCAAAAATGTAGTGTTGCTTAAGCTAGGGTGCTTAAAAAATGCATACCATCGGCCATTGTCAAAGCCTCCATGACTTTCACAGGTAAAGAGGAGCCAAAAGTTTGCACGTCAAAGTTGATCGCTTCCACGGGCGTTTGGCTCTGTATTCTGGTAGGAGTTCCTCTAGAAAACAAACCATGACAGCAAATGCGAGCTGTAAATATAAACCGACAACCACAAGTAAATAAGAACCCAAGTGATCAATAACGGGCCACCACCTTGCCGATAGCGAAGTTCTCCGAGCGGGAGACAGGAGCAGTCCTGTCGGTGTTACTGCTATACTTTTTCTAGCAGCTACTACCGAAGTCGGCCTACGAACCGAACTGGGAGTAGAACGAGGCGTAAACATTGTGTGGCCCTTGGCGCACTATCTGCACAGAAACAGAAGATATACTTCCGACACTACGCGAATCAAACTTATTTCTTCGCAGCTTTTCCACCATGCGACACAAAGATACATTCGCGCGCGCCGCTCAGAAGTTATGGGCACATGTTATACACGTCACGTCCTCCCCCAGTCACGTGACCAGAAGCGGCCCGCTGTGTTAGCGGCGTGTAAACCCCGGTTTACGTCCGGTTTAGGTGCCACCTACACTATTTCGTTCGTAAATCAGAGCTCCCTTTATACGTTCTGTATAAATCTTACAAAAAATCTTATATGAAAAAGATATATTACATGTCATATAAATCTTACGGATGTAAAAACAGTAAACACGCACGAATGTTGTATAATTGGACGTATATATTTTCCCACTAATTTTACAAGTTATTCATTTTTAAATACCAGCTCTACTACTACTACTACTACTACTACTAATAATAATAATAATAATAATAATAATAATAGCACGGTATTATATTTTCATGCTGCACTTATTTTTACTTTCACTTCCAAAACTTTATATTTTCAGTTTTGAGCCCCAACTGGCCCAAAATGTAATTTATAAAAGTAACTTGCATAAAATCACAAAATCACAAAATTAAAGTTCTGTAAATAAAATGTTTTAGAAAATAAAATGCTAAGGCTGACAGATGTCCAGGCACTGGCTAAATCAATCATTCACACACTTACAGGATAGAATAGGACAGAACAGGTTAGGACTTTATTGATCCCCACATGGGAAATTCACAGGGCAGCAGCAAAACACACGAAACACTCGTAAGACAAATAATTGAAATAAAGACACATAGCAATAGCAAACAGACAAATTGTGCCCGTATAATAACGGACCTCAGACACCTGCTGCAAAATTCACCCACATCCGGGACAGAATATTTAGCCACTGTCAATGCATCTGGGTTGCCCCACATCTGACTCGATATATGGACCTCTACACTGAACCTATTCTGAGTTCACAAGTATATTCACGGCCAGTGCGAATATGGTTACAGACACAGTACTACTCACTATCCCCTTCTCCAGCCCCTCCCGAAGCGACCCTCACACTGAAGTCCACTGTAGAAATCCAGAATGATCTCACTGACATTATTTGTACTTGAGGAATCTTCCAAAGGTATGCTGGGCTTTTTTGAATCTGGTCAAAAAGTACTGGTTTCTATAGGGTGATTATATCAGTTGTATTATGTGACCAGTGTGGGCAGGGCTTTTCAGATTTGGTTGTATGTGGAATGTTTTGGTTTTTTGGGGGCTGTGATTTTATTTTATCATCATATGGATTAAAAAAAAATGGTATATTTTCCTCCTCTGATATGATCAGTAACTGAGGACTGGCATCTCATCAACTGTAGCTGATAAAATATAACTGTGACAATGACAAATGCCTTATCAGTCATGGCTTTTTCAGGTTTAAAATGACCACTTTCCAAGTTTAAGGGAATTTTAATTCTTGAACTGGACATGAGCAGTTAAAAGACAATATTCTAGCTGTTTGTCAGGTGACTGGTGTATAGTAATAGACAACTATAATGACAATTCAAACCAAAGCAGAGATTCTAATTTGTTTGACTAGGGAACACAGTATGCATGATGTTACATTTTATAAATATTTGCACATTTAGAAACCATAATGAAGCAAAAGACCAAGTATGATTTTATTTCACAACTCAGAAAAACAAGCTTTCTTGCAACAGACAAATACACTACTTTTACTCTAAAAAGGAAGCAAAGTAAATGACTTAAAAACTTTTATATTTTACATTCAGGATACCATTCCGATCTGGAAAAAGATCACATTCTTCCTGAATATACAGTGTTTCATGAAATACCATCTCAAACTTCAATGATTTGCAGACACTGAAGAGACAGTCTTCAAACACGATCATCTGTGCAGATTTTTGAAGCATCTCCAAGTTTCCTTTGTTATGTACAGTTGTGGCTGAAATTATTGATACCCTTCCCTTTTTTCAAAAAAAAAAAAACCCTCATTTTTTTCTAAAACTCGAAACTAAAGACAAAAGTACTTGGCATCCACCATTCTTTATTTCACATTTAAGAGAACAGGAACTTTGATTTAACATATTTAAAATAATAAAAAAAGTGAAAAATAGTGGTGGCCTTAACTTGGTAGCACAGGATTTGGAGACAATAACGGCAATTGGGTGCTTTCTGTAGCTCTGAATGAGATTTCTACAAATCTCCACTGGTAGTTTGACAAACTACTCCAGTTCTCTCGGGTTTCATGGGATCTTCTCCCAACTGGGAGTTTCAGCTCTTTCCACAGATATTCTACGGGATGCGGATCAGGACTCATCAGGCCCCTTCAGGAAAAGTCCAGCGTTTTCTTCTCATCCATTCTAAGTGCTCGTTGGGGTACGTTTTGGGTCATTTTCCTTTCATAACTTTCTGCCACCTTTCTGAGTTTTGCTCCAAAATGCCTTGACAGTCTTCTGATTTTATCATCCCTGGCACAGATTCAAGGTACAAAGTTCCACAGCCGTCAAAGCAACCCCAAAACATCACTGAGCTCCTCCATACTTCACAGTAGAAATATGAGCTGGTTTGATTTATCAAACAGCTCGGGTTTTGTTTTGTCTGTCCAAAGGATATTCTCCCAGAAGGACTGTGGCTTGTTAAAATACATTTTGGTAAACTCCAGTCAGGCTTTTTTGTGTTTCTGGGTCTTCCTGCCTCTTCCACCATGGAGCTCATTTTCATTCAGTCAGTCACAGCTGGTGCAACTTGAAACTATTGCACCTTGAACTTGAAGGTCAGTCTGGATCTGTTCCGACGTTTTCCTTTGTTCTTTCATCCCCGTTCAAACAATATTTCTCTTCAATCTTGGGTCAGTTTTCCTCTTGCAGCCACATCCAGGGATATAGGTTACAGACCCATGGGCCTTAAATTTATTGATAACATTGCTAACAGCGGTCACAGGAACATCTTTGGCGATGGTCTTGTAGCCTTCACGTTTGCTATGCTTGGCTTTGCCTTTTTTCTAACACCCTGCTTCTCCTTCTCTTTTCCATGTTTAGTGTGATACAGAACAGTAGAATGAGGACTGTAGCTCTATTAAACACTTTCCAACAGTTTTCAGGAAGAATGGTGCAGTATTTAAATAAACTGCAAGGGTACCAATGCTTTCAGCCACGTCTGTATATTGCATGTACTCCACTTTACCACACGTAGATCTGCTTAGGCCACAACACCTGTGCTCAAAACTACACTTTCCCCTTCAATTTAAACCGAGCGAACGTGTTCAATTTATGGTACGTGACCACTCCCCAAAGTGCTTATGCATTTCTGCATTGTAAACAGATCAGAATAAGTGCCAATAAAAGTTATAATGCAGTACGGATCGACGTTCTACCATTGAACTTCACAGTAAAAGCAAATTAACTTCAAAGGCAAACCTAATTTCACAGCAAAAACGTTTTTACAACTACATAAATACACAGAACACGCCTTAACTCAGAATTGCTCAGGAAATTTAAAAAAAAAAACCCTTTAAAGCAAAATATTACCAGTCCAATTTGCTCCAGAAATGCAGATTTGAAAAGAGGAACCTGGGTTAATAAAGGCTGTAATAATTTGCAATTTATTTTTTAGCAAAAAGGACTGAAGCATGAAAGGTTTAAATCTTTGGTTATCCATCATGTAAAGTCAACTCAGTATTCCAAGATTCTTTTAATATTTTCCCCATCTTTATTTACACAACAATGTAAATGTGATGTAGTTTGACATTCAAAATAAACATCTTTCACAGACACTAGGCCAAAACAAATATGAACCAGTGCATTTTAAACAATGATCTCAGATTTCAGTACAGTGAGGGTTAACAAAAACACTTTGGCATATATATAGATAAAATGACAAATGTACTTCTGTTCATGTAGTGCTCTCCCCCCAGACTAAGTGAAATTCCACATTTTGAGCTCTTCATGATCTTCAGCACATTCCTTCACCTACTTGGAATGCAAAGCTAGTGTTCCTGTTTCTCCTGAGCAGTACCTGTCACCAAAAGCAAGTTGCATGCCATGAACTGTACGCTCAGCACGTTGCTCGTATTCCCAGTATAGATACCTACCAGCTCATTAGAAGTACCATCGGCTGCTGTGCTGCTGTGTGAGGTGCGGAGGTCCCACACACGCACAGAGTTGTCCATGGAAGACGACGCAACCAAGCTACTGTCAGGGCTGAAAGATAGGCTGGTAATTGTGTCCGTGTGCCCACGCAAGTCCTTGAAGAGTGTCCCTGAGGCCAGGTCCCACAGCTTGAGACGCTGGTCCTCCCCAGCTGATGCTAGGTACTTACCATTAGGAGAAAAGGCCAGAGAGAGAACAGGGCCCCGATGGCCTGTGAAAAGGCGTACAGTACTGCCTTGCTGAGTGCTCCACAGGCGTACAGTCTTGTCAGCTGAGCCGGTCGCCAAATAATTAGAGTTTGGGTGGAACTTGACACAGTCAACATCAGCTAAATGGCCAGCATATAGCCTTAAAGGGTACGTGCGGCTGAAGGTCCACAGGCGTGCCGTCCTGTCATGAGAGCTGCTAGCAAAGTACAGACTGCAAGGGCTAATGTCCACATCCCACACTGGGTAAGCATGTCCTTGATATAGCACGGTATTGGTGAAACTGTTAAGATTCCAATAGCGGATGGTGGTATCCTCAGAGCAGGACAGCAGGCCTGAGCTATCTGTGAGGAAGGCAGTGCGGTACACTGGCCCACAGTGGCCCCGAAGAATCTTCATCTCACTGCCAATACAGTCCTCATCATCAGCCTGTAAAGTGAATCATTATCATCAAGTAGCAATGACCAGGTGATCTGAAACTTTAACTGAAGCGTTAAAAATACCTTTTGTGAACTTTTAAAAACATATCTTTTTTTTTTACAGAATACTGACTACAGATAAAAATAAAACTAACATCCCCACAGTCAGTGGAGCCTCTCACCTCTGCATCCAAAATATCACAGGCCAGGTGAATAGATGACACATCCACAGCGTGAGGCTCCGCCTTTAGTTTTCTTGCACGTAGGCTCCACAACTTGACGCAAGAGTTGTCAAAACCAGCAGCCAGCAACTTGCTGTCAGCAGATATCTCAGCAGTGTTGAGGAGCTGGTCAGTATGATGAAAGGCGTAGAAGCAAACAGTGGTCAGGGAAGGTGGTCCGTCCTTTACTCGTCTGATACAGTCCTGTAGTGATTCCATGGCTGCTTCATTCTGGAAGATGCTGGAGCTTATGTCACCAGGATCCAGCCCCTCGCCTGTATCTACCCCTCGTGAGGAAGTTCCACCACCAGCACCCCCTCCATACAACTGGTAGTCCATCCGTTGGACTGCAGTAACCTCTACCTGGACGTGAGTGCTCAGAACCTGACAGAGGGCGGTATTGTCAGCGCTCTGAAGGTAGCGCAAGAGGTAGCTATATGCTGGTTCAGTCAGGTGCACGACATACTTGTGGTCGAGGAATGGAGAGAGCTTAGGGATGGAAGATACATCTTGAACAGCAAGGACATTGCGCAGCAGCTCCACAGTTTCCTTCTGCTCAGAGTTTTGCAGGAAGAGCCCCTGGAAGCGGCTATGGAAGCTGTCCACGGCATTCTTTAGCCCACAGCGCACCATGTCCAGATGCAAGTAGACAAAGAGCGGATACAGCAGACAGCTCACCTCCTGGCCCCACGGCACTTCTGCTTCTAAAACGCAAACAAAGCAGGACAAAGATGTTGGACCGTGTACCGCATACATCAATTGGTGGCTGGAACTATCAATGTGACAGAATGCAGTTCTTCCGTAACGTCTCGGTGCTAAACATTGAATTTATTTTTTCAGTGATTTTCTTAAAAGTCCCCATGAGTGTTTATTACATCTCCTTGGGAGTCAGGATGGAAGCTCTGGCGTTGTGCACAGGTACGCAAAATTTCATTATAACACAGCTTTTCACACCACCTCTCGGTTTGCTAAAACACAGAGCCGTAAAGCAGCGCAACAAATTTATGCTGTAGAGCGTGGGTGCACATATGCTGTCCTCTAATGAGCATTATGTATAATGTTTATATGCCTCTAAGAAAGCAGTGTTAGGACAAGGAGTGTTGATTTCTGGGAAAGGTGGATGCAAGGTTCATAAATCTACCAGCTGGTTAAGTTAAAATGAGCTTGGGCTATTGTATCTTTAAGAGGAGAAGTATTTGTAGATATCCTGGTCATGACTGGTCAGTGGATGTCATGCACCCGCAATACACTTGGTTTTGTTTGCTACAAATGTGAGTAGCCATTTCATTCGCATCAGACCACCTCATTACACTGACCAGCACGATGCCCGCATGCGTGTGACTGTGTGTGGTAAAAGATGATATTAGTAATATTTAGGAAATTTTATTTGGGGCTTTTGGATGGGATGGGAAACATTATTACTTTTCCCATAAGAAATAATGGAAATATCCATCTCCGTGTACGCTTTTTGACCCTTTTCAGGAATCAATAAGATCTGTAAATCGAAGGATGACTTATTAAATCAGGATTTACCTGTAGTGCCTACACAGGGCTGATAATGTGTGCGATTTTATCAGCTATAATGTGTTTTTGAACACTGCATGAACAGTGACAGCGTAACTGGCAAACTGAATACACATTTTTAAAGCTGTTGTACGGGACTCCATTGTAGGAAGGCTAAGTGTACCGCAGGGTGGCGGAGGGAATGTACCAGCCAGGAAGTTTCGGAGTTTAGCAAACTGCTTCTCATACTGTAGAGGATCTGCTTGACACGGAGCTGCAGAGACCACATTGGTACAGCCAGATTCTGCCTGAACTGTAAACATCAAAGAAAAACTGAGGACCACATGGCAGCAAAGCAAAAGCCAGTTCACTTTAAAACATACTTTGCAATACAAAAATTAGTTGTGTATTAAAATTACCATCACTAATGACACAGTGAAGCTGAGAACATGCCACTCAGGTATGTTACCTGTAAGGTTCGCTGCCATCTCTTCAGCAGAGTGAGAAAGTTTAGTTCCTTTCATGGAACTCTCAGTGTCCACATACTGCCTCCGCTTCAGGTACTGAGCCACTGTGTATTGGATCTGCTCAGTCCTTACTCGCTTCATCGCCTGTGGTGAAGACAAATTGCAATTCTGTCAGCAATGTCTTCTAGCTGGATTGGTGGTTGTGGAGCATCCTTATTCTTTACAAAGAATTTGGCATCCCTTTATGGATAGAAATGCAGAACAAACACTTACACATCAGAATAGCATGACGCTATTGCCTGTCATTCACTTGAAAATTCATAACCATCAGTGTGTTTTGTATGAATCTTCTGGATGGTTCACAAAGGCTTATGAAAAACTCAGGTGACCAGAAAATCTGCCCAATATGTGTTAAAACAGTCCAGTAGGAAAAACGCATTTCACTTATATCAGAACATAACTAGGAAAATCCATGGAGGAACACTATACACTCGTCTCTGAACTTGTAACCAACCAAGACCGAACGTCTATTACAAAGTTTACCAACCACGTCACAATCAATAATAGTTTAATACAGATCAATTCCTCGATTTATTTGCAAGTTAGATTATTAAAATCAGATAAAGCTGCAGCGAACGCAAACTCACTGCAAGATTTTTTCCCCCTATTTTTATCAAAAGCTCATACAAACACACACATTGAGCATAAGACATGATATGATATGGCGAAGACATTTTATTAATATAAAGCAGTGTTAAAGTTACATCTTCTGTAAAATGGCTTCTGATAACTGACAAAGATATACAAAGTTCATCTGAGAAAACAGTGTGCTGTGTTATGTTTTATATGTGTGAGACAGAATTAGATCAAGTGTTATTTCAGCACCACAGGAAAATAACAGTGTAGTATAGAAAAGTGACTAAGCTGGAGAACTTAAGAAACCGACTATTTGCTTTCCATGAGGGAGTGAGCAATTCATCACATAAACATGTTTGTCAGCATTTGGTCACTTAAATCTTCTGTAAAGGTTTTGGATATACAGTACATGTAAGAAATTGTTTTCACTTTAGTTAAATGACTACAGTCTAGTCTTTTAACAGGACTCACAGCACCTCTTTCGCCTGAGATAAAGGAAGAAAAGCACCCTGGATCAGTCAAGTTCCTTTTACTTTTTAGATGATTTTTTAAGCAAAAATCAGTTCCATTTTGTAAATCAGCTTCTGTCCTTCTATAACACGGGAAGTTCGAGTCGGTAAACAAGAGGACAACCGAGAAGACAGAAAAGGCGCCGAGCAAAGGAAACCAGGACCCCCGCAAAGCACGACGTATTTTTAAATAAGGTCCATTCTTTGATTTGAAAAACACAACATTCACGTTTTCGAAAACGTAAAAGAAAAGGCTTCGTCTCACAAGAAAACACCTGCAAAAGCGATCGCTGTTACGGCAGCCAATACCCGCCGAAACGCCACCAAATTTAGTGGTTTTATAATTAAATTCAATCCGAAATGAAGGTGGCGTTTATTTTAGGTGTAAACTGTTTCTTTTCGCATTATTGCACCCAAGATTCGCCAACTTCTTCTTTTAGATCCACCTTTACTTGGTAATAATACAGCTACGTTCAGTTAGCTTGCTAGCTAACCATTAGCACTCACGCAGATCAGCGGAAGGAAAATGATGTTGAGAAATGAGAAAACTAACTTAACCAGGTTTTATATAAAAATGTCACGCCCCTCGATACAGGCCGATTCCTGCGCTGAGCTTTGCGGGCTTTAAAGACGACTGTTGTCGGCTCACTAGTTACCAGAGAACCGAGGCCTTTCATCACCTCCAAGCTGCCCGATCCCAGCTAATGTGTCACGTTTAACCGCCAAACAACAAGTGGATTTCTTGTTTTGCATTAAAATCCTCCTTACTGCATATCGTGACGTGCAGTCCAGTTGCCGGGTTCGAATTAAGCAGAACGAAGTTAACAACAAAACTATTTTTCCGACACCGTCTTTCCAGTCTTTCTGCTGCAACTTTGGCCACCGCGCGGTGACGCTCCCGCACAAACGCTGCGCTTCAATTGGTTCGGTCTGGCCTCGCGCTCTTTCGTCATCACAGAGGGACATAGCGCGAAGTTCGCATGTTCGGGCTCAGGGTTAGTAATACTTTCTTGAGGGTTCTGTGCAAGAAGAATACCATCCCACGGTGTAGATCATATTGGCAGGCAAAATACACCCCCCTAATACCGGGCAGGACCTCCCTTTGCTCTTAGAACAGCCTTAATTCTTCGTGGCACGGATTCAACAAGGTGCTGGAGACATTCCTCAGAAGTTCTGGCCCATGTTGCACGATTGGATCACATAACTGCTGCAGGTTTTTCAGCTGCACATTCGTTCTGTCAATCAAATCCCAAAGGTGTGCCAGGGGAGGCCAATGAAGTACTGAACTCGTGATGCTGATGGAACCAGTTTGAGGTGACTTGAGCTTTGTGAGATGGCACATGATCATAGTGGAAGTAGTCATTAGAAGATGGGTAAACTGTGGCTAAATTGTGGCTGGTGCATTTAAATGATACTCGATTGGTGTTGGGGGGTGAATGCATTCCAAGAAAACATTCCCCACACCGTTACACCACCAGCCTATACTGTCGACACAAGGCAGGTTGGGTCCATGGCTTCATGCTGTTTACCATCTATAGATTGAGAAATTGGGAGTCATCAGACCAGGCAACATTTTTCACATCTTCAACTGTCTAGTCTCAACAAGCCCGTGTCCATTCTAGTCTTTTTTCTGTTACTGGCTGACAGGAGTGGAATCCAATGCGGTTGTCTGCTGTTGTCGCCCATCCGACTCAAGCTTCAATGTGATGTGCATTCAGAGATCCTTTTCTGCCTACCAGTGTTGTAAAGACTGGCTATTTGAGTTACTGTAGCCTTCCTGTCAGCTCAAGCCACAGTCTGACCATTCTCCTCTGACCACCCTCATCAACAAGGCACTGTTGCTCACTGGATCTTTTTTGTTTTTCCACACCATTCTGCATCAACTCTGGAGGCTGTTGCGTGTGAAAAATCCTAGGAGAACAGCAGTTCCTGAAATTCTCAAACCACCCTGTCTTGCACCAAAATAACCCCAATACCACTGCCAAAGTCTCTTAGATCACACACCCCCCTCCCCACATTCTGCAATTTGATGTAAACATTCACTGAAGCTCGTGACCTCTATGTGTGACTTTATGCATCGCACCGCTGCCACGATTGGCTTAGTAAATTGTGTGAACAAGCAGGTATTGCTGCTATGAATGCTCAGTTACTGATGACAAATGAATGCCATTTTAATTATTATAATGTTTACTGCTGCAGTTTGTTCTGTTTACCTCTGCTTGCTCTGCACAGTGTGTCATTATAACAGTAGGCTCAAAGTCCACAGGTTCACTGTCATTTTGCACCTATACAGTTCTAAACGAATGGAAAAAATAACTGTTTGAGAGCAGTTTTAATCTAATGAGCAAAGAAGTAAACAAATTGATGAAATTTTATTTTGTTTTGTTTCCTGTCCAGGGTATAGCATCAGCCTTGTACCCTGTGACTCTGGGATAGGCTCTGGACTGCTGTAAACCTGACCAGGATAATGTTGTTTTGGATAATGGATGGTAGTTCTGTTTCTATTTTTATTTCATAAATATGAGATTCCATTACTTTGACAGAAGGCAGACTTCATTCTAGAGAATAAACATTTTCAAGAGTAATTTCAAAAGTCTGGCATGGCTCTTCCTTTAGTAACAGTTTTACAGCAGTTATGAAGTGATGAGCAAAGGAGCAAATGAAATCAAGTATTTTTGCCCCAATTTTTTTCTTAAAAATAGCTTAACAAGAGCCAGAGTAATACAAAAATTAATGAAACCTTTTAAGTGTTTTATACTGTATTTGATGAAACAACACGTGAAAGCTTAGAAATAACCTGGACTACATAGATGGTTTTGATGTTCAGCATTTGACAGGACATTGTATTGTAAATTTAATTCCTATTTTTAAAATCACACTTCAAAAGTAGCCATAAACAAATAGATGTAAAATAAATTTTATTTCCCTGAACATTATCACACACTTTCTAAAAATTCTAAACAAGGAAATGTAGTATCACTCTTCAGAGACACTGAAGGATTGGAAATTAATGCTTACAATCCAGTATAATTAGAATTGCCCATGTATTTACAATAAAATAAATTTTAAAATGCATTCTTACATTAACAGTTTTAAGAACAAATAAAAATTTTCGACTGCCTTGTTTTTAGACATTGAGATATAATTTTACACATTCTAAATAAGAACAGTGCTGACAGAGGTGTAACATGCTTCTGAAATGGTTAAAATTTAACAGTGTGGCTTAGTACTCACTTCTGCTGAATTATTCACCTTTTCAGCCACTAATCCGTGCTCCTGCTGTGTGTATAGTTCTCAGTAACGTGTGCCAAAGCCTTTGATCTCCAGCTTGGGGATGTCCCGCTCATTGGAGAAGACAGCACGATCAATACGTGAGCTAGGGCTCCCAACCTTGCTCAGCCACACCTTCCTAGGTGAAAAATAATTATAGCTTAGTAATCTTATGTATGGAAACCCCTTTGAAACTTATTTATTAGACAAGGGCTACACAACCATACCTGGTTCTCAAACCCTCCTGTATGTCTCTCAGTATCTCTGCCTGTATGTTGCTGTGACCTAATGCTACAAAAAATGCTACATATGTAGTCTGTAAACAATGTTCTCTTCAAGTATCCCAAGACTCAGGAAGCTACAGGTGAAACTTTTGAGTCTTTAAACACTTTATTATCCACTATCGCTAAAGAAGAGAAGAACATGGCAATAGAATTGTCTTAAAGATGATAAAGATTCAACTTCTCCAGCAACAACAGCAACTCTGGGGTATGCAAACCCTCAGGAACACCATGCTCTTAGCTCCTGAAGGAAGAACCAAGAAGATGCTGCCCCTAGCAAGTTCTTCTTGTTCATTAAGTTGCTGTATGACTCCTGGGCCTCAGGAGAATTACACATTTGTCAGCCACCTGAACAATCTTTGATGTCATTCTTTCATGTCACATTGCTGACTGAATACAGCTACTGGAACAGTTTTAAGGGACACCGAAGGGAGATTCTTTGTGGGGAGAATGCCAGTTACTCCATTATGGCTCCAGTCTGCAGAATTGTTGCTGGGGAATGACTAAAGAATTGTGATGGTCCATGTCTTCAACCCACCCCCCCCACCGGAGGGTAGCAGCTGGGGGAGAGCTTTTCTTTTCGTATTTGTTAGTGTTACTGAAGTACATTAGGAGCTGCAATATAAGATGGGCTTTGGGATGAATGTGAGTAGTATCAGGTTAGCTTGGGCGCCGATCCTGTCTGGACCAGACTTTTGCCACCCTCCTTCCACATCTCAACGTCTGTAGATGGCAAAATCACCTTCAGTGTAAAAAGTGGTCAATTTTGCAGTAATATACTGTACTCTGACAAGTTGAATACTGTAAAATATCCACAGTGAAGTACTGTAAGAAGCCTGAACTCACATGTAGAACGGCAGACAATTCTAGGTGCGATTATTACAGCCGTTCACAGAATGACAGTAAGTTCACGGACACAAACAGACAAATATTAATAGGGTTTAGAACGTGCTGCAAAATGGACGATTAGTCCTTCATTTCTCCCGGGATTTTCTGTACTCCGTATACCTTTTCTGTCCACCTTCAGTATGTCTGAAGGATGCACTCACATTTCTCTCACTTTATCGGTGGGTCCCTGGACCTGACCGGTAACAGTGCCCTGCCTGGTGTTCTTCACCCAGCCGCTCACACCGAGCTTTTTGCCTTTATCTTCAGTGTACTGCAACAGTACAGCAGAGCAAAACATTACAACAACTTCGACCAGAACACGTTAAAAGACCACATGCTTATAAACACTCCTCTACAAGACTGATATTTCGTTATTATATAAATGCAATATTTAATTCTGGGATTTACTAAATTTGTTTAGTGTGACTGTTATTTTTTTATTTGTATTATAGTGGAGGTGTCTGATGTTTGGCAGTAAGTATAAAGGACAAGGTTGATGAGTGAAAAGGCTTTATTTAGAAAGTGACTTGCTTACCATTCTGAAGCAGACACCTATGAAGGGCAAATAGTGGGGGAAAAAAAATATTGCTGATGTGTTATATACAAATACTGTGACACAATTTCAGCGAAGGCAGAAAGCAATAGAAACCCATACAGTTTAAAAGTCATCTATTTATCACAATTAAGAAGAACCATTGAAGCATTTTAAATTGTGAAGGGATACGGGTATCGACAATATATGTCAAAATGTATGCACATATTACTGTAATCTGTACGGAATTTCAAAGGAAACATTTAAATATCGCCAAGCTAACTGCTATCCAAGGTGTCTAAATATAGGCGGGCGCTTTATTTAGGCGGAGGATAAATTACAAACACAGTTATTACTGTCCGCTGACATTACTTACCCTGAACATCGCCGAAGATCTCAAAGTCCACCGAGCACAGCTTCGCCCCTCCTTGAACGCCGTCCCCCGACATTGCACACAAAATAACGCCAAAAAGAAAACAAGTGCGCAAACTTCCCAACGCAGACATTCGAGCGGAACGCAGGAGGCGGTCGCTGGAACCACTTCGGAGTTATTTTTAAATCGGACCGGCCGCTGGCGGCGGTCACGTGACAACTATTTTCATTGCGCCAGTTTTTTTAATTTTCATAACCGCTCGTCTTACTATTAGATGGAAACAGGGACCAAACCATCTTAGTGCAAACTTAATATGGCCATTGGAATAGCCGCGTTTCATTTAGCCGAAACTTTTCTTTGAAGCAGCTTATAATGTTGTATCCAGTTATACAGCAGGGTATTTTTTTTTACCTGGACAAGTTAGGATGGGGGGGGGGGGTGCAGTGAATTGAAGTTGGGTGCTATGAGTGTGAGGCAGCAGCTGATACCTCTACACCGCCACCTTCTCCTCCTGCTGCTGAATGGAGACGCTGTGATTTGCAGAGTGAAAGACACAGGCAGTGGTTTAACTTTATGCCATCAATATCAGTGTACAGCCAGTGGCCTCTGGGTGTGTGTAGAGACATGTAATGTGGTCTACAAGAACGGTCATAAATGATTAATATACCTACCATATGTAATATAAATTCTTTTGCAGTATGTGACAATTCAGTTGCAGACACATGGGTCACCCAGTAAGGGCAAGTAAAAGAAGAACAGATAGAAATTGCTGCCATTGCTAGTGTGTTAGTTTTAACATTTTTAAAAAATTCTTTTTAATTGAATGTTTTTTTTTAATCCATGCAGGACATGTCAAGCAGATTACATCTTTCAGCTGGCCTGGGAAAGCCTGGGGATCCCCCAGGAGAAGCTGGAGACCACTGCTCGGAACAGGAGGGTCTGAGCCAGCCTTCTCAGCCTGGTCCCACCACAGCCATCTCCAGAAATAGCTGAGGAAACTGAGCGGAACTGAAATTTTTTTAATCGCACTCATCTCTCATATAAGCAAAATGCTGGGTCATTTTTGATCTGTTTCTACATTCTAAGGATAATGTTCAAAGTTCATCAAAACATAATAAACAGCACTGTGTTCTGTTTATAATATGTTAGTGGTTTATGGGTAGGTAACCTGTAGATAAAACAAGTGACATCTGTGTTATGAAGCTTTTTCTGATTGTGACATGGGGTGAAAGTGGCTTTAAATGAACAAATCAAGTTATTCAGTCTGTTGGTCTCAATGTGTTCTTGTGATGAGGAGCTAGTCTGTATTCTAGGTACATTTTTACAATGTTTACAAATATAATATGATTCTGATTTTTATTTTTCCATCCATTTATTGAGCAAGAATTGGCAGCGGGCGATTTTGATTATATACACATTTAAGCCAACACTTCCATGACGTTTGGTTTGTTAAATGCACACATTTGTTATGTTTAACAGCGTTACTTTCAACAGAGCTTTTGGAGTAAATAATCCAGTACAGTTGATATAAAAATCAGACAATGTTGAACTGTGTCTTTTCCACATGTTGTTTCCTCAGAGCGTCTGAAATAGACAAATTTTTAGAAAGATAAGCACTTCATGGAAGAGAGATCTGAATGTACAGTATCACGACTTTTGGGGATAATATTCCAACATAAACATGACGTTTTCTTACTAGGATTCCAAAATACACATATTCAGTAATTTTCGATGTGATAAAAATGTTCAAATTAAGTTTGATCATAAATGTTCGTATTGAAAGCAAAGCAACTGCGGACAACCTTGAAATGTAGGGAATAGTAAATGTCGAGACTTTGTGATGATTATGTCTAGTGACTCTGGCAGTTATCAGTAAATCTGAGCTACTACAGTTGCCTCTCATTCAGTTGTACATATGCAGCATATGATACTATCAAAACTGGCTAATTTCCTCTCTAGAACAGCTTGGAATCCAAATATCAGCATTTAAAGACTTTCAGTCTCATGTAGGTAGATCCTTCTAGGTCTTCTTAGAGTGGCTCCTTAGCTTCCCCTTAATTTTGCTCAGTTGCTGTTCCATTGGGTTCTGTGATGGCCTTCGTACTCTACTCTATTTATACCGTTTCCCTCAATCATTATCGCTCATAGGTTCTACTGTTACTGCTATGCTGAGGATACTAAGCTTTTATTCTCTTTTCCTCCTGCATCTTCAGCTATATTTTCTCATGCTTGCCTCTAGCACATCTCTGCTAACCACTGTCTACAACTCAAGTCTCCCCAAAAGGAAGATCCTTACTCTCCCAGCAGGTTTGGTCTTCTATCTGCCATCACCAAGGGTCTCCAGCTGTTCTAGAATGCCACGGAATGAATTGTGTTTGCCTGCCAAAGTGTTCTCATGTGTTTCCACTTTTTACCTTCCATTTGCTCATGTAGCTTCCTGTATCAACTTAAAGGTTCTGGTTACAGCCTACAAGATAGTCAATGGATTTACATTCAGGGCCAGATTACTTCCTACACCCAAGCAAGAATGCTATGCTCTCCTACTTCTGCCAGCATGGCAAACCCTCACTTGAGTGGCCCAAAACTGAAAGGCTTCATTTAGGTTGTAATGTGGTGGGCTGAGCTTTCCCACAGAATTACTCACTGTTAAAATGCAAGAAGAGTCCCAAAAGGCACGTTTCAGACCCACGTCTTTCTGCACCTCCTGACAGCTCCGAAAACTTGCTTTTCGTCATCTTTGATGATCATCTTTGAAACTCCTCTCACTTCTATAGACAGCTACTTGCGTACTGCGCACTACCAAAATTGGACACACTGTGCTTCGAGAATCTCACGTCGCTATAACTCTTCATCTGTTGTGAAATGCATTTTTGTTCATTCTGAGTTGTAAGTCGCTTTGGAGAAAAGCATCTGCTAAATAAATAAATGTGATATAAATGTTAATGGAACTGCTGACCTTTGCCCTGTGATGGTTGGACACACACATAACAATGACTTACCAGTGGGAGGTGACTCAGAACTTTATCTATAGTTACATCATCAAAACTTTCTGGGAAGGAGGGGTCGCGTTGACTGGATTCACTTTGCAAGGCTGTAAGGTCTTCTAGGCTGCCAAAGCGAATCAGATGAAGAAAGATATAACCTTGAAACATTCATCCATCCCTCCACTCATTATTTTATAGCCACTTGTCCAGAAAAGGGTTGCAGGGGCGTGGTACCTCTCCAGAAAACATAAGGAGTGAAGTAGGGTGCTCGATTCCTCATGTGAACATGCAAACTCCACACAGACTCAGCTAGACCAGAACCTGCATCCAAACTTGTAGCTCAGGAGCTGTGAGGCACGAGCACTACCTGTTGCACCACTGTACTGTTCTTGAAAAAGAAGGTTTTAGCTGAGTTACTCAGGGCTGCCCAGGTCAGAAAATGGAAAGGTGGAAAGGAAAAAAGTGATATCAAATATCTATCACTAAGCTTTATTACCCATTCAGGGTGCTCCTGGCATCTTGAAGATGACAATGGTGGTGGTGGTTTTCCATCTCTGAAACACACCCCCCACCACCTCTCCCTGTCTCCAGTTCAGTTCATTACTCCAAGCTTTCACTAGGGCTCACTGTTACCCAACCTTCTTGTTGTTGGAACACAACAACAAAAAACATTTTGGGCAGCAGGACCTTAAACTGGTTGCATTTAGGAAATGAGGTTCACATCTACGTTGCATGTGTTCCCTTGAGAAGGCCAAACACGCACGTGCTACAGACAGCAATGCGCATGCCGGCCATAGTGCCATGTAGGCAGTAATGTAAATGATATATTTCTAAACTTTATGCACTTTTACCTTGTTGTGTTTGGTGCACGTCACAAATGTGTGAAAACACGCTTTGCATGTGACCAAACAACATGTGTGTTTCCAAGCCTTGTTTCCAAGACCGACGTAGAAATTTTTAAGCTGCTAAGTGGCTCTTCTAGTGCTTAACAAACTTGGCTGCGCAAAAAAAACCTCACAACCCCTCAAAAACACACAATGACCTTTATAGACACGGTGATAAAGAACACAGACATTATATATAATGAATTCTTACTAGTTTTGAAAAATATTATGACTTTTTCAATATTACGTTGGGTATATTTGTCATACCTTCTTTTCCCAGTTAGAACTGAGTCAAGGTATTTTTTCACCGCCATCTGTTTCCGGAAACGACTGAAGTTGTCTGTGAACACAGCATCGGAATGACGCTTGACCGGTACGTGGTCTTCCAATAAGTCATCACTAAAAACAAGAATGAAAAATACTGTCTTACGCAGTCGGTCAGCTTTTGTCCGCGATGCCTGTTCTTTTGATTTACTTTACTGTCTAAAAGTTAAAAAAAAAAAGTCTTAGCTTTCATTATAGTGCCGGTGATTTCTGTGCTCATAGAACTTCAGCTATTCCATTACATAAGCAAAAATTTCTCACCAGTCGAAGCTGTTACATAAGGCACCTTTAAACAGTGTAATAAAAGTTGCTTAAATTAAAAAGGTATTATTATGATAATTGTTCTCCTTGTATGAAGTGCTTTAAAGGGAATGATAGTAGCTGCTCTACCTGATACGCTTTCCAAGCAAAGACTCGAGGTACCGTCGGGCAGACAGCTGTCCCAGAAGTTTGCTGTAGCCACTTGTAAACAGTCCATCAGCGTGTCTTGTGGGCCTAAGGAAAAATCACATTTTAACCTAGATAGAAAGGTATTACCCAGAATTCCACCCCCCCCCAGTTTGCATAACCCAGTGCTGCAAAAACAGCCGATACTTTCACTCAGCGCTGGAATATTTCAAAAACGGACTATGTTGTGCTGTCGGTAAACCGGGTCGTACAGTTCCCACTACAGGGCATCCCTGTTACAACCTCACGTTGCTTGTTGAGTTTATCTGTTTGTTCATTTGCTTTGCCGTACCTGGCCGCCGCGCTCGATGAATCGTAGTAAAGTTCGTAGTTTTCCACGCGTGAATCTGGCGGGTTATGCGGCCAGTTGTTCTCATCGCCCTCGAAATTCCCCGACCTACAGATAATCAGGGATTATATTCTGTAAACTTTAGGCCACTTTGTCTACTCTTGTCGCAAACCGTAAGACGTAGTTTCACCATCTTCGTACTTGGGCTGGGAATTCAGCAGGCAGTAGGCTGGGGTAGACGGGTATTTTATGCTAAATATTTACATGTTTACCACAGTGATACCCGGTGGCCAGAGGCGGGGCAGACTTACAAATGTAGAGCGGAATAGGAAAGCGGAGAAACGTATTGATATGATACCGATATTACTGAATTTGGTTACTCGCCCACGTTGCGAATGGGTGCTTACCTAATAGCCGAGTAGGATCCGGGTCCTGGGAGACCGTGTGTCCCTGTATGTACTGCACTGAAGAGCACTAGTGACAGCAGAATCTGCAGGGAATTCCTGTACATCGTGCTCGCAAGAACAAATCTTAAAGGGTGAAAGTTGCGGAAAAACAAGTCAATTTTACCTCCCGTTCCTTATTGTTCTGCCTGTTTGCGACATTTTACGTTTTTTAAGTTACGTATAACGGTCACATCTCACTCATGTTTGTGCTTCAAATAAAATCGATAACATCGGCCATTGAATTCAAACCACCTCGGCTGATGTATTTAACATGCATTGTCTGAATATTATATTTGGGATTGCAGGTTGAGTCAGAGAGGCAAATGCATTTAATGGGAAAAAATACATTTCCTAAGCCCCCCCCCCCCATAAAAAATAAGTAGAGAACTTACACGTGTNTGCATTTAATGGGAAAAAATACATTTCCTAAGCCCCCCCCCCCCCATAAAAAATAAGTAGAGAACTTACACGTGTTGCGAATATTCGAACGGCCGCTGCAGCAGGAGCTGTCCGAGGTTTTTCAGATCTCCCGTTCCTTTCTCCTTTCTACTCTCCCTCTACTTCAGAGTCACTGACTTTGATCCCAGTGCCTATTGTCCTCGCTTATATAGCCAAATACACCTGACCATACAGGAAAGCGCTCGAGTTCCAGACGTCATTGCCAGTCCCCTGGGTGGACATGTTGGTCAGTAGCCCTTCTGTGAACTTGTTCTGGCGAACAAATTTAATCAGTGAATTAACCCGACCTGTTGCATTCACGACACTGAACCATCCAACACTTTTCCACCGTTGCCTAAATTAAAATATGTCAGATGTGCACATGTTACACATTAAGAAAGGTATAATACATACATGCAAATGCAGTCTAACCCGCTTAACAAAATCTGTCACGAACAAAATGTCTGTTTTCAAGGGTAATAACACCTGATGTCATCTATCAATACACTTCACTCAAGAACCAGTTTAAGATGAGTTTTCATCCGGCGGAAGTTGTGAGCAACAATGAGGTCTAAGCCAGAAGAGGAAAAGTGAGTAACAAAAGGCATTTTTAAATATGAAACTCAAAACCCAAACTGCAGCTGGAGTCTGTGGAGCCAAGAAAATGACATGGAAGACAAGGAAGACAGGAGGAGACCACAGCACAGGCTCTTGAGGAGGACCTCTTGGGGTGCCGGCTGTGGCTGAGGCCTATCAAAAGCAGTTTTTGGCAGCTAAATCCCCCAAAGACACTTGGAAAGAGATGAGGGATGTGTCATAACTAAGCAGGTGGTCATTCCAGGACTGCCGCTCAAGGTTCAATGCTCACTTTTTTGTCATTCTGGACTAATACAGATGTAACTTTACAGAGAGAACGAAATGTAGTTTCTCTTGGAGATGCTGCGCAGCTCTAACATGATGACATACAACAGTACAGACGAGGTAAGCTTGACTCTAGATGTGGATTAGAAAAATGGAGAGCGTACGTCATCGAGTCACAGCCAGCTCAGAGGGAGCACTGGTATGATTTTGGAGCAAAGAAAGGAATGGAAGTGCTTTGCTGTTGTCTTCTTCCATGCATGTAATTGAGATTTCACAAGGGGTGCAGACATGAGAAGAAACATCTACACCCCACATGCCACGAGTTGGGCTCAAACCCAATCCCTTGTGAGCAGCCCAAGAACGGTGAGGCACTGGTTTACCCTGCTGTGCCACCTTGTCCCTTGTTTGACAAATAAATAGGTACAAGTAAATGCATAAATTGATAATCAAACACAGACAAGAAGATTAGTGCAAAGAGTGTGATAGTGGTGATGATTTAGCGGTGGCCTGCAGGAAATGGCTGTTTCTGAGTCTGGTGGGGTTGGTCCACAAGGTGTGGTGAAAACAGGTGGTGGAACGGGGGGGAGAGGGGTCTGTGCTATTGGTTTGAGGTTCTCTGATAGATGGTTTGTTGTAAGTGGTCTGGGTGGTGGGCAGTGAAGTCCTGGTGATGGACTGGACAGTCTTCACTAGCCACTGCAGAGCTCCCTGGTTATACTGATATGCAGGAGGTCAGGCTGCTCTCTATGGCACATCTGTAGAAGCTGGTGAGGATAGGGGATGGAAGTCCAGAAGTCCTTAGGTAGTGGAGATCCTGCTGGACCATTGATGAGTCTTTGGTTGTTCCTCCACAAAGACTTCATGGAACAGAATGGTGCGTCTGGCACTCTGCCCACATAGCTCAAAAGCCTTCCAGCGGTTCCTCTCGGCAACAGAACAGTGATGAACGAGGGTTGATGGTGGACACATGCTCACGTGAAACTGCGTCTCGTCGTTCACGGCTGCAAATCCCCTCTGTCCCGTGCCTTAATTTCCACTGTCCGCAGCTGGAATCGCCGAGATTTGACCTAAAAGGCCTCGAGAAACAACAGTTTCGCAAGTCCGAGACTCCTCGCCCGACCAGCAACGGTGTCGTTTTAAAAACGACGGGTTTCGACGCCACTCGGCTGATTCGACGAAAACTCGTTTCGTTCAGAAACACGAACGCCACCAGGACGGGAGCGTGAAAACCCCACAGGACCCGCAGCGAGTTCAGTTAAGGCACGCATCATCCACACATAATACCCCAGCATGCAGCACATAGCTATTTCATCTCCGACCAGCTTTTCTGAGTTCAATTACATGACTAATGCAATCGTGGCAAATATTAAATGAATTACGCACAACCTAAAGGGAAGCATGGCTGCTTAATTGACAGTAATGATTTGACCCAGAGCCTGACAGAAACCTGTATCCAGGAAATTCTTTTGTTGTTTCAGCTGAATAAAAAGGTAATACGGGTCCCCATAGAGGGGCGAGTTTTCAGTCACACAAATGCAGAACTATGGTTATGATTCACAAGTCTTTGCTTTTCCTCTTTCTTTCCCATCATTTCTGCCAGACAACTCAGACTAGGATCAGTTCTCCGGTAAGGATGGCAACAACTCTAAGATGAACCATCTATACAGCACTAACTCAAATTCGCACGCCTGTTTTAAGTAGCTTTTTACAGATTTATTAATTTGTTGAAATAAGCTAGTTTTAAACCAGTGGTTTGTCATTGTAATAGATGCCTCTGGGTTTAACTTTGGATTTTTTAAATGAATGCTTTGCTACTGATACTTTTGTCCAAAAGTGTTTACAGCGTTTGATTTGTTATATGTATAGCTTGGGAGTTTTGCTAGAACGATTCAGGGAAAGTACTTGCTCAGGAGCACCAGGGCAGGAGCCAGCAGTCTTCATGTTCCAAGCCCATGTCCATAACCGCTATATTGACTGCATCCCCCATTTATGGAGTGTTTTGGGCCCCTTCTTCTTGCTTCTTCTGCTGTTGTCCATGAGCAGTACCTCTGGAACTCATTTATGCAGGTACCTACGTCAGGGAACGTGTGATACGGATCAACAATCTTCGAGTCACCAGCCTTCACCCCTAACATCTATGCAACACACGAAAACATCAGCAAAAGTTGCTTTTGAGCGCAAAACACACAGTAGAAAGAAGCGAAGGGAGAAACCGGAACTTGGGTGAAATAATCTGTTTGAGTTCTCTTGTACTCAGCTCATTAACAGTGTAGCTTCACGTTTCTCCACGTTCATAGGAAGTCTCGTGGAGACATCACACAGCGACCCGTGGTCACAGGGCTCTGCGGTGACGTTCGGCGCCAACGTTCGGCAATATCGTTCTCTCTTGGGTGTGACTCATCATAACCAACCAGATTACGATAGTCTATGTTGTTAGTTACACTTATTACATTTCCTCAAATGCTATGTTTTATAACCCCTGTTAGTCTGTTTGGCAGTTTGTTTCTGTGTCACTTTCTTCAACCCATCTATTCAACTAGGCTGCTTCATGCGTGAGTCATATTTTTATACCTGAATGCCAGTGATCACCGGATCGGCCATAGATGGGGCCCGACAGCCAAACCTTATAATGTCCGTTTCGGCTGCAGTCCGTCAAAGCCGATGGAGTTTTTAACAGGTTGACCCAAGTTGCAGATGGATTTGGAGATGAATTTCACATTGCTCTGTGGAAAAGGTGACCGGTGTCAAAAAAGCACGGAACAACCGCATCAGGAAAGATGGTCACAAAGTGAAGGTGACTGGAAGCAGTCGATGGACCCACTCGCTGTGTTGCTGATCAAAACTGCAAAACCACAGGCTCAGGTATCAGCTGAATTAGGAAACAATAGTTATCGTATTGATCCGGTCTCAACAAGCACGTTATGAGCTAGGATTCAGGGTACGGGCTGCCGATTTCGGAAGTCGACTGGACCCAGCACGTAGGTGCAAAGATGCTTAACTTGGAGTAATAAGTGGAAAACTCAGAGCCTTTGACACTCAGTAGAAGTTATATGGTCAGACGAGTCTTGCTTTACAGTTCTTCATCAGTTCAGGTGGGTTTAAGAAACAGGTTGAAGATGCATTCGAGCCACATTGTCTACTCCCCGTACAGAAGTGGACCTGCAGTCATATGGGGAAAAAAACCGTGAGAATCACGAGGTCCATAAAACATTCAGGGAATATGAACCCATTTTTGCTTTAAAGTGGCATCTTATAGTGTTTCCAAAGCTTTTTCTCATAATGGTTGCATATTTTAGGAGTATAATGCTCCCATGCACCACTAACTGGGCTTCAAGTGTAAACACACGAAACAAGCTAACCAGACCATTATGGGAACCTCAGCAATGCTGAGTGTTGAACCAAATTCCATTTCTTTCTGCCAGTAAAGAATAGGAGGTTTTGAAATAAGTGGCAGGTGCTTCACACGGAAGTTTTTGTATAAGGACATCGGGGATGTTTTGGGTATCACCAGCAGTCAGAGGAGGAGGAAAAGCTATGGAACTTGTTAGCGAAGCTGCAGGGACTCCTAGAGGGCTGCAGATCAGGAGAGGTGAACTTTGGGTTTAAGGTAGTGCTACCTGGATGCTATCGCTTGATCGGTTCTGGTTGGGTTGCCTGGGTGAGGGTGTCTGATGTTGAAAAACCCAAAACATTCCACGACCCTAGGTTACATCGCAGATGGTGAATCCTGGTGCTTCCCAAGATGTAAGATATAAATAAAGTTCTTGAAGAACAATCCAGTATCTCGCTACAAACAGTTCAGGTCTTGTATGGCTGCATATCATTTAGGTCCTAAGCAGCTCTGAAGCCCAAGAGTGGCCGTACTTCTTGTTGTATAACTGTATAAAATAAGAGCAGCAGGGTGATACGGTGGGTTGATGATCTTATTTTGCATCATCATGAAGATTTGAACCTCCACAATGATATTCAACTGGTTTCAAACCTTCAGGAGCTTCAAATTGACAATCACGACGGAGGTTTACACCCCACATTTTAAAACGATCTCACTGTTGGTCAGAAGGAAGAATTCAACCTCCAGAATGTTATCCGACTCTGATTCTTCAAATAGAAGAGAGCGACAAACTGTATCTGAGTGTTTTTTCCTGTCAAAAACATGTATAAAAGGGCATGCGTTCAGTCCCAGTTTGGGATCAGGATGCAAAACTTGAGCTCTGCGCTCCCTGTGAGGTCCGAGTCTGCTGCAGTAGATGAGCTTTTCTCACAAGGAGGCGCTGATGTCACATCTGCCACTCGGAGCTCGACAAGAAGCTAAATTAAGCAAGACGACAGAATGCGGAAGATACACAGATTGTGCCGGAAAAAAAAAAACAAACGTATCGAGTTATTTTTGTTTTAATAAGGCAGGTTTGATTTAGCGTGGGGTCTAGGAGAAGAAGCGTTAGAAAGAAAAGATTGCGAGTTCCACACGGTGAATAACTGTTGGACGATCAGAAACAGAAGCCCATCCTTCCTTTTCTTTCTTTTACACACAGCCTCAATTACACTTTCCCTCCGTTTCCGCCTTTCATTTCCAGACAAAGCAAAGTTTTACAGCAACCAGTTTTAGAAGTCGGTGGTTACTTTCCTCGTGTGACCTTAAGCGCGAAAAAACAGCTTTTTTTAAATTAACCAAGATTGTCATTCATCACGGGAGAATTTGAGCATGTATAGTGAAGCATGACCAGCAAGTTATTGTCTGTCTGGTTCCCATAGATGGAATTTTCGTTGCTGTAATTACTTACGGAAAAACAGCCTAACTAGGCCATTGCCTCCCAGGGTCATATTTGTAGTTGAGGACAACCATGGTGAGAAAGTGCTTTAGATTCTTCATACAGCCACACACACACACACACACACACACACACACAGTTCAACACCAGGGACTGAGAGATGAACTCAAGAGAATGTGGAAGGTGAAAACAAAGGTAGTCCAATGGTGATAGGAGGACTTGGGGTCATGACCCTGAAGCTGGAAGAGCGCCTCCCTCGGATCCCTGGTAAGTACCCTCAAACTCCCAGGTCTTACGTAGGAGGAGGCCCGAGCCTGAGGAAAATAACCCCCCCCCATCAAAAATAGGTGAGAAAGAAATTATGATATAATATATAGCTATATTAACTGTATATATTACAGTCCCGCCAGCCGCTGCTGTGTCCCACATTGGTCCAGTAATATGAGAAACATGCCTCAGGGATGTTGAGCTACTGTGATGTTCACCGCAGATGGTTTTATTAATGCCATCGATAATTGCAAGCTACATTTGGAGGAAGAGCACAGCTTCAGAGAGAAGCTCGCAATAGCGGGGTGTTTGAAATTAAAATGCGGTGTTTATACCTTTGAATGTTAACTGGGTACTTATGTCATTTATTAGCTTACTTTTGCTCTTGCCTACAACATCTGCCTGAGATGGTCTGACAACCGTTTCAGCCTTTTCTCCAGGAATTGTGCTTTGCCAAACGTATCTGCTTCCAAATGCATCCAGCTTGGCTAACTAACCTCCCATGAAGTCCAAGCTCTGATTTTTTATTTCAGGCACTATTGGCATATTTCCTTTCAGTTGTTTACGAACAATGTCTTTCTGCGAAATTCAAATGTTATGTCATCTTATTTAACCGTGATGTTTAAATGTATAGAGCCACCCTCCCCTTTGGGCGGCTTTGCAGCTTTAGAATGGTAAAGCTCGTGAACAATAGGCCTTAGGAGATGAGACTAAAGGCAAAAAAAAGCTCAGTTTTCTATTCCCACCTTGAAAGAAGCAACACAAACTTGTCCAATGAGGCGGGGAAGAGCGGAAGTTGCGGGACGTTGTATCTATGTGAAAATCCCAGTCCTTCCAGCTGCCGCTTGAGCCCCACCAAAAGGGGAGCAAATAAAACAGAGATTTATTCATTCGGTCCGCCGGATGAGCCTCTGAGATTTCCTCCCGGTCCCACCGTGTCATATCCTTCTCACGGTGTGCGCTCACAATTTCCGTTTCAACCACCTTGGCGTGCCACGGTTTATTTGTTTCTTCTCCTCTGTTCCTGAACACGCCGGAGAGGGGGGCCCAACCCGGGGAGAAGCACGGTCAGGAGGGTCAGGATGCAGGCAAAGAGGACCTGTCATTGTTTCTTCCTCTTTTTCAGATGAGAAACCCTTTCGCCGTCTGCTCTCACAGCGTCTGTACGGCTCAGGCGGGGTGGGGTCCCTGTCAAACCTAAAACGTATTTGCGTCACCGGATGTCGCACGTCTCTTCCCTCGCATTTTCACGGGCCTGGAGTGACGTGTAAAAATAATACAGAGGAAAGACGTGCGCAACTTTGTCAGTTTGTAGGCCTTCAAAGGCATTTTTATGTCGGCCTGTTATCTGACCGAGGCGCCATTAGCACTACCTCTTATAGCCCTACTTCTCTGTTTCGCGACGGTTTGAGTTATTGATCATAATATGGAAAATATGTTTAAAAACTTTTTTTGTCATTTTATACTTACATTCCGTAAAAGAGAATGTTTTGTATTTAGTTTACATACTGTATTTATGAGCTCTTATCTTAATACAACAGCGCTGTAAGAGCTCATTAATACACACACACACACACACACACACACACTCACACACACACACACACACACACACACACACACACACTCAGTATGTCCACATATATATGGAAAGAAAGAAAAAAGTGATCGGAAGTGGTCAGAAAGAGAATTCTGACAGTCGGTTGATGTGCTGGACTTTATGGAATTTATGTCCCGCAGTCGGGTTTTGCCACGTGCAGAAATCGCCCACGAAGGTCCTGCTGTCTGATTTTCTTTATTTCCCCGCCTCGGATGGAACCTCAAGCTGATAACTGGCAGCCAGGCCTCTAACCTGTGCTGAGATGTTTGGGGGAGGAGAAAAAGCTGACATTGTGTGGCGGTCCCCAGTTCGCTCGCCAGCTGCTGCGGTCTCAACAATGACTACGTTTCCAGCAGATCAAAAAAAAGGAGAAGAAAGGGGGGGGGAAACCTGCTCCTCTCTAAGAACTCCAAAATAATCCTTTAAACACTGTTATTTTGTGGCTTTACCACAGCCGTCCCACTGCCAGAAACAAACAAAACCTAAACTCCCCTACGTGAGCCGCCCACCCGCCTGCCCGCCTGGGTAAGTCGTCATAGGAAAATGACACGAGGCCCAGTTAAGTCATGTCCGTTGACTAGTTAGACTAGTTAATCACTTAAATATGTAACACCGAGCGCTTGCCTGTGATGGTAGAGTGAATAACTTCATAGAGCCTAAAGTCAGAAACATGGAAAACGCATAAACCACCTAATATAATACGGGCAGGGCCGAGTGTGCCTGTGTCGGCAGTTTCCAGCTCGGCGGGATCGGAAAGTCGAGACGCGACCTATGCCCAGCCGCCCGGGCGAGAGCCACGGCGAAAGGAAGAGCTGCAGAACGACAAACCGTCCACCGCAGCGGAGAGTCAGTAAAAAGTTTAACCGGATTTCGAACGACACATACTAATGAACTCAGACACTCCGGCATGGTATATAAGAGAAATTTCAGCACGGAGACGCAGTTCGATGGTGGAGATAGAGTCTCATAAAAATATAAATGATGCCAAGTATTTTAAGGGAAACTTAGGGAACCAGATAACATCACTATGCAGTGTATATAACTTATTATATACTAAGCTTCACCCCTTGAGGTGTGAGCATTGTTTCCCAAACTTGTTCCTTTCTGTACTTTATTCCCTGGAAATAACTGTGGGTCTATCTGCTCTAAAACCCCGGGGCTCAGGATGCCTTCCTAGAAAGTCGAGTGCTAACAAAACAGAGCTAAACAGGGTCATTACTGCATTATATCCTATTAGATGAAAATAGAAATACCGCAGAAGGACGACGGACTTTTACCGCAGGTCTCGTCCCGGTAAATTGCGTAAATAGATGTTTCCTTTCTATCTTCACAGAGTGGTGTGAAAAACGTTTATTTGCGCCGTCCTGGTTTCCCCTATTATTGCATATTTGTCACACCGAGTGGGTTCGGATGTAACGTCAGGGTTTATTACTGGCGGCAGGGAATAGAACATGTGCCGACAACGGAGGGCCGGCACCGGGTGCGGCGGAGCCGCGGGCCTGGGGCCGAGCGCGAGAAAACACAGCAGGTGAAGCCGCAGATGATAAGGTGGTGTGAGGAGAACGGAGGCTGCGCCAGTATGAATCACAAGGAAGGAACTGTGCGCTGCAGAGATTTTTATTGTTAAGCCGATCGCGGCCCGTCTGAACGCGGCCGGCGTGAAGCGAACTTACGGCGGCTGCTCGTGTGCCGACAGGCTTGAGGAAGAGCTACGTGTCGCTGACAAACAAAGGAAAAATGGGAAAATTCAAGTAGACGGATGCAAAATGCAGAATCCACACGGTTCCCGCAACGCGGCGCATCTTAAAGTGTCTTTTTACACAACCGCTTGGCGCAGTTTTCGAAGGATTGTATCGTGGAGGAGGCGGCAGACTAAACAAACAAAAAGAAAATCGCGCCCAAATAATGCGAGGTGGTACTTATAACGTGAGAAATTGGGATATGGGGAGGGTGAATAACACAGGGGAGGGCATATATAAACAGGGTGTATATACACTGTACCCTCCATCTCCCAGGCCTCTGGTAGGCGGCCTGAGTCTGAGGAAGGCGGGTGAGAAAGGAATATTATATATACATAAATATATATCTCCTCGTAGAGCTAAATAAAACAGCATTCCCATTTGCTAAACATCTTTGCCGGTTTATAAATGTCAAAGTCACCGTATAAGAAAAATAATCAACAAGGACGTTAAGGTTTAAGAATTATTATTGTTACTATTTCACTGGCAGCAAGTCAAATATTTGGCCTAAACTGATTTCATTCCTTTATACAACCGGAATGATTAAGGTTATTTTTTTGTCCTTAGGCACCGTTCTGCTGAGTGTAATGTTTTGTAGATGTCTGCTAATGGGCAAAGGCGCTGACCTGGACAGGTATCTACACCTGCTCGAGCTCAAGAGATAAGGGTGAAGACAGGGGAGCCGCCAGGCCGTTCTCATTCCGCGGGAGGCCGAACGGTTCCTTCTCCAGCCACTTCTGCGGCGGGAACAGTTTTACACGTTGCGCTTTTGACAGGAGCTCGAAAGGCGACCAGCTGTTTCGTCTCGGCGGTCGGCAGGTTTCCCCCTCCAAGCGCAGAAATGTATTTTGCGAGCACATCTGGCGCGATCGGTCCCCGTGCAAATTCGGGAGGAGAGCAAAGCTGGGCCGCGGCGCTTGCCTCTGTGGCGAAAAGGTTTTGCGTAATGTTTTCTTTTCATCAAAGTTTCACTTCCATGCGCCTCTTCCAGAATTCATTTGAAAGCTCAAAGGATCAGTGGGCATTTCATCGTGGTGAGATTGATGAGGACTTAAAGAACATGCCAAAGCAAACAGCAGCTTCTTCAAGGCTTCAGATGTATGTGTATGCCTTCAGAAGAAAATGACTAACAACTGAACAAACGGAAAGTCTGCAGCGAAAATTAAAACCGGTGCGTTGCTAAGACCGGTGGCATCCGAATTTGACGCCGTACATTTGTCTCCTCGTACCCGGCTGTGTGAGGACGTTATGCGTTTCCGCGTCCATCTCCACTAACCTTATATTCAGTTATGGTCACGCCGATGTCGAGGTAGATCTTACCAGGCAGGAACGTCACACGTTTGCTCACGTGGTTGTGCGTTATCGACCGTTCGTGTGACCAGCACGTCTTTGGAATATCGGTGGAAACCGGAGGATCCAGAGGAAACCTCACAAGCGTGGTGTTTCCTGACATTTGATCCCCGCTTTGGGGCCCTGTTTGCTTTTACTGAAATTATAAGTTAAAGGTAACATAGTTCACATAGTTTCTCTGTTCACTTTATAAGCAGAATATGTGTGAGGAAAATAAACACGTTGCTTCCACCTAGGTGAGGCGATGGAGCACAGTTCCGGGTCGGAACTTGGAAGCATAAGCAAGCAGCAAAAAGACTAAAACCCAAAGATCTACTGATGGACACAGTCTATTCCTCGCAGGAGGAATGAATTTGGCCCTTATTTTGGCTGAGCTGGCAGGTCGGGAAAAGTAGACTTCAAAAACCCAACTGTTCTTCGTAAAGTATTATTACAAGGCCACGGAATATTTTGTCCCAAATTTGTGTCTCAAATGTTTTTAAAATCACAAACAAATTGCCTCTGAGGAAGCAGATGCAGCTTCTTTTCTCCTTCTGAGGAAAATCCGTGTTGCAATAATACAATGACGCATCTTGCATGTTTGTCCCGATTGTTTTAGCTGCCGACAAGTATAAACAGGACGGTTCCCCCAGCGATCTTTAATGCCTCTGGTTTTAAAGATGGGTCCCACTTTTTGTCTCAACTTTGTTCTACTCCGCGTGTTTCTGGTTGGCTTTTCAGCGTTCAAGTCAGTCAAATGCATTATATTAACCGCTTGTGGCAAAACTTAATTTTCTTCGAGTGCTTTGTTCCCTTCAACAGAGTGTGTGATGTCATACGTTCACGTCTGTGGAAGAGACACTGACGTCTATTGAAGGTGTCACAACCTCTGCTGAAGCAAACACACCTGAATTGGCTTAACGCATTAAGCTCAGCTTTAAAAGCCTCTCCTAGAAGGTTGTGAAATGTCAGCAATGCTCACAATCTTCCTAACATGCCAGCTTGAGTGTGATCTGCTCCCTGCTGCTCAAAATTTGTTCCTGTCATCCACCCTGTGCTCCTTGGGCGTTACACCTCCCTCCTTGTGTCCTCCAGTCTCCATGTTCCCAAGCCTTCAAATCTTCAAAGTCCCCAAGTCCTGCGGTCATCGTTCTCCTGAGTCTCCTGTTTATTGTCGCACTCGGGTCCACCGATCTTCATCGCACTTGTTCATCTTTACTTCTTCACCGCACTCGACTCCACAGACACTAACCGGGGGTTCATGAGAGGATGCTCTACGGAAGAGAAAGTGTGACATTTACCAGGTTATCGTGGCAGATGGATGACGGTTATTTGAGGGGGTGACGTCACCAGAGGACTTTTTTCTCAGCAGGGTAGGTAATGTAGGGGCCCTTGAGGTGAAGTTGACTCTTGGGTGACTTCTCATGCAGTATGAAAGTGGTTCACTGTGGTCTTCCTGCACACGTGTCTTTAGAGTGCAAGAAGAATCCCATGTGAATGTGGAAGGAAAAGAGTGCAGCTTTTTCTCCCAAGAGGACACGCTAACCCACCAGTAACAGCGTCAAACACAACGGTAGTAATAATACAAATAGTTCCATCTGCTCTGAGGACACATTAAGAATAATACTGTTAGGTTAAGGTAACCGGTATAGTATCTCAATAGCCTGCGGTTGACCGGGGCTCAAGGTGCAACAGGGTAGCTGTGCATCCATAACGTGAAAAAGAAGCAATAAAGTTGAATTTATATGAGACAAACATATTTTGCAACTAAAGGCGGAACCTGTAACTTTCATCCAAGAAAAAAAAATTGCTAATATGAACACGTCGGGGTGGGAACGAGAATGTCGCTTTTGGTAGACGGTTGGCCAGTTGTGTCAGACAAATAAAGTGACTTTTGCGTTCTTTTTCCTTCATAGGATTCACCCCTGAATTTGTGATCGCAAAGCCTTTATAGAGCTTTTAAGGTTTGTCGTCGAAGCTTGACCAACACAACGATCGACGCCGGTTCATCTGAGCTCGGGTCCAGAAGCCACGTGATAAGAAACGTGATCTTTGTCATCTCACACACACCTGGTTTTCTTTAACAAGAGCCTTTTCGGTTTAGGAGGGCCGTTTTTGAACAGGAGCCTGAGGCTGAGTGAGCTGGGCTCTGAAGGGCCATGTGTTCTTCATATTGCGGTCTTTTACCTCATTCGTCGGGACCCAGCGTTTCAACACCGCACATGCTGTGTGTTTTTTACAGTAGTAACAGGGGATTTGCCCACACGATCTCCTGAGCGATCTCAAAATGTAGGAAAAGCAATTAGCTAGTTGAAAAACAGTTTGACATCTCCGATTTCCACCCGAGTCTGCTGTGACCTCCGGAGCGCGGGGCCTGATGTCAGGGCTGTTACCCGGGGTGGCTGAAGGTTTCCGCTGGTATCGTTCTTCTTCTTGCAGGACCAGCGATGATCGGACAGCGAATAAACAAGTGCGGAGTTGCGTGGAATTTGGATGCCGAGCTGGTAAAAACGGATTTGAGTCGGCGGTTCGAAACTGCAAAATCTTGCTGCACGTACAAAGGTCCGGTCCAGTTTTGACTTCCAAACCCGTCCGTTCGTTCAAACCACCACCACATGTTTAATAATAGTTGAAAGTTGTTTTTTTTTTCATGAGGGAATTCCTGAGATCTAAGCAAAGCCGAAAGGGACTATTTTTATCTAAGCGTTCATATCGTCCACGTTTATTACCGTCTTACTCTTAAATCCAAAGCGATGTCCCTTCACATCGAAATGATAACATCGCTCTCGTCTACCGCTGAAAATATAATACGTTACACGATAAACTGCAGAATCTAAAAAAAAAAAATGCTTCTGGATTTATAGCCAATTTTAGCAGTTATTGACAAAGTCAAGTTTAACACACATACTTTTTTTTGAGAGAGAGAGAGAGAGAGAGGATATTTTTAAATGGACTGAGAAGAACTTCTCCCAGGCTTACAAACATTTTAGACAGATTTATATGCTTCCACGTTTAATATTATACAGTACGTCAAGAATAAAATACCTTTACATCTTCGACAGAAACCATAGCAAGCAGAGCGTGATCAGATTATCCCGATAATATACAAAAGTAATATTTGGTGTGATATTGTATATCCCGATTCTATCAGGGCATCGCTGTGTTTTTCCACACGGAGCTTTTACAGTAACCTGAGCAGGTCCCCCAAAGCCCTTCCCTGCTTTGGACACCCTTCAGATGGGCACCGAAGATAAAGACGACCTGCAAAGGAAGCCAGTTATAGCAAGAGACCCCAAGCCGGTGATACCAGTAAAGCGCAGCAGCCGATAACATGCAGATACGAATTCCTTGTTGGAACAGACGTAAGAGCAAGCACTTATAAAGCCTGGCATCTCCTTGAAGTGAGTCTAAGGCATTAAGTGAAGGTCTGAGCACAAATCCATCTTTGGATACCCGAGCGTTTGCTGTACTGTTGGAATTACTCCCATCTATAGCTTTAAGGGGTAATGATCTTGACAGTCGCTTTCGGGCAGGTTCTCCGTCTTCTGGGGGGGTTGTTGGAGAAAGGACATTAGTCTTAACAACTGCCCCGTGCTCACCGGGTCTCAAGCCGGCTCACGTGGAATTACGGCCTTTTCGGGAAAAGACGTGGAGTTTGAGAACATGTAAAACGCAACGCAGAACAACATCACGTCCTTTGGACGATCATCTATATCTGCTTGTCCGCTGGAGGGTGGTGGTAGTCACCAGATAGGGTAGGATGCCAGACCATTGCAAAATAGCCACGCATACTGTCGCTTCCACATTCACACATTCCGGGAAACGTGGAGCCACCAGCTGAGATACAGGCCCTTGGACTGTGGGAGGGAACCGGAGGATCTGAAAGAAACCCTTGCAGATGCAGAACATGCACATTCCACACAGATTCATTTGAGTTTGAGCCCACATCCCATCAACCAGCCTCAAAGCTGTGGTCCACCTGCCACCCACATTATGTAAAAGCCATGTCATTATTTACCCGGAAGCAGGTACAACTCCTCCTGGGAGTCAACGCAAGTCGCGGGACGGACTTCATCCACGCCAACAGCGACTTAGACGCTGACGCCGTGCCCGTTTCTCACGCACATCGCGGCTCGGGGTACTTTCTAGTTCCGCAAGTGGTGCCTCCAGCGTGAGCCAAAGCAAAAGCAAATAATTTTCCCTGCAGTCACATTTTATCCATTTGCTCTTCTGCAAACCACAGAGAAACGTGAATAATGTGCAAGAAAACCTCAGCGATAATTCACAGCAGAATTAACACAGTCGAGCTGCTTATAGAACCCTTTCCATTTTAAATCCCGGCTTTTCCTGTGTTTTGTTCATTTTTCTTTACTCATATATTGCGCTGCTAAGTGCCTTGGGGGGGGCGGTTTCTTCCTGCTCACAATTGTTTATTTGGAATGGAAAACACACAGTGCAGGGCGAGCAGCTGTGCGAATAACTTCCCTAAGTGAATGTTTTATGTCACATTAAGCGGAGGTGGACGACCTCTGGAAATTAAAGGCCCACAGATGCAGGGAACGCCATCGAGTCTCGATCCAAACCACAACTGGCGTGGAAAACAAGGCGAATATTGAAGTTTTTTGGCCTCATACGGCTCGGAGCGGACGGATTAAGTCATTAGGCAGAGTCACGGCTTTTTTCACGGGTGTCCGTTACCTGCAGTGCCGAGTCATTGGTGTGTGTGTCTGTGTGTGTGTGTGTGTGTGTGTGTGTGTGTGGGCGATCGTGCCGGAATGGAGCTTGAATGCTGATGTGCAACACAATACAAAATAGACTAACTGATACAACAAATAGCCGGTGCGACAGGGAGGAACCCGGTGCTACTGCGGGCTTCCGCGGGGTTTATCGGAAGTACGCGACAGGCCGGCGGGAGATATAAACACTTGCATTTCGTCACAGACACCCAGTGCACAACAGGAATCAGGTTTTAGTGGCAACTTGCGACAGACGGCTGCCGGACACAGGTATTTTAAAGCGGTGCCCTTGTGCGCTCATAGCAAGAGGTGCTGAACAAATAACCTCCGCGGGAACCGGGACGACGCGCAGCGGCCTCATTGTTCTGCGAGAGGAACGTGGCGGAGGGGAGACGGGCCGCCCGAGAGGAGAAGAGGAGATAATCTGGTGTTCCAAAAATGGCCGCGAGATAATAAGCTGTTGCGAAGGTGTGGAGTTCTGCAGTTTAGAAGGAAGCGTTCGTGGCCCTGACCAAAATAAACGGCTACTGTTGCGCGAAAAGTGGAGAAATACAGTAGTTTCTCTTGCCAGGGAATCACTGGGTAAAACTGCGTCAACCTTTTACGATTTTCTGCGGGTAGCAATGAGAAGAAAGAAGGTCGCCCGTTCTGGAGAGCGAATACATACCTCTACGTATAATTCAGGCAACACAGCGTTTGGAGCGTAAACCCGCAACCCGATGGTCGCTGGCTCCACGTCACGGCAGTTTCGGGTCATTGGAAACGGCAGCTGCGGCACGGAGAAGCGCTGATGGCGACCGTGATCCGAGCAAGTGTTCTTTTCTGACTCTCGGGGCTTTTTCCTTCCCCGGAATGGCACGGGCCCAGCGGTCAGACTCGGCCAACATGTGCCTGACAGTGAATTATGGTGCGGCGAAGTGGAAGAGGCACCCAAGCCACAAGAATGTCGATGATCACGATTAAAAACAAAGAGCCAAAGTTGCCTCCCGCGCAACGATAAATTTGCCCCGTCAGGCGTCCAAACGCCGTAACGTTTGCCGCGTCGGACGAAAGCGAGCCGCCTTCGGCCAGCAATCTGTCACGTAGGATTCGAACCCTTCGGTAACAAATGAGTTCCCAGCTCTGCAAGACCGCAATACTCAAGTGTACAAGAGACCCATAAACTTCATTAAGGCTTCTCACAACCTCATAAGCTCTAAAATGCATCGGGGCGTTGCCGTTTGCATCTGTCCTCTGCCAGGTCAGCGTAGGCTACTGTCCTGCAGGGATTTCTGCCGTTTTTCACTATCCAGGGCTGAATAAATTAAATTTCCAGACAACTGCTAACATCTGGACTTCAAAAGTGCGACTCTTTTTACCGCGTCAGCTGAAGCTTTAGATCAGGTGTTGCGTTGCTGGTGCCGTCGAGCGTGTGAGCGTCTGCCCTCTTTGTGCTGTGGTTGATGAAGATAGGTTGTCACAAATAGCGTACAAGCGTTCCTTCAGGGGCGATCTACGCCGTGCAAAAGGTGAACGACTGACGTCTTCAGTGTGGAAAACGTCGGTCGGCGGCTACCGATGGGAGCCGGACAAGGACCTACACGCCTGCAGCACACTCCTGTAGTTTAGATCGCAGGACTCTGTGGGTGAATGGATGCAGGATGACGTCTGGATGACAGATCACACTTGGGAGTTTCCTGGAACCACTGTAGCTGAATCAAGAGATGAAGACGGGACTCAACTTCGGCTATGGACGTACAGAAGATGGGAATCAAAACCGGGCTGAAAGGAGAAGAACAACAAGTAAAGGAAGTGTTGCAAATGGAAGGAAGTCAAAGTTCTTGTCAGTAAGAATGTGCAGGACTCAACTGCTCAGCTGAACAATCTTCTTTTTTTTGTACAGATGACTCTGATGTTTGTTTGCAATCTTTTTTTGTAAAGGAGAAACGTTAGATGCCAGCAAGCAGACCACACGGACCCAAGGAAAACGAATCACTCAGCAGCGTGACGTCTGAGGTGCCTAAGAGTTGGAGCCGAGCGAACGCACTTCTAAAGCAGAGTGAGCAGAAAAGAAGGTGGCGCAGAAGGAAAATAATGGTCCCGTGAAGTTGTGATTGCCCTTGTTACCATCTCAACGCCATCTGAACCACAACTTGTTATTCCGGGAACTTGTGGAAGCAGCGGCGTGGAGCTCACTGCCAACAACCGGAGGCAAGGAAATCCGTGTCGCTATGGAAGCGTGGCCAAGTTCCCGGCACCACGGTGGACGGACGGCCATCTACAGCACGCCCGTGGGAAATTAGAGCGGGATGAAAAAGCTGAAGGCAAAGAGCAGAATTTGAAAACAACCAGACATGAGAAGAACAGAGAAACAACATTGTCCTCCACATATGGAAAATAATTACCCAATTTTCATCTGGCCTGGACAGTCTCGGGAAAACTGTTAGCTTTTGGCAAAGCAGCCGACCACAAATATGGAAATTTAAGGCAGAGAGCATCTCTGTGTGTCATCTGAAGCTGAGCAGTTCATATTTTTACTTGTTAACAGCGATCACAAACCCGCAACCTAATGGAATACGTCTACGTGCAACTGAGGGGTCAATAACACATCGATACTCAGCACTGCAGAGGAGCGTAATTGAATAACATCTCAAACACATTTGCAAAGTATCTCCAGCATCAAATCACGGTTCACTTGCAGAAAATAGAACAACTGAAAGGTTGGTTTCAAAGCCTTTTTTTGTTGATTTTACCAGCAATGTAAATAGTTTCATATGAACTTCCTGCACAGAGGGTTAGGTTAACCTTAATCTTCTGTACAGAACGTGAAAACGTTCTGTAGTTCAACAGAAAAAAAAGACCTTATTGGATGCTTCTTCATGAAGCGTCATTATCACTTTGCAGAGGACGTTTCTTCTGCATAATGTTCTCTGCTCCTGAATGGGACACAGCTAAGGGGTGCGTAAAATTTGGTGTCGGAGTCGACATATCAGCTAGAAGCTGTAAGGGTTGACAGCCTGTTTTTGCTCCACTCTCATCTCTAGCGCTCAAGATGAAAACAACGGGCTCCTGAGAAGCACAGGGCACCTTGCTCCTGTTTTCCAAAATGTTCAACTTTTCTTCTGACAGATCTTCTTACAGAACGTTTAACAATTTATATAAAACACAGTCGGAACCTCTGGTAGAAGCAACACGTCTTACGTCTCCTTCCATTATGTTCTAACGCTCTGAAATCAAAGGACTTTGTATGTTCAGATGTATGTGGCGTGGAATTTGACCTACGACCTCTCTCGCAACTGACTAAGACATCCGCGTGGTCGGCGCAGCTACCTTATTGTTCACTTTGATAAAGTCTCTTCAAACGTGTTTAAATCACGGCTGGGGTCCACGGGTTCCTAAACCCGAAGGAAACCCGAAAGTGTCAAGGCAGTAACTGAAGTTCTCAAAACCGAAATGAAGATGAAAGCTCAGTTCTGGAGCACGGCACTGGAAACAGGCTTGACAAAACCAGCCTTGACTCCACGCACAGATACTTTTAGCCCATTTCTACGCAGTTTTGTGTCGGAACCTTAATAAATTCCACACTGTCGGTATTTTATGATGGGAGCTGAACCGGCGCATGAGAACCAAGTTCTGAACCTCGATCAAAAAATGCCAATAATATCCAGTATTCAGATTAATATTATTAAAGTCCCTTGACCGACGACTTCAGGAGACTCAACCTTCGTGAGCCTGGTTTGTAACCCGCAGCGTTGCTCTCCTTCTGATATTAGCGCTGAGCACCTTCATGGCGTATGGCTGGCGTTCGGTAAAAATGCCCGAGAGAAGATTGCAAAATACCGTGGAAAATACGAATAACATTGCACTGTCTCATAAATCTCTTTTATTTTTGCTTTGTTTTTAATTCCTGTGTTCCAGAGTCCATATATACTGAGCTGACATATTAAAGGTTTAGGATAGTTTGCCAGGCTCACGTTTTTAATAAAAGTTTCTTTTATGCTGGAGGTTTTTTATTTGGTCACTTGGAAGGTAAGGCTGAGGTGAAATGCAGTAATGCAGCAAGAAAGAAGATATTTCAACTAATTCGAAATAGCATTTCAGAAATTTTCTAACCATGAATATAATTGTAACGCCGCAGCTTTATATATATTTTATTTGTGCATAAATAAACAGATATATGGAATATATACAGTACTGTGCAGAAGTCTTAGGCACCTGTGGGGACTATAAAGTGGGGATGGTTCCAGAAATAATGCCATGAATACTTATTAACCAATAAACCTTCTAAAAAGTGCAGTAGACAAAAAAACCTCCATCAGATCAATATTTGGTGGGACCACCCTTTGCCTTTAAAACACCATCAGTTCTCTTATGCAAACTTGCATGCAGTTTAAGGTAGAAGTTGGTAGGTTCTTCCAAACATTTGGAGGAACTGGCCACACTTCTTCTGCAGACTTTGACTGTCTCTGCATGTCCTCCCAGACTGACTGGATCATGCTGAGATCAGGGCTCTGTGGGGACCAGACCATCTGCGGCAGGATTCCTTCTTTTTGCTCAACATAGTTGTGTATGACTGAGATTGGGTGTTTGAGGTCATTCTCAGGCTGCACAATGAATTTGGGACCAACCAGAAACCCCCCTGATGGTGGATAAGAATCTACCTGTACTTCTCAGCAGACACTGAAGGTGCACGTCTAAGACTTTTGCACAGTACTGTATGCATATATACAGAATCACTTTCCCTCACAAGAATGAGGGAAAGAATCTGTAGACCTTTAATCTTTGCTGAGCTGCTCATCTTCAAGTTGGTGTGTTTTGCATGTTGCTCGACTCCAAAACAAGAAGAAAAGGAATCGAATGTTTCTGGAGTGACAGAACTTTGCTGTTCGTGTACAAAACAGCTGATCTCAGGCTTCTCGCTTTTCACATATTTTACACACCTCTCACTGTAGCATTTAGACCAGTTTCTTTGGTTGAGAAAAACCACGACGCTACTAAACCACTACTGATATATTCAGTTTTGTCCATCCCTATAATTTCTGTTCCTGCAAACTGAAACTGTTGCATGCAGATTATTTTAGATCTGCTGGATCTGTTTATTTAAAATAAAAGTTTAGTTTAAAATTGAAACATATCAAATATTTGTCATGAAACTGAAGTTATAGGCTGACAATTGCCAATCTTATCATCAGGATAGACAATGTCAGTTTACATGAACACAATATTCCGTGTTTAAGTTACATTTATTATTAGATCTGCACATGATGCCCACAGCTAAATGCATCATGAATTTGCTTTCAAGCAGACAAAGCAGGCCCTTCACTTAAGCAAAGTAGAGGGTGTGGAGAAGGTCCCTACTCCAGAAGCCGGATGTGGGTGGCCCTCCTGATTTCTCTGCTGGGTGGGCAGGCCCTAGAATGGGCCTCTGTGCTCTGCGACTCTAGTGCTGCCTGCTGTGGAGACTACGCGCAGCTCACCACGCCACTCCGGACCATGTACTACCTCAGGCAAGGGAATCAGACCGTCACCCGCTACGTGGCAGAGTTCCAGACTTTGGCAGCCAAGACGGTGTGGGGACCTGCTGCCCTCCAGACTGCATTCCACGAGGGGCTGTCCAGCCTCCTCAAGGATGAGCTCACCCTGCAGGAGATTTTTAAGGACCTGGAAGGGTTGGCCAGCTGATCCTGCGTCTGGACTAGCACCTGGCAACCCTGCTACTTGTACAGTTTTCATACCTCCACCACCTGCACTGGTTGCAACTGCCCTACCTAACCCTCCATCTTCTCCTGTGGCCCACTCTAACAAGGAAACTATGCAGATGGCCGTCTGCCTCTGGCTACAGCAGAGCAAAAGTGTGGGATGACCTCTGTGCATTCTACAGCGCTGCCGGACATTTACATGCAAAGTGCCCCCAGCGGTCTGAAAATGGGGCACCAGGCTGGCATCAGGGGAGTCGTGCCTGGCCTCAACATCTCCTGCAGCAAGGGCTTTTGCAGACTCCGAAGCAGAGGAGAACCTCATTGACCGGGAGCTGTGTTCCTCTCTGGGGCTCGCTTTGGAAGTGATGCCTCAGCCCCTCACCATCACTTCTGCGGACAACAAGCTCCTCACATCTGGACCTCACCCACCGCACCAGCACTGTTCACATGTGCCTGGGGGACCATCACTAGGAGATCCGTTTTCTTGATACTCTCTGCCACCACTACCTCTCTCGTTTTAGGCTACCCCTGGCTCACCAGACATGAGCCCCACATCTCCTGGTTAACTAGCAGTATGCTGCAGGGGGGACCCATGTGCCAGATGGTATGCTTTCAACCCCAGATTCGGGTGTGTCCCAGTGAGTCCGGAGTCCCCAAATCCACTCTTGAGGATCTTGAGGCCATTCCACTCAAGTACCGAGACCTGGTGGAAGTTCTCAGTTAGAAGAAAAAGCCACTCAGCTGCTGCCTCACCGACCACTAGGCCATCGACCTCCTGCTAGGTGCCATGCCTCCTCAAGGTAGTCTGTACTCCCTGAGCCCCGAGGAGAACAGGGCTGTGGAGGAGTACATTTCCGAGGCCCTCTATAACGGCTTCATCCAGCCCTCTACTTCTCCTGCTGCTGCCGGGTTCTTCCTTGTATCCAAGAATGGAGGGCTTTGGCCCTGCATAGACTAGCGGGGGCTCGACAAGGTCACCATCAAGATCTATCACTCTCTTTTGTTGATGAACACCACTTTGGTCATCCTCTCTGTCACGTCCTTCTTCACCAAACTTGACCTCAACCTCGACCGCGTGAAGAAGGGGGACAAGTTTAAGACGGCCTTCATTGCCCCCATGACGATGAGTACCTCGTGATGCCAGTTGGGTTGCCAACAGCCCTGCTGTGTTCCAGCATTTCATGAATGATGTCCTCCGGGACATGCTCGGGCAGTGGGTTTTCATGTACCTGGACACCATACTTGTGTATTCGAAGACGGAAGAGGACCGTGCCCGTCATGCCTGCTTTCTTGCTGTGACTGCGTTATACCACCATGTCACACTCCTGACATCATGAAACGTGTCTGGTGTTCTCAATGGGGTAAAGAAATATAGGTAATTTCACTGTGGACTGTGGTAGTTTATGGTAAGAATTTGTGTTTTCTGTCTGAGGACCTCAAATGCATCTGCGTACGTGGGAGCTAAGAGTCAGTATTAAGAATCACTGGTAGTTCTGTGCAAGTCCTGAACCTCTTCTGAGAGCCTCTCCTCTGCAAACACTGGACTGTTCAAATCTAGTGGTTAGGTTAGATGTCCCAACAGATACTGGATATTGAAATGATATTAGGCATGTATGCATTTTACTTTTATACAACTGTCCAAAATTTGAACTTAATCGTTGAACTTAAATGTTTGATCACAATTTGAACATCGATTGATACAATCAAACTCTGAGATGTTCCTTCAAACACTTCTGTCCCTTGGCTCTCACATAGAAATAATCCACATGTTTAACGTCAAAACAGAAGGACACGCATCTGGCGTTCTTACCTTGCAGACATTAAAGGACCAAGGCTAATGATGTCATTCAGCGTGCCTGAGAAGTTGAGGACTTCCAGAGAGTTCTGCACCCACATCAGGCGCTGTCACATTAGGTCATCTCAATTGTTTTTAGTAACGCTAACAAAGAACTTCCAGCACGATTCGCGGGACCTTTTCACACACTTGGTTACCAGCAGCAGGTGAGCTGCCGTTTTCCTGAAAAATTCTGAATTCTGCTTCTGCAAAGAAAATAAAGTGATGACGGCAACTCTGACGGATGCACTAAGATGCCGAAAACCAGCAGACTTACTGGCTGAAACCGTTTGGCGTCTCGAAATAACCGATCGTGTTTTTCAAAACGACATAAAAGTAAATCCTTGCGTAGTGTCTGAAAAACATGGTAAACGGTGTCGAACCCCCGTGGATTTAATGCGCCCCTGTTGACACTGATCACGGTAAAGAAGAACAAATGTCTAGAAATCGATCGCAATTTGTTACCGTTATTAACACACGGCGAAGACGGACACGTGCAACATGTTTAAATGACACAAGTCCGCTCTGAGCCCTGTGTTCCGCGGCGGTACGGTACCGTACGGTACACGAACGTAACGGGAACAGAATTGCAGAGTTTTGTGAATGTATGAATAGCTATTACCGAATAACGCAGCGTGACATGTGCCGCAGCGCGTTGCATTATGGGAACGGGTGCAGGAAAATATTAAAGTGACCCCTGTGTTTCATACGACACGAGGAACGGATCGCAGGGAAATGGTTTGCAAGAGGCGTCGACCACGAAGGAAAAGGTCTTTATTGCATCTCGAATGACCGGGAGTTTTGACGGCCGAACGCCACACGATGCCGGCGGGTGACGGAGTTCCGGGGTCGAGGCGAGGCAGTAAAAGCGGGAGGGCTTCCTCCATTCCTTCCTTTTAACTGAGACATGTGGTTCCAATTGCTGGAGAAGGAGCGCAGGCCTTGCACTCCGCCCCTGTTTTGATAGGGAGCTCAGCACGATCCACGCGGGAGCAGCACGCCGAAACGGGGAAAGTTCGCAGGTGGCGCCGCTTTCATCCCTCTGCACGCTCCTCCATCAAACTTAACCAGCGACGTTGGAGTAATGACCGCTGGCGGGGGGGGGGGTGAAGCAATGGTGGCGAAAATGTGCCGAGCACGTTTTTGACGGAGATGAAATCGAGGGGGGTGGGGAAAAACCCCGTTCCGTTGCCCTCAAAACAACTTGCTTGGGCTCGAAGCTCGGAAAGGACAACAATGCATCTAATCGTGACCATTATTCTTAGCAGCTATTATTTTGTGCTTCATTTCCCATCCTGCCATGTTAGCGCAGCATGAAGTCTAACCACTGAGGTGGGTCAACAACTGAGCCTAAACCAGGTTCCTGGCGAGCAGTACGAGTGAACGTAGCAAACGTTCCATCACGTGGCCTGGTGGAAAGATGGCCGCTGAAATTTTGGCTCCGCTCTAGATCCCTGCATTTTGATGTTAAGAAGCTGAATAAGATCATCCTGTCTTGTAAAGGTTCCCCCCTGCGGATCCAGCGAGGTCTACAGTGTTTGGTCTTATCCCACCAGAGAGTCCCCAGTTTGGCTCCCCGGTGTCAGTAACTGAGAAGGACTGACACTGGTTCATGTAAGTTTCAGAGAGACAAACTTTTTCCGTTTCCCATGTTGTGCTGAGTTTATTAAGAGGGTTTTTCTCTTTGATTTTATTTACAGCGGTGCAGCTGGGGTGATCGGAAGCACGAGGGACAAGTAAACACTGCTTGGCTTTCGTAAATCGTGCGGTTCTCAGGGGTGGGGTTCTGTTTGGGTTCTTGTTTACGCGGCTGTTTTTTCTGTCTGGTTTTTGGGGGTATAATGCAGTCTTTCCCCCTTTTTGCCCTTCTTTCCACTTCTCTGGGTCACTTGTTTGTCTCACATCATTTTATTCGTAATGCGAGTGCAACTTAAAAACATCGGGTTTACAGTGTCTTTAGATTTAACTACAGAAGCGCCTCTGTTTCAAGTAAAAAGAATTTTTGTATTCTAAACAGTTGGATGACTCGGGGGCCAAAAAAAACTCAGGTTTTTGGAATATTTTGAATGCAATGCACAAGATTTAGTTTTATTTTATTTTATTTTAGTTTATTGGGTATTCTGACATCAAGCTGTATAACCATCTTTACTGGCTACCGCAACCCTTCGCCTTTCGACTTGTATCGTGCACCTGTGTGTATTTGCATTAGTACGTTGGTCATGTTCATATTTTGATGTGTTGCTGGGATCGTACCGGTTTTTATCAAATTTTCAGTAGCAGCCCCCCAAAGTCACGATCAAATGTGTTACTTGGTAAAACAGCTAGATTGTTCCACTGTCCGCGAAAGGCCTGTATAAGTGCTTTGAAATGAAGGTGGTCAGAAGTATGTGATGGAAATCTGAATCTCGTGGGAAGGGAACGTGATCGGTTGGGGTTGGTGACAAAAACAGTACGAGGGGGGTGGGGTCGTCCTCCCCAGTCAGCCTGACCCTCGCATCCCTCGCCGCCGCCCCACCGGGTCACAGTGCCCCTCCGCCTCCTGTGCACACCGTGGTTTTTGTGCCAGGGAAGGACGCTTTTCATTCCGACTTCTGCCGCAGCTGCTTCTCGTTTCCTCGCGTCGGCCGCTTGCAGACGCGGCTCCTCCAAGGTCCTGTCCTGGGATCAGTCACGTGCTCATTTGTCTAAATGACGCCAACTGGCTTCAAGCATTAGATCCTAATCTTCTCCGGAACCCCTCTGGACAGGGGCTCAGAAGAAGTCCTGCAGGAACTCCTTCCTCGGGGACGAATGTGCTTTTTGGAAATGTGTCACATGGAGTAAAAAAGGAAGAAATGCAACCAGAAAACGAAAGGTACATTTACGGTCAGTCGTAAACAATTTTGTGCGGTTGTGAGCCAGGTGTCATTACCCAAAGACGACAGGACTTGGAGGTCTGCGTTGCTGGAAGGTCCATTAATCTTGTGACAGAGCCTGCGGTGAAGGTGTCCACAGGTGACAAACCAGGGCCAACATCTAACACATATGTATAACACCTTCAAGGGAAGTCGGTGTCTCGATGCAGCTGTCACCTCTTTGCGATCCGAGGCGTCTTGCTGGTGGTCTTTCTCCCGGGATGACGCTATTCTTCTGACATCACATTAACATCCTTGTGTTCCTGTGGATCCGATCCTGGGTTTTTCAGGAAAGTTGGATATTCTGGGCAATATCGTCAGATCTGTTTACTTCCGTTGAAAGGATTGGGAAGGATCATTGAACTGGAAGCCGACCTAGAACGGATGCATGTGTGTTCAGGGGTCAGTATTGAATTAGTGACCTCAGGTGTGAAGTCGCAGAGAGAAACAGTGGCGGAGCGGTCGGTTATGGTTTATTTAGGGTAGTTTCACCATACATTGAGAGAGCGATCCAGGCCTAGCCTGCGCAGAGCTCCTGTTGCTGGCGACACCACCGAACGGATGACAAATCTAACCCTTCTGTACCGCGTTCTGACCTCCTGCTTCTCCTAGGATGCTCTGGGTCGGGCTACAATGGGCCAGCAAGGCTTCTGTCCAAGAAGCAGGGAGCTCAGGAAGATGGTCTCTTCAACAGACCCAAGGAACACAGTTCCAAGCAGCAAAAGCAAAAACAAAACTGTCACGTTACCGCAAATGTCTTGAAAACTATTTCATTTTTGCAATACAATTTATTGTACTGAATCAGCCAGTTTTTCCATTGAACCAGAGCGGAGTCAGAAGTCAACAGAATAGACGTTAACCGCATTCAGCGTCTGATATTGGAAACTACAATCCACCCGTTATATTTTGCGGTGAAACGCAACTTATACGTTGCGTAGAAAAGATGGCGAAGAAATAACAGTCGTGAGACGCAGGACTGGAAAGACAGTAAATAGCGTCAAAGTACATTTGGTTAAAACGGAATCGTCTCCACTTCTACTGACAGCGATTCAGTCTAAGAATGTAAGACTGCGAACAATCGACAGAGGCTAACAACAATCCGACAGAAGCAGGAGGGCGATAATTCACATTAAGATGAGGGTCTTTATCTTCTCAGACGTCCATGCAGGTATGAGGAAGGAGTGGCTGCCAAATCACATTCGCTGCTTTTTCGCAAACCTGCGGTGGAAACAGATGAGAAGCTCTGGACAACCACAGCGAGAAGGGGGGAGCTTTGGAGGCGGGGGGTTTACTCAGGCATCCTGTCCAGTAAAACACCCCATCAGTCAAACTGAGAAGGCAGTAAGCCATGCTGGGCGCCCGAGATCCTTCTGCGCAGCCGTCGCACCGCTGGACTCCAGCCGATCCCCACTTCTCCACTTCTGCCTGCCTCAGTGCATCACTTCGCATCGTGCCGTTTTGGCAAGTGAAACTGCGCCGGCAACCGATACGTCCATGCAGCAGATGAGTCCGACTACTTTTTCTGAAGCTCTGGGTCGACGGTTTGGGAGATGGGCTATCGGGGTACCGGATTCTAAACGCCGTACGCCAATCCGAGACGTTGTCTCTCCTCTTGAGCCGAAACCGTCCCCTTCGCCGCAGGGAAACTGACGTCATCATCTGGCCTCACAATGAGCAAATATTTCAAGCATGGAGAAAATTTCTTTTTCCCCCACATTTGTTTATTTCTTTTCCCTGCAAAAGACATTAAAGAAGTAGTCAGTTGACTGGAATGAGCTGGATCCCCAGAGGAGCTGCGTGACAACAGCCTGGGACTAGAATGGACATTGTCTTAAGAAAGAATTATTAAAAGCAAATGTTTGCAAGTTACAACTTTTTATTTATTTTATTTCATTTTATATCTCTCCTTGGCACACTTTCTTTTTAAAAATCGCTTCTCCCAGCTACACTTTCCATTATTACATTTGTGACTCACCGCTTCATTCCAGCTATTCTGCTTTGCTTTGCGGCGCAATTCGAGAAACAAATATCGCATTGGCTCCTCCGCAAAGCCACACATGGGCTGCGCCCCTGCGATGAAACCTGCTGCGGAGATTATTCTGCGTACGGAATATTCCGGGGGAGGGAGCCGCCGGTTAGGTAGCTCCGGAAACGCCCGAGGAACTCGGTGCGGAGCGGAGCGGCCGAGAGCGGCCGTGCGACATCTCGCGCAAAAAAAAAACAATTAAACACCAGCGTTTTATACAATATGTCAGTCAGCAAACCACTTCAGCCTGGGAAAAGAATTCCGAAGAATAGGACATTGTTGACGTGCTTGGAACAGGCTTTCCACTCCGGCATTCCTCCTAGGACAGGCCTCTCTGTTATAACTGGCTCCACTGTTAGACGTTAATGCCGAGCCCTCAAACGCAGAAGTGGTTTCCAGTAACCAGGGAAGACCATTGCAGCCTCATCTGAATGACCCTTGAGGGGTTCCTGCATTCTGAATAGGGAGCAGAAAGAATGAGAAAACTCCTGCAGGCTCCCTTCTTTAAGAGAGCTGAGATTTGTTCTGACAAGCCGTCAGTCAGTCAATACCGTTGACACATTTGGGCCCTATTTGGCCACAATGCACAATGTGCTCAGTATGAGCAAACGCTACTGAGGAGAAAGGAACTATTTGTTTGGTGGGCCGTGTAAAAGAAGTAGTAGGCATCGGGGGCTGAGCTGGGCCCTCTTCTTTTGGACGACCCCCCGCCCCTGCGCAGAGCATGTGGTCACAACTGGTTCCCAGTTCAGTTGAGGTTCAAGAAAGGCCCCGGATCCTGCCTGGCTGGTGACCCTTTAACATCTCGCCCTCCTCACGACAGAAGCCGTTTACCTCGGATGGATATTCTTTGGTAGGAATATGTAAGGATTAAGCGCTGGAGATGGGAGAAGTCAACCTAGGCTTTGGGTTGCAGGACAAAGCACTCGGGATGAGTAGTAAACCATCAAACCAGTGAACTGTAGGACACGGTATCTGGCAGGTGCAACATTAAGTCAAGTTTTGAAGCATATATGTAAAAATTCTGGCATTGGAGCTGCTAAATAAATACAGCAAAGTGCAGCAGATGGGAGAACATGACTATGTTTAAGCTGGAAAAATAAAAAGTGGAGAATTGGGACTCCCAGCAGCCTCAGAGGGGGGTCATATCTGCACACGTGAAATGGAGAATTGCTTCCTGGTCTTTCCTTCACAGACACATAAGCGCAGGCCAGATCTTGTCATCTTTGGAGTTCAGGGTATTTTAAATATCACGCCCCATCCCCTTAAGATGGCTGCCACGTGTGCTCAAGAACAGATTTTTTTCAGACTGTATATTGAAACATCAACGCCCTCAGCAGCATTTCGGCAGCAGAGCCGGCTCATCCGGATGTGGTTACAAACAGTTGGCGCTCACGACCTCGGTGCAAAGCCCAGCGTTCCTCGCTAGCTTCAGGAACCGCCGTGGCCTTGCGCTTTCCCAAAGCTTCATGTCAAGCAAACCTGCTCTTGGAGCTACCCATCCTGCCGGCCAGTCTCCTTCTATGTATATAAAGTGTTTCGTCCAACATCTCATTTGAAGTAACATGCAGGTAGTGGCTCAGTTTCCAAGATGTTTGAATTTATTGCAATTTGCAAATTTTAGTTTTCATGACAACAACCCCCCCCCCCAGCCAGTTTTTAGAAGTTTTGAAACTAAAACAATTATGTGTTGAGGTTAGTGATGGCTTGAAAATAATTGTTCTTGTTACAACCTTGCTCCTCAGGCCTTTAGAGTTTTGTGTTTTGGTGCAGTCTCTGTCTCCCATCAACAGGTGGCGCTCTGGTGAACAATTGGAAGTGGAACGCCATTGGCCAGCCAATCATGAAGAGGCATTTAAGGAATGAGGACATCTGAGCCAGAAGAGGGAAAGAGGAAGGAGGAGAATGAGCAGGAGAAGGAGAAAGAGAAGAAGAAGAAGAAGAAGAAGAAGAAGAAGATGATGATGATGATGATGATGAAAGAGGAGGAGGTGGAGGAGATGGAGGAGGAGGAACAGGAAGAGGAGAAGGAGGAGGAGAAGAACAAGGACAAGGACAAGGAGAAGGAGGCAGTGATGGCCTCTGCCAGAAAGAGTTGTGTGGTGTTTTAGTGATGATCACTGTGCTGTTTATCGCTGTTGTTCTCGTACTCAATGGCCACTAAATTCAATCTTTCAAACCCATTGATGCTGTAAATAAAATGTGACTCAGTTTCCGTTTTCTTTGAACCTTCTTCCATCCTGGTTTTTACTGCGGTTAGAGAGCCAGGGTAGAACTGTGTACCTTTGTTTTTGTTTAACACAAAAAGGGCAGGGATATTTTTGGGTTGCTCTGTTGCCTTTGCTTGCTCCTGGAGAAAAGCTGAGCTACTCGGTTGCCTAACACTAAAAGTAAAATACGTAAAAAAATTGAATAACCAAGGTTTGGTATCTTTCTGCCTGAGTTGATTCTCTCCTCTTTCCTGCGACGTCTCTCAACCCTAGACCAGGCCACGAAGGTTCTAAACAAAGACGAACCATAGCTGGTTCCTACCTCAGGGACAACATTTCCTTCTTTCCGAACGAGAACTGTAGCTGACAGGACTGACTTGCACAGATCTGGTGGTCAATCCCAGCGAGAAGCAGGAGCAGCTGAACAGACGGCAGCAAAGCATCGGCGTGAGCATCCAAGCAAGAGTGTCCCCGGAGTCGCGAGGCCTGGCACAGCAGGATGGCCGGCAATGTTCTTAAGCAAAGGAAAGAGTTACTAAGAGGGGGAGAAGAGGTGGACCAACATTCATCACTGTCAGGAGCCTCAAGTTTAAAATGAGATCCCAGTGCCAAGGAATTCATGTTCATTACACTTGTTTGCCAGTCAGATGAAGGCACATCGCCCAAAATAATGACGGCTGAGAGGTACTGCTCATGTCATCTGCCTTTTTTCTATGTGTAGCTGGACGGGGAGCTGGATCGGGGGGTGAAGTCTGCTGAAAGATTATGTCCTTCTGTATGTTAATCTAAAGCTGTCCAAAATAAACACTGGGGACTAAACCTCTGAAATGTTGCCCGTCACGTAACTGTTGTATAAGACAGACTGATGGCAAAATGGTAACGTGAGAGTAAACCAGATTGATCATGTGAAGTGATACTGGTGGGAGTGGTTAACTGACATTATTTGACTTCAACACTGTCAAAACACAAAAGAATATAGTGCTTTTGAACTGTGTCCGAGTCCATTTAGCAATTTATTTATAAATGCTGGGTTTATACCGTCTGTCCGTCCATCTAACCAACCATCCAACCATCCAACCATCCATCCATCCATCCATCCATCCATCCATCCACAAATCCATTATCATTAATTGCTTCATCCTGGACAACATCATGGCACTCCTGAGTCTCTCCTCGAAATAAATCTAATTCCTCAACAGCAAGGAGGGCAGAAAGTCTCACCCCACTGCCTATTGACTGTCTGTTTACTGTCTACTAACTGCCTATTGACTGTCTGTTTACTGTCTACTAACTGCCTACTGACTGTCTGACTGACTGTCTGACTGCCTACTGACTGTCTGTTTACTGTCTACTAACTGCCTAGTGACTGTCTACTGACTTTCTGACTGCTTACTGACTGAGTGTCTACTGACTGTCTGACTGTCTACTGACTGTCCGATTGTTTACTGACCGTCTGACTGTCTACTGACTGACTGTGTACTGACTGTCTACTGACTGTCTACTGACTGTCTGACTGCCTACTGTCTGACTGTCTACTGACTGACTGTGTACTGACTGTCTGACTGTCTACTGACTGTCTGAATGTCTACTGTCTGACTGTCTACTGACTGTCTACTGACTGTCTACTAACTGCCTACTGACTGTCTGACTGCCTACTGACCGTCTGACTGTCTACTGACTGTCTGTCTACTAACTGCCTACTGACTGTCTGACTTTGTTGACTGTCTACTGACTGTCTGACTGTCTACTGACTGTCTGAATGTCTACTGTCTGACTGTCTACTGACTGTCTACTGACTGTCTACTAACTGCCTACTGACTGTCTGACTGCCTACTGACCGTCTGACTGTCTACTGACTGTCTGTCTACTAACTGCCTACTGACTGTCTGACTTTGTTGACTGTCTACTGACTGTCTGACTGTC
>UFQX01000589.1:264303-295733 GCA_900497675.1 Arapaima gigas | reverse complement strand
GAACCATCCTTGCTTTATAGCATTTTTCCCACAGGTGCCTAAAACTTTTGCACAGTACTGTATGTGAATTTTTCTGTGGCTTATATTATGAGATTGACATCTTGGCCATCGTGATGGTGAGAGTACGTGATCATGGGTGATGGGACCCCAGATGTCAGTGGACTCCTGAATAATTTGACCTGAACACGTCTCCTCCCTGAGCATCTGTGTGACATTGGTCATCATGCTGTGAGCTGCGGGCAGCAGATGGTCAGCCAGATACTGGTGTGTCCATCATGTACATAAAAGAACCAAGTGTTTGACTGCAAAACTGGTGAGATGGTCAGACATGTTGACCTTGTCGGTACTGTGGCCAATATGGGAGAAGCTGAGGGCCAGGCGTGAGGATCTACAGCACCCCCTGCTCACATGCCTACACTCACTTTAAGAGAAAATATAGGGAAATATGAGGAAACTAATTAGTCAGTTTCACTCACTTTTTTTAGCTGTTTCACTTTGTCGGAGTCGTGGGGGTCCAGATCTTATCACAGAATCAATGGACTGTAGGCTAGGAGGGTCACACCCTTGGTGAGACGCCATTCCACTGCACTCTCTCACACACTCACATCCGCACACATACACAAGCACAAAGGTTAAATTATAGTCTCCAATCCATTGCTTCTCTTTGGACTGTATTAAGAAACCAGAACCCCTGGAGGAAACCTACTCAGACATAACACCCTAACCTCAAACAGACTGAAGTGGATTCAAACCTACACCCAAAGAGCCCAGGCAAACAGTGCTGTTGGCTGCACCACTGTGCTGCCCCAGTCATTTTTAGGTAAATTTTAATATGTACATCTTGGTCAGTTATAGGGTTCTAGGACTATGTGGCAGTTAAGAAAATTCTATGAATTAACAATCTTTATATCTTCATGTTAATAAAATCATTATACAAATCCTCATATTCATACACTGGTTCTTTCATGCCCATCTCTATTGATCTGTAGAGTGACAGAAATACAGGTGAATATTTAAGATGAGAACAGATTTGTATTCATCAAAATAATGCACAAAACTGCCTGCAGTAAAAAGGTCTATGTGTCATGTCAGATGAAAAGTGTCATATTGTTTATTTGTTTACTTAAACTTGATTTTCACGAAAGGATTTCATTTGATGCGAGCTTTGGGATGTGGCTGCTATAGGCTCTGAACAGATGGTTAATGGCTGGTGCTTAATGGAGGCGTAAGAATGAAAAGGGAGACGATATCTGTGACTGGAGGATTACTCATCCACTTAGCGACATGTGGAAGGACAGATGGTTATAAAAGTTTGGCTTCCAGAGGCCATTTATAGAACGGATGAAAGGACCAGAGTGCAAAATTTAACATGGAAAGAATAGGTTTCATTTCCGTGTTGTGCATTTTTTTGAAAAATAAATGAAATAATAGATGAGCCCAACAATGGACTTGCGTCCTGTCCAGGGAGTAACCTGCCTCACATGCTGTGATTCTGGGATATGTTCTAGAACACTGTGGCTATGGACATACCATGTTGAGGAAGTGGATGGATGGATGGATGAATGGCAGGACAGAATGAAGGGAAGAAAACAGGAGAATATTCACGCAGGGTGGTTTCTAAAGTCCCCAACAAGAACCTGTTTTGCACTGACATTTATTCAGGTTTCCTGAGATGGACTGGTCTCCCAGTTCTAGGATAGGCCAGACCACCTGATCCCTACTGCAGTAACCGGTTGGGATAATGGATAGAAGGATGGATGGATGAATGGATGGATTTATCTGTTTATATTTATTATTCATCTTCCAGCCCACTGGAGTTTTATCATGCATACAGATGTTTACACTTATGTCTGACAGCCCTGTTGTTCTGTAGCACCACAAAGGTACAGGTAAGAGAAAGGAAATAAGATCATACGATTCTGGGATGTGTCAGCAGATGATGGAACAGCTTCAAGCATGTTATACGTTTTTGATGCGACTGCAAGCATCCCATTTAATGGGTCGGGAGGAATTTTTCCTGAGCCGTCACACTGGGTAACCGCAGGCAAAATGTGGATTCATGTCTCTTAAAGTACATGTAATATTCCCCTAGCAGGATGCTCGGGGAGTCTACAACAAATATAGGTCCCATAACACTTCCCCACCTCCACAGCCTTTCCCATGAGCTACATAATGCAGCCCCAATAAGGCAAACCATAGAATATATTTTTTCAGAAAGCAAGCAGGACTGCTGTGTGTACAACTCCACGTTGGAGACAGATGTTTGTCTAACACACACACACACACACACATCATTGGCTACTGCACTGAAAAATGCTTTCTGTAATTACCATCTGTTGGTGCCGTTTACGCAAATGAGGTTGTAAAAAAGAGTGTTCAGGTCCACAAGTTAAAATGTTGATGTTTCCTACGGATTTAGATGGAAATTAATTTATACGTAAATCAGCTCTTTTTTATGCCTGCGTCTTAATCTCTTTGGTTCTGTATTTCTGCTTGCCAAAAGGGAATGCTGATAAACAAGAAATAAATTAGATATATCTTTTTTTGCCCGCAACTGATACAGATACTGCCTTTGCTGAAAAAAATGTATAACCCAGCCATCTCAACAAGTATCTCTTTGGTGGAAATGCAGTAATTCTGAAATATTTCCAATCCTGATATGATTCAGTTCTAATATAGATGTAATTGTTTGGCTATTAGCTTCTTTCTAACTTCCTGCTTTGAAAAATATAAATTGACAGTGTGAGACAGAAACCCAGAATGCAGATTTCCTTTCATAAATCTGAATCTGTCCTGTTAGTTACTTCAGTAAATTGTAATATAATCTTGTCTCAATCCATAAAATATTCTGTCCATCATATGACCATTTGCTTGTGTAGAAAATCTGTTCTGATGGCTATCCATATAACCGAAAATTTGTGAAAGGCAGCATTTCTTCCAATATAATTTTCACATATATTTTAGTTTTCTCTGCTTTTTTTTGGTCATAATAATGGTAATTCTGTGGTTTGGTGTCTTGTTTTCACTTCCCCTTGTTTTTTAAAATGGTGACATGTCAGCTGTGATGATCCAACATTCAGGAGAAATAGAAAAGTTGTGACATACACAATGGTTTACTTATTACTGATTCATCTAGAATGTTCCAGACACCATAATTTAAAAAAATCAGATCCAAAGTGTTAAAGAGCTACATGATCCTTCTGTTTTATATGATTGCAAACAAGTATTTTAATTCAAACTATGGACAGTAAGAAAACAATTGCAAACTTCGGCATTTTGTCATGTAAAATACAGAGTACTAAAATTGTTTAGAATGATAAACATTCTTAATGAAACAGTGTTATGTGTCTAACATGTTTTAAATAAAGACTAAAAATGTGGTGCATTATAAATATAACACATCCTATAGAATATTTAGGCATTTTTTAACAGTTTTTACCTTAAAAGTTGTGTTTTGTTTTTTATTTCTTTATGAGGCCTTCAGGAACCTTACTATTTCTCTGAAATAAAGTGTTATTACTATCAAACTATTTTCCTTTAATTGTATGTTTGTGTTTTTATTAAACGTTCATTTTAACAACAGTCTGGGAGGTACCAGGTTGACCATTTATGGAGTCAGTACTGACCTGGCAAACTGTCTCCTCATTACTTTAATACCTGGGCTGAGCCTTACATTCCTTGAAGACCGACAACTTGCCTATTGCTGGGATGGTTGAAAGGCCGATTCCTCTATGCTGCAAAGTACAAGTTTCCAAACTGTGGGATGACTCCATGTGTTCACTGTTACTTACCATGTTCCTGAGGCCTGGAATTTTCTCCCTGGGAATGCAGACCAACGGGACACATTGTGTGATGTGCTGTCCAGACCGTGTCACGTATAGACCTTAAGGACTCCCCACTAAAGCACATACACTTTCTTATGCTCAATTTAGAAAATTTGCACCTCCAAACAAACTATAATTGTCCAAGAGCAATAAAACCAGGATTATTCACATTCATTTATTTATATAAGCTTTTGTGTAATGTTGCATGGCTTAATGAATTTGCAGTGTAACCAATGTGAATGTTGAAGAAACTGCATGACAACATCTACAATTCAGTGTAGTTTTAACACTGAGGAAATAAAGGCACAGACACATTCATATTATATGCACTGAGCCACCTCCACATATTAAAGGGAATAAAAGTATTTTCATATGCACACAGATGAAAATGTTTTCAGATTTGGGAGTATTTACTAGCTTTCAGTTAGCATCTTGACTAGCTGAGTTAGCCGGCCCTGCCCAAGTCAAAAAGGTGTAGCGGTGGAAAGATAGAACATTACATGATCGCCAAACTGTTTTACCATTAGAGTGGTTGTATTTAGTACATAATTATTGTTATTGCTGTCAGGCAGGTAAACGCTGCAGAGAGTGATGCTCCTGCTGGCTGTGGTCAACTGGAAAGAAATACCTTAATATAACTAATAAATTATATCAATGTGTTTTCAGAAGATGGCTTTTCTTTTTCTGGAGTACAAAAGAGAATAATAACATTGTTTAAGATGGCTTTGGCACTGATTTAAAGTTTTAACCTAAAATGTTTATCCATGTAGTGGGCAGCACATTAATACATTGTGATAACTGAATTCTGAAAATGAGTATATCTGACTCATCCTGAGCACTTTTTAAAGTGGGAATTCCCAGAGCCTCTGAGCAGAGTGCGAAGGATAAAATTGCTGAGCAAACCCTCCCTAAAGCTTCATCAATAACCTTCTCTATTCCCACATGTAACTTCCTGATCTTTTCCTGGTCACCTGTGAAAGATAATGTTTCCTCTTTTAATTTTGCATATTGAAATGAATTATCATTTCGAGAAAGGACTCGCACATCCCATGTATCTGGAATTCCTGCCTTAATGCAACATCGGAAAAGTGAAGTCTTTTAAAACTCTGTTTATGAACTATGTAAATCACTGGATTGACAAGAAGAAATATGTATTCTGTTGCACACACCGTAACTGTGTAAGGGTGTCTGTATACCAGCCAGATTAATAATATAGCGCCCTACACAGCAGTCCAGCAGCGATGCTTCCTTCACACGTTTGTTAACTGGATTTCTTTTCATGTTCATACAAATGCAGGACTGTGATTCAAAGCGTTGCAATAATATGGGAAGTGGGGTAAACTAGAGGTAATGACTTCTGGAAGGTCAGCAAATCTGCATTTAAATATTTTGGTGAACTGCTATCAGCCACGGCATCGCTTTAATGTCGTTTACAGGAATCCACTAGCGTCCCCAAGTGGCCACTAGTGAAACGCTACTTTATAAAATCCTTAATAATAATGAAAAAAACAGCAACAACAGCAACAACAACAACAACAATAATAATAATAATAATAATAAAGAAGAAGAAGAAAGCATTTTGAGACAGAGCCATTTAAATGAAGCCAATTTTGACTTACTTTGAAAATTATAAATAGTCGTTTTTTTTCATAAAGTGTTCTAACCCTTATTTTAAGTTCTAGGATTGTTTTTTATTATTCATATTACACAGAAATTCTTACAAGAATTTCAGTAGTATGAAAACAAGTAACCTTAAACTGATCTCCGTGAGCTACACATGAAATTGGAAGTATGCATGATTTACACTTGTTAAAATAATTCATTCTGCTTTTTTATATCATTTTCTAAAATTCGGTCCGTATAAAGTACCAAGGCCGGTGATACTACCGACACACCTACTGCTGGTGAGTATACTGTACACATTCAGTAAAGAGCAGTTTATTCTCAATATTACAGCACATTAGAATCCGTGTTTTTCACAGAATTGCGGCTGCTGTCGCTGTTGACTGACCAGTACAGCTTTAACCACCTGCTGGACGGAGACTTCTAGAAGTCAGAGGTCATTTAACCTCGTCAGCTGGAAGTGTTTCTCAGTTCCTTAACTGGCTTTAAGGGACGCGTCCCACACCTTGTAGTGACCCCATGGGATTCTAATTCAAAACGTTTATAGGTGATGCAAAAATTTAATAAATTAAAATACCAGTCTTATGCATATTAGCACTTAATTAGCATTTTATTTGCCAGTTTTTTCTGATTAGGCACAATATGCAATAAAATAGTACTCAATTAGCATTTGTTCATTTACTTATTTTTTCATGAATAAGCAGAATATACAGTTAAAAAAGTGAGAGAACAAAAGAAAAACACAAACAGGTAGCTTAAAGTACACAACCAAGACGCGTCAACTGAAGATTAATTGTTATGAAAGGTCACATCATGCTGGCTGCCCAAGAAGGTCATTGTTTGCCTGCCAGTCCTCACCAAGAACAAATGAATAGCTAACAAAGAACATGACAAATAACCAGACTGCTTCACTACTGCGTGTTATATAGATGCACTGACATTGAAAAAAAAAATCATTTTCTGGAATCGATGCCTTAAAATAAAATTAAATTAATGTGTTTTGATCCGTTTAGAAGAAATTGAAGGGATGTAACAGTCTCATTTGTATATGTAACACGAACACAGTGTAAACGGTAGGAGATAGAAGTACCTCAGTCACAGCAGTCAGTCCTGTGTCATCCATCTCTCAAGGGTAAATTTTGTAAAATTTTAGTAACTCTCTGGTTCCAAAGAAATAAATTCAATACTGTCCACCTGTACAGAATCATTTCATCCAATAAAAAACTTATGATTCCCTTATTTTGGGGGAATGGAAACGTGTGATGTCGATTCAAACCTGTGTATGTTTGTTATCGCGGGTGCCCTGATGTTAACATTTCACACGAACGTAAATTTAAATATAAAAAGGTCAAGATGTCTTTCTCTTCTTACAGTTTTTTCTTGTCAAAAAGTGACTTCCAGGTTGGGGAAATCTGAGTATAGATTTTTTCAATCTGAAGAAAGAAATCTGTTATTAGTCTAATGCAAATGGATCTTGGTTACAACATATCAATAATTACAGTTTATAGCAGGACTGTAACAATTCTCTTATACAGCCATGCAATTCAAAAGCATTAGGTGACATAATGGATTCATCTATTTACACAATGACATTTACAGCAAAAATGACATGTAACCTAAATAATTCCATAGGATCATGAATCGTGAAAGAAAATATTTTCATGTCAAATGAGATGCACTGGACTGGAAATAAGCCACACGGTGTGTAAAACCACAGAGGGAGGTGCTGACTTGTCTTCTCATAACTCACCTGCTCTGACTTCTTGACTCCGTATCTGAACAAAGTGGCCTGATGTTCGCTGTTGTGGAACAGAATGTCGTAGGTGATCATTTTGCCCATGGCCTCGTCGATCTCGGGCTTGACGATAGCGTAAAAATCCCGCGGGGGGTGCTTGTCGTCCAGGTAGTTATTCACTATATATTTCTTCCCGACGACGTCAATGGGTTCCACCTTTACTGTGGACTTCAGGGCTCTGCCAAAAAGGATGATTTTCGTGTCGGAGTCTAAAGAACAGCGCAAGGACAAAATACGGATTTTATCTTAGGAAACTGAGCAAAACGAGACAACACGGAATCATTTATAATATGTTATTAGTACACCGGTATAATGAGATCTTGTAAATATGAACCGAGGGAGAACTATAGTACCTCGGCAGGTGAAATGTGCCACATAAGACACCCCATCTCTCTCTCCATAATATATTCCAAAGTGGGAAAAATACTTGTTCCTTGGAAACTCAATGAGGTCTCCTGGATAAAGTTGAGGATGTGATTTGGCCTGAAATGACAAGAAGAAGAAGCCTAAGTACTGGAGCGTTCTGGGTATTGGGTTATATGTATTAAAATATTAAAAGCACCACTGTGTGAGCGTGTTAACTTAACACGTCGAGGATCGATAGGCCAACACACTTGCATTGCAGCCAGATTAAATAAAGCCTCGCCGCCATCACGTACGTTGCTGTAAGCTCTTTTCAATAATAATCCGAAAAGTCGAAAAGTTACCTACAGTATTTACTCCAAGGCTGCCAGATGCTAGAACATTCTGTAAATTGCGGCACATCACTGATAAATTTTGCAAATGGGAGCCTCCGCTTCGAATTCAGCTACAGGCAAACTGTTCAGTTAACATACTAATGTTTTTTTCACCAATGAACAGACTACGAAGCCTGACACTGACTTCAAAGTCAATCGTTCAAATGGTTTGTCACTGCCGAGCTGCTGCCAATAATTTTAAGAATGACATGTAACCTCCACTCACGCTGTGTTTGAATTTCAACTGAAGTGAATGGAATTGGACACCAGTGAAATAGTAGTATGTGCAACGATTAGGTGCTGTTTAAATATACATAAAACAGGACTAAAAATTCCCTGGAGTTGAACTGGAGTCAATAGAAGATTTTTAAAAAAATGTGCCATCTGTGCCAGACTGGCAAAAAAGTAGAAATGAAACCAAGGGAAGCAGCTTTGGGAAATTCCACACACCCACTGACCGTCATGGCATCCCTCATATGTACACCCCCTACACCCCCTCCACCCTCCGCGTTTACCTTTGCACAGACAGCCTGTCATGTCTAAATAAACGCAGTTTATAAAGTTCTCGGCTGATCGCTCACTGGCCCAGAGTCACCAAACATTACGGCAGTCCTTTTTTCATAGCCCTTAACCACCTCTTGCTATAAATGTTACAGTAAATGAAAATGGCAAAATGTAACAACTTCTATATATACACATATATTTAGGATTTCAAATAATATTGTGTCGTTCATTGCTGCTTTCCCTACATCATAGGAAACAGTGGCCTTAAGGATTAAGATGACAGCATTGTTTCAGTCCCTTTTCTCAAAACTTCAACATGAAAGATGACAGTATGACAAAGTGTCACCTTCACGTCCCCACATGAGCCACCCCTGCAGGACCTCCCAGCTCGACTCAACCAGCACCAACTTTGAAAATTCGAAAACACGCGGAATTTAACATACAAATCTCACACAAATATCACAAAAAAAACGATCATACCAGACCCATTGATATCGGTAGCTCTTCAGTCTGTGATGAGTAGCACCGTAGTTCTCCCCCTCGCAGGATAAACTGGACTGACTAAGGCTGGCCTACGTTCTCATGGGTCTTTATGCAAATGTGCACTTAAATGCATTGTTACACGTGAAGGCAACTTTTTTCCCTGGGCTGTTTCACACAATAGACAGACACTCCTTGCCTGTGTCATTTGTATCACTTAACTGTACTTTTGACCTCATTTACATGGTAGGTCAGGTCCTCTGTGCTGTAAGGGAGGGGCATCTAGATGGCACAAAACTCTAAGAGAGGAAAAGAAAAAAAATAAACATATTTGTTTACATTATAAACCAGCGCTGGAGTAAAATCTGTGATATCGCCTAGTGAATCCATAACTGTACTGAATCTGAGCCCCCTGCTCTGTCACATCATCTGATCATTTTAACTAATTTATCTATAATTGTATGTATTTCACTGTAATGAGTCAGATTACAGACAAATGAAGCAAAACCATAGTTATAGTTTAAACTTTTTAAACTATAATATTGGGTAAACTACATTGATATTGGGTTTATATATATAAACCCAATATGAATGAGCTTAGAAGAGAGTCATCAAGAAGAGTTGCTCTCAGACTCATTCCAGCACCTCTTTGTCCCTCTGGAATGAAACAAAATGTTTGCTTTTCAGCCTCCAGATATTATATTGTATAAAAGCTTCCAGATATAACTTATATACACAGATATGTTTGTCACAGTTGAATGTGTGCGAACTCAGCCAAGCGTGTAACCTCAAACTTTGGGCAAACACTTTCTTCCAGCATATAAGTGTTATAAGAGATCATTTCAAAAATCTAAATGTTTATTTATCATGAACACACAGGGGGATGATACATTAAACAAGCAGTTAAACTCATACAAAGCGGCAAAAAAAGAAAAATCTTGGTTGTAATGTCTGTTACTGCGCTTTCATATTGAAAGCAAAGCGTATCTTGTGGGCATTTTTGCAAAAAAAAAAAAAAAAAAAAACCCTGAGTGGAGGCCCTGCATATAGATAGTTGAAAGACTAAAGTGATTTAGTGGAAAGTTAAATATATATTGCAAACTGTACGTGCCCAGCATATAATTTGCATGCCACAGGTCAGGCGTGTTACACAAAGGCAAGCTTCATTTCTCAAGGGAGCTGAATGTCTACTTCCCCTTTTTGTAGGAAACATCTGCGCTCTTATTCATGTTTGATCCTGACAGCAATCCGCAATCTTCTTGGGTTTTTAATTATGCTGTCGCAGCAAAACAGTTTTTGCTTTATTACATTCATTAAGCTTGCAAGCATATGGAAAGCTTAAGTATGAATCCCTCTGAGCTAGTAGAAGTATATATATATATATGTACTTTTCTATAATTTAATGTGAGCCACGCCCTTTAGGGTTTCATTTCAACAGCAGAAGTAGCAGGACGGTTGGTTTTTGACTCCTCGGTGCTGCCGGCAGCCAAGTCACCTTTGCCACACTGTCATGGGCTTCAAAGACTGAGTTACTTTTCACCTCTGTTTTGTGTCACCATTTGCTGGTACGGTAGCATCTCCCATGTGCTCCGCCACAGTTGGCACGCAATAAATTCCCAGCACCATGGCCTTTCATTAAGAGATTACAGCGGCCATCCTGGGCCCCCGAATCAGAATGTGGAATTCAGAGGATTTTTGTAATGTGTTAAATGCAAATGCCGCTCCTCTCAGAGGGCCCGGAATGTCACAAGGAGGCCTGGTGGCAAGATGGCTACGGGGGATGGAGTCCAGTGGGAACATTCCAGTGGAAACGCCTGGCCTTGGAAAGAGGTGACGCTGCAGGAAGGGGGACAAGAGAGGGCCCCGGGGCCTCCTCCCACCTGCCGCGACCATGTGCTCCTCACCATGTGAGCTGGGGGGTCCCTGTCACAGCTGTCACCTCAACTGGGCAGGGGGACAGAGTGGCTGAATTTGGTTCAGTGGGTTTGTGGTGCTGAGAAAATAAAGTCAGGTTAGCACAGCCACGCAGGAGCATGTCATTGAGGGGTTTTCTGGACTGACCAGCCACAGTCCGACTGCGTGATCGACACCGAGGTCATCTATTTGAGGCTCTTTGACAGACACGCCACTTTGAAGTCCAGTTTGTGGGGTTGGCCAGCCGGCGTTCGCTGCTTGATGAGCTTCCCAGGGTGATGGCCTGTATCCTCAGGAGTGGAGTGAGCAGCTGCCACCCAGTCCAGTGAGACAGGACAGCTGTCATTTCCCTCTGGAGACATGATGTTCACACCCATTTGCTTGTTTCCTGCTAAATAGCCCAGTAGTCGTCAAGATACATGTTCAGATATGGTTGTACCATCAGTCTTAGACGCTTTCAAGAAGTTTATGCAAATCTCATCAAATATGTATGCCTGTGAAGAAGAAAGAGATTTATAAGAGAGGTGCCTGGACACATTGTGCAGCATCTGAAGTGGGCTGGAACCCGGCGGAATGTAGTAGCGGCACTTCTGCATGTTGCTCTTTGGAGAACCACGATTCTTCTTATGTTCTGGCACTTTTCAGAAACTCCCAGTGCCCTTTTCTGCCCCTGGTTGACCAGAATGTCTGGCTGATGTGATCTCCCAATAAAACACTGCTGCAGTACATGAATTTTTTTTTTAATAAAAACCTTTATAGCTACATTTCATTACCCAGGGTGCACTAAGTTACACTGTGAGTCGGCTCACGGGGTGCTTTACTACCACCTGTTTGAATTTTGTCATCCCTTTATTAAAAATATGCTGTCAACATGAGCAATATCTTATAGTATATTTTGTTCACTGTAGAAATTTAATACTTTGCTGATAGCGACCAATACAAATGTTCATGATCATATGATGTCTGTAGTAAGACAATTTGGAATTTGTTTTCCATTCTTTGATTTGTTTTACAACTCCACCAAAAACCGAGGAGGTGGAGTGTGGGCCTTGCAGATGGGCCCAGGTTTGACGGTGTAAAGGGAAAACAGTTGTTTGGTAGCTCTGGTTCAGCTGACAAAATAAAAACATCTTAATTCATAAACTGTAGACCAAACTTCCACAATGACTCAAACATAAAAATGTTGTGCCTGGAGGCAAAGCGGTTTTCCAAAATATTTTTGCCATTAGAAGGGATTTAGTGTAAGAAGACAGTTAAAAAAAGAAACTTAATACTGCGTTACATTCCAGTTAGTTTAGGTTCTTTTGATGAATGTTAGTGGTTTATATATATATGTGTGTGTGTGTATAATGCATATAATGTATATATAATGTATAAATGGAATGTATAATGTAGTTGTATATATTTATACGATTCCTTAGGTTCCCCTGTGTAACACCTTTTTTTTGGTCCCCTGTTACACTGATTTGGCACTTTGTGACACGGGGTTAGATGATGTTGTGTGTCATTGCTAAGTTACTCTTGATAAAACCAGAAAAATTCCCATCTATATTTTTGGTATGGAGTGAACACAGTAACTACTATAAACTCTTCTGACAGCAACAAAGAGTTCAGTTTCTTATTTTTCGCTTTGATTTACGGTCATTCTAAGCATAAGTGCGCTGTAATGCATATGCTGAAATTATCTTTACGTATAAAATAAGATCAGTGGAAAGGAAATCATTTGTTACTGTTTAGCGAGTTTCCCCACCTGTCCTTCTTAACCAAACAACCGTGATCTGTGACCTTTCGGTTCCAGATCCTCACAATGCCATTCTTTGAGGAGCTCCAGGTCTTCAGGCTTGGAGAAACAGCTGTATCAACCTCGAGGCGGGCAGCTGGCTCACAGGACGCAGCGGCTAATGAGTCAGCAGAGCAATACGGTTTTCCGTGCTGGGATTACCTCCGGTCACTGTGAGCAACACAGAGAAGAACGCGACTCGGTGCTTTTCAGAAGCAGGTGGGATTCAATCCTGGGTCTATTCCATCTAAAGGCAGCAGCTCTCAGCAGGGTGCCACCTGCTGCCTGTTTAAATGACACATCCTGAATGGACTTATGCTTGTGAAGTGTGCACTGTGCTGTCACCCTCACTGTCATTCTTATTATTAGAATAAATATGACCTTCTTCTTTATACACACAGAGCTGCAATTTGGGCTCAACTGTCTCATACATCCTGTGTATGTTGAAGGACTTGCACTCTGATACCTGTTCCACTGGTGGTCAAATAGCGTGGTGTGTGTAAGTCCCCAAAAAAGCTGCTGTATGAATGTGCTGTGCTATTTGTTGACACCGTTGTTGCTGTTTCCGTGTTGGATTTCAGCGGAAGTCCATGTTAGAGCCATTGCTTTTGTTGTGCGGGATCCCGGTGGCCTCTCTGCTCTGATTTCCCATCACAGGTGTTGACCTTAGCCACTGGCCGGAGAGGTGCAGCCCTCGCATTTCCCTCTCCCTGCAGTATTTCCCAAATTTAACCACCCCAACTCATTTAAAAAAGGAAGAGCAAACAACGACAAGAAGAAATGCAAAGAAAAATGACAGATCACTGTGAACAAAGTACGAGGGTCGGTCCAAAAAGTACAAACAATTTTACTTCCTTCTCAGGCATAAAAAAAAAAAAAGTTGTATTTTTTATAACCCCTCGCATAGTTTCCCCATCGACATGCATCACTCTCAAAAATATTTTAAAAAATCGATAACTTATAGATGCTGAAATAGTCTAACCTTTATTTCTATTAACTTTGGTTTCAAATGATTCAAATAAGTAATTCTGCTTATCATTTAGAAACTATGCACAGTCCTTAAGAAATCAGTTACCCGTCACACAACTTAGTGGCCCCTTTTCCAAAACCAAGCGTACCAATTCAGCGAGTAGGAGCCAAACATTTTAACTTGACGGAGCAGAAACATAAACTCCTTTTTCACCTGTGCTCCCTAGGCCGCACCGCGTTACGCTCCTCCGACAATACTGGCGTTTTCCGCAGTTGTCGGCCCCGCTTTCCTCAAGGAGCCGCTGACATTTAGTGTGACAGGGAGCAGTGGGTGTAGGGTGTCTGCGGAGCTGCACGGCGCGAACAGCTGAGAGGTGTGATTTCGCAGGCCGCCTCTCGCTGTCACCGGTCTGATTGGGCCGGACAGCAGGCGCAGGCGAGGCCCGGACCCTAAGCGACGCCGACAGGTGGGGGACCCGTCGTCGAGGGGGAGACGCAGGGATAGAAAAGGCAAGGCTCTCGAGCCGAGGACTGGACACAATCCAGGAGCTAAATTCTGATGAGGATGACAGAGAGGAAGGCAAGACGAGAGGAGTCGCAGAAGAGGCCGGCGGACGGTTTCAGGGACGTGTTTCTACACCTGGGAAACTGGCGAGGGAGGTAATACTGCGGTGACCACATTTTCAGCTCTGATCTATNAGAGGCCGGCGGACGGTTTCAGGGACGTGTTTCTACACCTGGGAAACTGGCGAGGGAGGTAATACTGCGGTGACCACATTTTCAGCTCTGATCTATACACACACACACACACACACACACACACACATATATATATATATATATATATATACACACACACACATACATATATCATAAATCAGCTGACATCTCCTCTTTTTCTTTCAGGTGTTTTTATTCCTAGAAGTGTTGTTTTGACATTCACTGAATAAATATCTCTGAATTCATGCTTACTAATACATCTACAAACGTGATTCAGTACTTTTCACAGTTCATAACTCTGTTCATTTACCTTGTTCTCCACAAAACATTCCAAAGTTCTTTAACTGGCAAACTTACTGTGCTAAGTTTTGATTGGTTCAATTTTTATGAACAAAAATGAATTTTGTGACAAAATAAAGCCATCATTAGAAAAGTCATGATTTTATCTATCTATCTATCTAGAAGAGACATGGCCTGTTTAAGGGATTGGTGTTTTACAGAAAGTAACAGGTCAAAAAGGTTTGTGTAATATTTGTGTTCCTGACTGTCACACCTGGAGATCCTACTGGAGGGACCGCAGGGCTTGGCAATCTCCCCCAGGAAGCAGCGCGGTGAAGGGACAGGTTTGTGCTGAGCTCAGAGGGGCGTCCCTGCTCTCACGGAACGTGACACCGTCTGTGTTTGATCTCCTCTCTCTCCTGTTCGAATCTCACCGAATCTCCAAGAAGAGCGCTCCTTTAATGGTGTCACAGGTGCAAAACTCAACACCGACAAGGAAACGAACGTTGTGCAACAGAAAACACAGTATTGGGGTGTGTGTGGAAATCCTTTGAAATGCCAGGATAATGTTCTAGAACGTTTTCCACTGAGGTAAGTGGGATAAGGTTAGGATTAGGGTCTACTGGGGGTTAGGTTTAAGGATGGGGTTAGGATTAGTGTCCAGTCAGATTGACCTGCTGTACCCCTCCTGCTCTTCTTCACAGTGAGGAGGACACAAAAAAAGTGAATAACTAGCACAAAGTCTGAGATAAAGTTTTCCTAATAACTTGGAAGATCTGAAAGTATCTCATACAAACGTATGAACATCCATCTCTGGAGCAAGTGTGGTGAAGCAGAATGAACAGTAAAAATCCGAGGCAGGGCAGGAAGCGAGTGTGAAAGGTCAGTATTTACATACCATGCGAGTTGTTTCACATGGAACAGGTGTGTAGAGGGAATGAGCAGAAATAAAAAGGGGACTGGTCCCATTGTCGCCCGCTAGGACGACACGCTTCCTTGTATCCTCATATATATCAATCAAATATGGAATGTAAGGAAGTGTGTGGTTTTAGGGGGATCTTTTCACTTGTATTGCCTCACGGAGCATTAAAATTGTCCTCATGTGGAGCTTAAGAAGAAAAACTTTATCATTTCTGTTATTTTATGAGTATAAGGCAAAGAAGAGATCATACTAGTTGACCCCTAGTGTAATCGGATCATATGAATGGCTGCAGCATCTTGGACGGTCAGTAGTAACACATTTTTGCTCAAGGTCACCGGGACAATGTGTGCATTATGTATTTTTTTCACTCTGTGATTTTATTTGTATTGCAGAGTGTGCTGTGTGTGAGTGGAAATCTGAGGTCAGTCACTCTGTGAAAGAGTTTAACATATATTCCCAAGCCTCCGAGGTGGGAATGCCGGGTGTCACGGCATTGCGGCAGCGTTTCACCCGATCACTGACACCTGGGGTGCTACGCACTCACAAGGTGTGGTTACTTGTAGTTGTCAGAGACCTTGGGCCAAAAAATGACGTGGATCAGGAGTAAGGATGATGAACCTTGTAGGCGTTACAGCAACTGACAGGAAATGAATGACCGTCCTTAGCAAGTTAATCGTTTCGGTTTGATTTGCCTTACAGGGCGATGAACATGTTCGTTCAGCTTGTATCTGAACAAAGCAGCACGACTTGCTGCCGCTGGTCAAACGGAACCAAGTCAGGTGTTCCGGTCAGGTTTGGTCCCTTTCAACCAGCTACAGCACGATTGCAAACTGCAGTGAGACAAAACAGCTTGATGCTTCATGTTGCCTTCTTTATGACTTTTTATTGTTCCCATAGGAGAAATAAACACTGAAGCTCCACTGTGTTCTTCAGATTAACATCTCTTGTGCACATTTTATGCAGACAGCACATTATTTTTTGCCAAATTGTATTATGGCAGCATACAGTTTAAAAAATTTTCCTTAACGTTCTATATTTCAATTAGATGCTCAAGTAATTTTAACCTTGCGTGATCCTAGGACAGACTCCACACCTCTGCAACCTTCACCGTGACAAGTGGTTAACAACAGACGCACGGATGGACCATTTACAACAAATTCCCATTCCTTGTCAATAACTGCTATATCCTGGTCAGGGACACCTGAATGTCCTTGGACTATAGGGGGAAACCAGAGAACATGTGAACTCCACACAGCCCGAGCTGGATTTGATCCCACACCCATACAGGCCAGGTGCTGTGAGGGAATCATCAGTAACCAACACACCACCATTCCGCCCCTCAGCAAACTTAAAAGTGTTTCATTTTATTCATACGACATTACTTATACAGCTATAAAGGGGGAAACGTTATGCTGGTAACTACTGCGTGCTGGTCTCGGGTTTCGGGTTAAATGTCACATTAGAAACGTCTGCCCTCCAGTGGCCACCACTATAAACTGGTTTTTAAAGGCCTCACTTTGCATTTTACTCAGCAACAGTGGAGTGGAGCCCAGTGGAGGGGATCATTTAATATCTTGTCTTCTTATGTTGCCTGCAACTATAATTATTCTCCAAATCAGCGATATAAATTATCTTCAGAATACTGACTTATTTTATCAAAGTTCTGCTTTAAATAAAATGGTCAGAACATGAAAATGCTGTATTGTTTCTGATATTTTTCATATGCCTATAGAGATATGCTAAATACTAGCTGATGTGTACGTGCCACCAGAGACGGTTCTAATAAGCCGTATCTAATGGCTAATGTGCTGCAGACGTATGACTTTGCGGGTAATTGAAGGCAGTCGAGCAGAAATGTTTGAAGCAAAGAGAAATGACATCACAGCTTTATTACGCGGGTGCGAATGGTTTCTAATAAATTAATGAGACCTAATGAGAGTGAAGAGGTTCTGTCTGCCCAAGGAAAACATTTGGTCCCATGAGATGTTCTATAAGTGGAAAAAAGATATATAGCTATTAATAATCTTGTTTTCGTTTCTATGTAATTAACCATTAAATACTGACTTGGTAATTTTAGCAATTAGTTTTTCCTTCATGCAGCTGTTAAAAGAAATTTGCACACAGTAATTTGTTAGCCCAGAACGTATGAAAGAGCAGTTGTTGAGTTCTACTGAACACGTTTTCACGTGAGACCGACGTGTGGGTTTGTGCCTCTGATTCAAATGGGAAAACAAATACAGCACGAGGTTTCCTTCACCTCCAGAGATCCTCGAGAAAACCTGAAAGTATTCAAGGAAACCGTGTGAATTTCAGTCACATATAAAACAAATAAATGTACACTGGGTGTTCACAGCGTGCCTCTCATTAATGTGGCTTATTTGTTATTAATCATAAAACCGTATGTTAAATTATGGATCATTATTCAACACTTTACACTAAAGCACAAAAGCATTTTTCAGTTAAATAGGTCACACTTTGTAAAAAGAAATGCCCAGGCTGCTTGTTTTTCCTCCAAAGGGACTTCAGCCAGTTAAGCAGCTTTAGCTACAACACAGTTAATGTTACAGTATTTTGTAAAATTATATAACTAAATTACAAAAGTAGATGTTAAATGTACAGCCACAAGAGGCAGGCATTTTCCTCCACTGAGGAAGTCTCTTTAAGCAGATCTCCCAAACTGTACATGCTACAATGCTAAGGGCTAAAGTCTAGAAACGTATATTTTTTTTAAAAAGGGCTTTTTGATGGGTCTCAAGACTGGTATTAAAGGCTGTTAACAGCTCATGGACTATATCCAGGCCCTTCCACTAACAGCTGAAAACCACTGTTGACTAAAGAGGGAAAAAAAAAAAAAAAAATCACCTAGAGCAGATAAGAACAATACAAGAGTGAAGGAAAAATCATTTTGACACACCCATATTTATTGATTAATTTTTTCAAAGAATTGAGGACCATTTCACAGTAAATAATGCACACAAATCAAGAACGGCATGATCGTCAACATCACACACATCCAGTCCTGCGAGCCTCTTCTGAGTGAGCAGTGAAGCGGCTCCAATGACCCCTGAATCAGTGCAGCATATTGCAGTGGCACATTTAGAAAATTAAAAAAAAAAAAAAAAAAACTCAGCAATCCCACCCCTACCGTCCCAACAGCGTCCCACAAGGCAACAAAACATTCTGATCATCGTCTACAAACTGTGCATAATTTCGCATAGCAGCCAGCAGTGATCATCCATACACTGTAATACAATAAAAAAATAACTAAAAAAAATATGCTGGTAGCATCTGTTCAGTGGAGAGATGTCTGCTTGTTTAGCTGCTGGGACCGTTCTGAGATCGCCACATCTCCTCCTCTTCCTCGTTGTCGGGCAGCTGCACCTTCACCCAGCTGTCGGCAGTGTTGCCGTGCTTTTTCTGGTGCCGTTTGTAGTTGTCCCAGTGGCCTGTCGTGTAGGGACACTCCTGGCAGGCAAAGGGCTTCTCGCCCGTGTGTCGCAGCATGTGCCGCTTCAGGTTCATGCTCTGGTTGCAACTGTAGCTGCACACAGCGCACTTGAAGGGCTTGGCGCCCGAGTGGATGCGCTCGTGCCGCTTCAGGTTGGCCAGGTTTCCGCAGGCATAGTCACACAGGTGGCACTTGTAGGGCTTCTCGCCTGTGTGTACACGGTGGTGTCGCTTCAGGTTGTCGAAGTGGGCCGAAGCATAGTCGCACTCGGGGCATTTGTATGGCTTCTCGCCGCTGTGCGTTTTCATGTGGCGTGCCAGGTGGTTCGGGTACTGCGTGATGAAGGGGCAGGCAGCGCAGGAAAATGCCTTGTCGCTCTTCTCACCCGGGCTGCCCGGCCCCTTGGCCAGCATCTCCAGGGTGCACTTCCCACACAGCTGACCGGAGGCGCCGTCCTCTTCGTCCAGGACCAGGCCGCACAGGCGGCAGGTGAAGGGAAACAGCAGCTCGGGCAGCGTGTCCGACTCGTCCCCGACTCCATCTGTGTCAAGCAGGCTGCCTGGCTGCCGGTTGCCCTTCAGGCTGCTGTAGCCTTGAAGGAAGTCTGCTTCGCTGCTCACGTGTAGCGTCAGATCTGACACAACTGCCTCCGTAACTGAAGCAAGTTGGAAAGAGAGAAGGAAAGGCGGTGGGGTGGGGGGGGGGACACAGGCTGAATTTACAGCGTTCAGCTTATGGTTACATCCCATATCACAGGCGTAGGAGCGGCAGCTCGGGGAATGAATCAAAGATCAATAACTAATCATTTCACAAACTGAATGAGTGCTTCAATAGACTGATCTGCACAGGCACAGCAATTACACATTTCAAAAATGAATACAGGTATCCCTCAACATGCAAGTGTTATACCCTCCGAGTTGTCAAGTATACAAGCGAAATTAACACCCTTTTTTCAGAGCTACAATTAAACATGATTTTAGTTACGAGAGCTGAGTGTGGGGGAATTTTCAGTTTGCACAGTAATGGTAATTACATCTCCATTACACTCCTAAGAAGGGGGAAACCTGGAATCCAAGCTGTTTTTCACACATTAGTGCAACTTTTCTCTGACTTTTCCCACGGATTATTTAGCACTGGCTGTTCATTTTTGTGAAAATATATTAAGGTAACTTGATGTGAAATAAAGAGAAACCTGAGACACAAGAAACATTTGTTCCTTTTCGTCACAAAGTCAAGTCGACAAGACGCACCTGCAGCCGCTCCGCTGGGTGTCTCCACCTTGTGGCCCATCATGTGCCGTTTCAGGTTGAGGCTGTTGCTGGCCCTGTAGTCGCACTGGCTGCACTTGTTGGGCTTTTCCTGTGTGTGCATGCGCTGGTGCCTCTTCAGGTTGCCCAAGGAGTTGCAGGCAAAGACGCAATGCTGGCATTTGTAGGGCTTCTCACCTGTGTGCGTGCGCACGTGTCGCTGCAGGTTGACCAGCTGTGCCGAGGCGTACGTGCAGTGTGGGCACCGGTATGGCTTCTCGCCGTTGTGTGTCTTCATGTGCCGCTTCAGGTGGTTAGAATAGCGTGATGAAAAACTACACAGTTTGCAGCAGTGCACCTTGGGTGGGAGCCCCGGTCCACCCCCAATCAGGCCATGTTCAAGGTCCTTCTCTCTTGAGTTGAGGGTTGAATGTGACTCCGCCCCCTGTCTATCTCCCCGGTCCATATCTCCGCCCCTGTTGCCATTGCTGCCACTGCACCTGAGGCAGTAGGATCCTGTCAAATTCAGCCCACTGCCCAGAGGGTCACCCAGCGCCTGGCTACAGTGTCTGCAAGAAGGGCAGGACGAGAAGGGAGCGTCAGCGTTGCCCTCCTCCCGCTCGCTTTCTGTGTCCTGGGGGTCGTCCGCATCGCTCTCCATGCTTAGCCTGTTATAACTGGCACAGTCCTCATCGCTAAGCGAATACACAGGGATTCCGATCTCAGTAGCAACAGAGTCTGAAAAAGAAACATATTAATGCAGATGATAGCTGGGAGATGAGCTCTGGATAAAGGGGGGAGGGGGGAAAAAACAGGATGAGCTATAAAACAATGTCTAATTTATTCAACAGATAATGTTTAACTTCTGTTTAGAAGCCCAAACAAAACTCAAGCTTTTTTTTTTGCTAAACTAAGTTTTAAAAAACTAAATTCCACCAACAGCTTTTGCAACAGGTACAACCAGAAAAGTAAAAGACCTCCATTGTTTCAGCTCATCACTCACCTGAGTCCTTCTCCAAACCCATAATCTTGTAGTCTGACTCTCCAAACTCCAGACCTTGGTCGAGAAGAAAGTCGCTCTCTAGAACAAGGCTTCCTGAATTTTCCACACCTACGCCACCTTCAGAATCCACTGTAAACACACAGTTGCAAAAACATCCCAATCAGTTTGGGAATCTGTCTCCATTTCTCCATCAACAAAAAAACACCATTAGATTTATGGCAGCAAAAATGAAGCCTTTAAATGATCTGCTAGAACCACAGATGTATGGCTATGAAAACATATAAATCACATTTAAGTGAAACTAATTTCAAATGTCCAAAAAAAAAAATAAAAAAACAGATAATTCCAAAATGTGACATGAAGACAGCTTCATTATTGTACAGCAAATGGATATATTACATAGCTAACAGTTTTTTTTAATATATTTCATTAAAGGTAGAAAAAAAGTTTTAAAAATTGCATTAAATATTAAGACATAAAAAAAGGTCAAGCCATGGATGTAAAGATCCAATATACGATACAATATAAATTAAAATAATAATTATAGAAGGTTAAAACAATTAAAAACCAAGTACAGTGAACCATTAATACCTGCCTGAACACAGGAACAAAGCTGTATGTGGCAGTAAACAAACGGCAGAATGAGTATGTCAGTCATGTAGCTGCTCTGTGCAGGGGGGGGGGGGGGGGGATATGTTTCAGGTAAGTGCACAAACTTGTTTGGTCTTCTCTATCAGCAGGATGAACTCATCTTGTACTTATAACTTCTGTGGTCAGGTCAAGACAAACCAAACCCTTCACTAAACTTTGATGTGTAAAAATATCATTGTATCACTTACTGCTGTCATTGAGCTCAGGAATATCAGAACATTCCATACACTGCTGGGAACACAACATACACCAGTGACCTGGAGGTTGCGGGTTCAAGTCCCAGTAGGCACAACTATAGTCCTAAGTGAGAAACTAACCCTATGCGGCTCCAGCAGCATCCAGACTTACGATGAACAAAACCATGAGCATAATGTGTCAAAATCTCACTAACCATGGGGTAAAAACAAACAAAAAGACAAATTCTGAACATTAACAAAGAAAAGAGAGCATACTTGGCAAAAGATATTTAAAGCAAGGAGGTGGGGGCAGGGGTTATGGGTAACATTAAGGTTCATTGCAACTGCTGTTGGGGGCAGGGAGGTGTGGGGAATGGAGAGGAAGGACAGAGACAAGAGATGAAGAGGAAGGGGAGAAGTGGAGGACGTACGCTGAGCCAGAGATAATGCTGACAGCAAAAAGCTCTGTGAATACGCAGAAGGGAATGTCAGAAAAGAGGAACAAGAGTCATTTCTTCAAATATTACCACACACAGCAAAAAGCAGTGCACACCTCGAACCTCCCATCAAGTACACACAACTTAATAAATTTTAAAAGCCAATCAATCAGAAATAAAAACAAAAGAGGAGTGTGACCTGGTTGTTTACATGTACAAATGTGTTAATTTAGTTTTAAAAGTGCCTAGCAAAAATAAACGTAAGCAACAACAAAACATATATAAAGTGAATCAAGAAATACATTTTCATACATGTATTGCTCAATATCATATGAACATGTGGTATGCACCAAATGGTACAGGTATGCCCTTTTCCAAATTTTGCCAGTTGACAGTTTAGACTATATGTTTAAATGTTAAGAGTAATAAATTTATGAAAGTGTTCTTCAGCATTCTTTTTGAATCACTCTCTATGTTGCCCACCCTGTAAAAAGCAAAGACTGAGTAAAATCTTTACTCACATTTCACAGGTTGTGGATTGGATTGTTTTCTTCTAGGCATTTTTTGTGTTTTCAGGTGGTCTCTCCACTCCGGTGTCTTCTTTTTTCTCTGGTCTCCTCGGAGAGACTCCAGACTAGGGGCTCATTCTCTGCGAATGTCCACCTCTATCTGCTCAGCCTCCCCCACTATCAGGATCATCGAACCAACCTCCTCAGCGCTCACATCCGAGCCCACACATTCCTTTCTTCCTTCTTTAAACGCTATTATCTATCTGTCACAACATTGTCAATCCTAAATACTGTTTTTATTATGAAATGTAGCCCCCAGACGCCTTGTCGTCGGTGCCAGTCTCTCAGCGCTCCTTCATTTCCCAACTACACAGAGAAGTTATCTTCGGGTAAAAAAAAAAGCCACACACACCCTGCTCTCTCAGCTCAACACTGCCCACTTTGGCAGCCATGCCATTTATCATTAATTGGCAAAAATTAATATGTGCATAAGCAGCCATTTAAGCAGAAACAAATGAACATTTTATCTGAGCTACTAGCTAAACAGTTGTGCCATAAGAAAAGCCTTGCTTCCCGAATGCCTGTTAGCCGACTAGCTAGCACAGAGCTAGCTAGCCACCGACTTCACACTCGGTCTGTTCGTTAACATTTCATCCTTTCTGTTGACCGACATGCTTTCTGTCAACTTTATTCCGATTTCAGTGAGAACGACGAAAGAAAATATGATTTTTCATAGCCACGAAGCCTGAATTTGAACTTAACTGAGTTCCATTGTATGCGTTCTCTATTTTTTATCGAGTGTCTTCCGTTATGTGGGAACTTCCGCATCTGGTGAGAAGTTTCCGGTCGTCTCGTGCTCCTTTTTCTCTGGGACTCCCGGTACTTGTAGTCAATGGGTCCGTGACATTGTCTTATTCCCTTCTGTTACTTCTTTTATTTCTTGATTGTAATATAACATGTATTCAGGTTGAGCGAAAGTAGAACTAAAATCGAACAGAATTAGCATAAAATTGTAACAAATAAAAATAAAACCGCAAACATAGCTGCACACAGAATAAAATGTAACAGATTAACAGATGCACGGAGACTGATATTTCTTTCGGTCTACAATATGGTCATATTAGCGCCCTGCTCTCAGCTGAACTGTACCGATGAACATATGTTACACTGAAAAAGGTTTTAGCGCATTTAAAAACTGATTAAAAAAACAGTAATTTTATTTTTTGGTAATCTATAAAAGGATTCTACTCAGATTCCACTGAAATGTACACAGGTTTGTACACAGTACCACCAACCAACTTTTTGTATGTTGGCTTGTCTAAGCGCTAAAAGACTGCATTACATTTTACGTAACACTGCAAAATAATTGTTGGACTTCGCAATACATTTTGAGGTACACGTTTGTCACAAACAAAAATCTTAATTAAAATATGACAGATTAAAACTCAACACATTGTGCTCTAGAATTATTTATCTTTCTTATTTTATTAAAGTATAAAACAGCTTTTCTTTTTTCATTGAGACTCATTCCTTTCAATTTTTCCTAAAAAGTAATTAACTAAAAACTGTTTGTTATACTCTGTAGTAAAAGCATAACATTTTGGCTACATTATAAACCACAGAATTTACTAGGCTAGTCTGTGGAGGTTATGTGCAGCCGGAAATAGATATGAGCAGTTGTTAAAATTCACAGTCGAGATTAAAGTGCACTTTGTGAACTTTGACTTTTTTGTGTATTCCTCTCACCGTGTGACCACATGAGCAGCACCTGCAGTGGAAAGAAACTTGTAAGAAATTCTCTGCAGCTCAAACACAAACACCCTTTAGCGGTACTTCAGGCTGCTCTGTATTGGTACTAGATATGTGCGAAAGGCTGCGTGATGATTAAAGCGTAGACATGCAGAGACCACAGACACCTCAAGGTGAGGCAGCAGAAACAAGCAAATGGAAGGTAAGTTTACGTAGTATACTCAGACTGTCACTGTTTGCTCCCGCCATGCACACTTTATCAAAATAGTACAACACACAGTACCAACAACACAGTTTTAGTCAGTGGCAGCTGTTAGAGTTTTAGTTTTGTGGACAAACAAGCAAATGGATAGATAGATCAACGGACTGATTGACAGACAGATGGACAGAAAGACAGACAGATAGATAGATAGATAGATAGATGGACATATGGGGTCATTGTTTTTTTCAATGCCCCATTTTTGGCCAAGCTTTAACCTACAGCTTCCCATTTGCCATCCCAGAAGTTCTCAACCACAAGGCCGTGAATGCGGTTTTTCTGGGTTGTGCAAAGATCACTTAAAAATAAATATACACATAAATATCTGTGCTAAACCAAGCTAAACATTGCATTCTTCTCCTCACCTCATTAGCATCACTTAACTTTGGTGTAACTTATCTGTTGACTTTTTTATGAAGAATTTTACATTTTTAATACAGTATGCAACTTGCACTCTGGATTGATAAATAGTGGGGGAAATACCACATGCTATGTGTTTTATGGGTCATAGAATGCAAAACATATTTATTTATGAACTAATGCTATGCCTGCATTGAGTGTTGCTATGCGACTGTTTTGCACTCATTGGATTGGTTTCATTCGTTCCGGTTCATATGTGCAGAAAGCGCACAATGTAAAGTAGGAGTAACACGGCACCATATCCAAAGTGCATGTTGTGTGCAGAAATTCTTTACAACACGGCAATGAAGCCTTCAAAGCTATACACTGTGTATTTTTGTATAAATGAACTTTAAAAAATCTGATTCATAGCTGTTGATGTGATATTAAATGCTGTGCTGAGCCTTGGGTGTATAAGATTGCATATTGCTGCCCCCTGCTGTTATCAAAAAATACTGTACTTCCTAGTGCTTAGCAAACAGTTATTTACCCTGTTTTAGCTACTGGCTAATAAGTGACTCCACCGGTCTGAGAACATTTGAACATGTGCTCTGGCCCACAGCACAAGAAAGGGTGAGAAACACTGCTCGAGAAGACTTCGGTATAAAGAGTTCATGATCAACTCACTGGCTGCCCAGGTTCTGTGGCTGCGAAACAGCACTATGTTTCACAGTTGGTATGAGGTGGTTGCAGTGTTTGGTTTCTGCCAAACATGGCCTTGCACATCATGACCAAACATCTCTGCTTTGGTCTTGTGTATCCAAAGGACAGTATTCTAGAAATCTCGCGGGTTGTTCAGACGCAACTTTGGAAACCTAAGCCGTGCTGCCTTGTTCTTTTTGTAGGAAAGGAGGTCTCCTCTTGGCTGCTCTTCCATGAAAGCCAAACTTGTTCAGTCTTTTTCTGCTCATAGAATCGTGAACATATGAACATGTTAACTGAGCCCTATGGATACCTATGTGTAGCTCTTGGGTCTGTCGCGATTTCGCTGAGCTTTATGCTGTGTTACGTGTCTGTGTTGCTCCTGCCGTTTGGCGGTTGTTTTTCTGTTTTTCCCCTGTCTCTCTTCTGTTCTGTGTCGCAAGTGGTTTGCTCCGTCCGTCAATCATCAACCATCAACCTATCGGAATGTGCCGTCCGACGACCTGGGGGCGGGTTTTCCCCTCGATAAGCAGCACCGCGACACCCCAGAAGTTAGCTTTTTGGCTCACTCGTTTGTTTGCTGGTTTTGCTACTTGTATTTGGGTTTGTTATATTGTTACGTGTGACTTCTGGGTTGACTTTGTTTTGGCTTAAGGATTCTGGTTTTGGATAGTGGATTTTGGTCTAGTCAACGGTGTAAATAGTCACGCACTCGATGTCACGTTGTTCACTGGGTTGTTGGCTTGGATTGAGAACAGGCTAGTATGTGTGCACCTACACTGAACTTCACGTAGGGTTGTACGTACTGTTACACACATTAGGTAAGCGGGCGGGTGCCGACCCCTGTATTTTCTGTGTTAGTTTAGACTAGCGTAGTTAGGTAGATATTTTTTTTTTTTTTCACTACGTTAGGAATAGGTAAGACACTGAAAATACAGATCAGGTTAGTGGAAACTTTTTGTTTCTTTCTTTGCTTAGGCACCGTCCAAGTTCTCTATCCTGGTTAGCACCTTTGTTTGTATATACTTGTGTATTGTATCACGTGTATCATACAGTGAACGAATTACAAACCACCTATTTCACTATTTTTGTGTGGGCTGCTTGTTTATGCTCCCACTCCGCCGCCTAGACAGGAGTCAGTAGTGGGGGCGTAACATACTGCCTGACCTTGGGGTGAATTTACTGGGACACCACAGAAGACTGGAGACTGTTCACCGTTTGTTCACCTCCTCAGTGTAGGATGACAGATTTCAAATTGCTTGGAAATGGCCTTATAACCCTTCCCAAATTGATCAGCAGCAACAATTGCTTTTGAGCTCAGTGATGTTGTTTTCTCTCCTTGGCAAGCTGGTAACACCCCTGAATGCTCCAGACCACCAAACTGCCAAAAGTTCTGCTTTTATAGAAGTGTTCACACTTCTTCACGATCAGCTATTCATTTGATGAGCAGCACCTGCACCAGATATTTTTGTTTTGGTGTATATAAAACCATAGATTTGAAGGTGTACTTTCTTTTTCACATCCAATCATCCAGTGAGGTCTGCTGTCAGATTGTGCTGCTTCTACTGCACGTGTATCTCAGCAGATGGCTTAAATGGAAGTTTACTCCACCGATGGATATACTTCTCTGTCTCAGCTTGCTGACCATGAACTGGCTCTGCCTGTTACGGAGAAATCAAACCCCCTCACCAGAGACATAGACAGAGCAGATCCTGAGCACATTGTTCACTTGTTGAAAGTGTGTGATGCCGAAATATTTCAAGGAGATGGGGAAAGGCTATCAAATAAACAGGTAAAAGTTTTTTTTAAACTTTTTTTAAACTAGTTGTGGTGTTAAAATACTGCAAATGTTTTAAATAACAATAATATATCCACACCTTTTAAATTTTTCTCCTACACTTTCTATAATTGTGCATCTTGGTTTTTAATCACTCATCTTCTTTTGTTGAATGCCTTTGAGCTTTCTGCATTTTGTTTTTTTTTTCCTTTTCATTTAAATGCCCTGTGACAGCTTGTTTTGTCAAAGTTATATAAGTGAACTGAATTCATTCAAACTGAGCTGAAAGGAAGTGAAACATACTTCAGTGTGGGCCAAGGAGGCAACACTGTTACCTTGCAGCTCCTTGGCTGTGGGTTCATATTCCTTCTGTTTTCACATAGGTTTCTTCCAGGTGCTCTGGTTTCCTCTCACAGTCCAAAGACTTGTTTCAGGTGAATTGGTGATTCTAAATGGCCCTTAGAGTGAGCAAGTGAGTGAATGTGTGTGTGATAGCCCTGTGATGGACTCCAGGGTGGGTTCTGAACCACTGTGACCCTATAGGACATGTGGTTATTGATAAGGATGGATGAATAAAAGTGAAGTGAGTTGAACTGCATTGATTACAAGAAAAAGCCCATAGCAAATGTCTTTTTTGATTTAATACCTGGGTTTTTTTTTTTTTTTTTTGGGGGTGTTCAGACTCTGTATAGCAACTCACTTGGCCAGACTCTGGTTCGTTTGACCAGAAAGGTGGAAGACATTCTAAAGGTAAAAGTTATTTTGCTGCATATGACCTATTAGCTTTTAGCATTTTTACAAAACACTGTAGAAGTAGGCAATTTCTTAAGAAAGCAAGTCAAATGGTTAAATAATAAAAAATTTGATAATGTCAGCTTTGAAACGTTATTTTTATTAACAGGACCCAGAAGACAGTCTTATTGTTATCAGTGGATGTGGAACATCTGGTCGGCTTGCCTACCTGCTGGCGGTAACTAGTTATTGCTTTTCTAACAATTTCTACTGAAAAGTAGAATGTTGTCAGCTCTGAAAATATCACTGGCAAAAAAGTGTAAGGTAGAATTTACTGTAAAAATATGTAAATAAAGCTCTAACACTTATTCTAACCTGTTTGTGGTGTACACTCTATGAAGAAAGACTTGTTATCACCTTGGTCTGATCTAAGGCATAACTGTCACTTTGGCATAACTGATTTTCCTTTTAGACATCCCTCAATGGCCTACTGAAAGAGATGGGGAAGGAACAGATTTATTCATACATCATTGCAGGGGGAGATAAGTGAGTACCATACTGAATTTTAATTTCCATCCATGTTGCTATCAGAAGACTTTTTCCTTTAACACTATAATTAAACCTTATCAGGGCCCTGTTGACATCCCAGGAGTCCATTGAGGATAACCCACAACAAGGTGCTGAGGGTCTAAAGAAGGTAAAGAGGATATACGATATAAATGGGGGGGGGGCCTTAACTCTCCTCAGATTTTAATCTGAAATGAAATATTTGCTAATAATTTAAACTGCCCGTAGAGTATGCAGGTGTGAGTGACTGTGTGTGACCACCCTGCTATGTACTGGTGTATTCTGATAGCCTTGTGCTCAGTGATTCCCGTGACCCTCAATAGGACAAGCAGTTAAGGATATTGGATGGATGGGTTAAATGTTACTGCAATCACACATTCCTACTATAGGGCTTTTCTTATCCTCAGTAGAGAGGTTCTTCCTACTCTTACATACATGTCTTTTTCCAATTATTTTTTTCAGTTTATTTCATTTTATGCACATTGCTTATTGGTGGTTTGAAGTCATATGTTTTGCTTTGTGTGGTCTTATTTTGCGTGGTTTTTTTTGTATGACTTGATTAGCCCATGAAGTGATTTACTGAGAATGTTTTGCACCATATATTGTGAGCTGAAATGATATTCATAACACCAAAATTAAAAATGAGGCCAATAACAAGATTAAAAAAAAAACACTATAGATTGTAAAATATACTATATTCATTTTCTTCTATTTGTGTCCCAGGTCTGTGAAGGAAAGAAACGTGTTTTATACGTTGGAATATCCTGTGGTCTCTCGGTAAGAATGAAGTGCAAAGAGGCATTTTTAGGATCCAACACATTAGCCACTAAATTTCTCTTAAAAATAAAAATAATTTTGCAAATTTGCCATAAAGAGTTATTTTGTTTGTGTTGTATTAGAATTTCCGCCACTGATATGTTGAATATAGCTGTATATTGCAGGGCAGAATTGACTATTTTTATTATTTCTCCTGTGCTGGTGGTTAGGCACCCTTTGTTGCTGGCCAGTTAGATTTCTGTATGAATAATGTGGACATCTTCACACCAGCTGTGATTGGATTTAATCCGGAAAATATGGCAAGGTGGGGCTGAAGTGTGTATTTCTGCTACCTTATGAATTACACCTTTACTTCAATTATTATCAATTTGAATATTTTTTACAAAGGAGAATTATTTTATATATTTATGCTATTCATATATATTCACAGTATCTGTTTAGATGTGGCTGCTGTCAGTATGGCGCAGAAGTGCTGTCAGATATGTTTTATATATGATATGGATAAATTACTCTGGCTAAGTATGGCCTGCTAATACAGAATAATGCTGTTTTAAAGGATATATATAATATTATCAGTAGCTCATGTCAAACGCCTATCTGCTTGGTGGTCAATTTGTGTTGATATTTGATAGGAATGAGCCCATTCCAGGGTGGCCCTTGACCTTCAGACAAGTCATAGCGAGGATGGAGGAGCTGCAGAAAAGGAACAAGGCGTTCATCATTAACCCTGTTGTTGGGGTGTGTCTTTTCATTCCTGAAAGTAACTGGAGTTGACTGTTTATATTATAAAAATCTCCCATTCTGACTCTGTCATTTTGTACCTAGTACAAGAAATACACCTAACAGAAAACATATATGATTAGGTCCTATTTTTGAAAGACATAGCACAGCTTGGAGGTGAGGGGGTGTTAGAGGAATGATGCTCTATTATTAAAAAAAACTTGATTTCACTTTTCGATCATAAGAACTGCAAGTGCGTAATTATCGTTTTTGATATGAAATAACCAAAAATGTTGTGACCATATTGTCATACCTCTCCTTGTGCAGCCTGAAGCCATCAGTGGGTCTTCAAGACTCAAAGGTGGGAGTACAACAAAAATCATCTTGGAAACCATTTTCTTGAGTGCACATGAAGCTGTTTCAAGCCATAAGAAAATTACTGTGGAGTGAGTATAATTCATTTAATGGCCTGAACTCTGTCTAATGGAACCCACAAAGATTATTGCCTTGTGTTTTTGTCCTAGATGACAAAAAGTATTATAATGTTCTGTGGTCTTATGTCTCAGCATATTCTTGACAAATTTACACCATTATTAAATGCAGCCCCGATCTGCATGCTAATAACTTTGGCCTTTTCAGAGATATCATGGACCGGATAAAAATGTACGAACAAGTTTATAAAGTTACGTATTCTCAGAGTGAAATGATTGCATCCTTGGTCCACCAAGCTGGAGAAAGGTAGGACTGCATATAACTTTTTTTTTTTTTTTTTTTTTTTTTTTTTTTTTTT